>JAZKJV010006012.1:0-600000 GCA_037367405.1 Ottelia alismoides | reverse complement strand
AATCCCATGCCCTCCATTTCTGGCCTGCCATCTACATTTTCTAAGTCTGACAACTAAAGAGACGGTGGACTGAATGCAAGATTTGATTTATTCCCTAGTGCTGAGGATTGGGTCCTTAGGAGATTTTCTCGGACCAAGATTTTGGGTGACGAATTGACTCTACTCTCAGAATTGCAGTCAACACTAAACTTCATATCCTTTAGTTTACATGTACATCAGAGAGAGTCTAGAGAAGTAGAGGAATTGGAAGCCTCTTGATTAAGGCTGGGTTGAACTCTAGAATTTTGGATCTCTAAAGTCGAGTCAACTTGATCAGATTGGATCCTTTATTCACATGCACAAGGGGGTTAATCCAACTTAGTCATTCTTTTTGATGCTCGAGGACGAGCATAGTTTAAGTATAGGGGGGTGATGAACCTCAGTTTCATCATCTTTATTTCCTATAATTAACCCCCTTGCTTAAAGTTTTGTCAATAAAACCCAGTTAAAGTTTTGTAATTAACAGAGTCCTAAATAAATTAAAAACCACAAAAAATGGCAAAACAAAAATCAGTGGTATTTTTAGACTTAAAGATAACCTTAAAAATATTTCGGGCCTTTGTTTGAAGTCATCTCCAGTTTTGGTCAACATGAAACTTGTAGATCTCATCAAAATCTACAACTTTCATGTTTTGAGTTTTCTCAGATTCGACCAATTAAGCCTTCAAAAATCAAAAATACCATCTGAATAATCTGATTGGGCCACGTGGCCCATCTTGGGGGCGCCACGTGGCCCCGCCTCCCTTGTCTCTTCCGCCTCCTCTTCCAACCGTCGGATCTCCTCCTGAGATCCAACGATTCCAGGCTTCCCACGCACCCCCTTTTTCCTGGGCCGTCTGATCATCCCCGCCCTTAATCTCCGCCGCTCATTGCCGCCTCTCTTCCCTCGCGCCACGTGTCGACTGCGGAGCCCTTCGATCGAGCTCTAGATCTTCCATCTCGGCCGCTCTTTTCGTTGATGCTCCTCCGCCCTCCGATTGATATCAGCTCTCAATCTGCACCGCACATGAACGCTCTAACCAGAGCGTGCCACGTGGCGCCATCGATGCCGTCCGATCGCGCCTCCGTTCTTTCATCTCGACCATTGCTTCCTTTGACGCTCTTCGGCCCTTCGATCACGCCTCCTTTTGATCACCACCATCTGTAAGCGCCGTCCCCTTTGCATGACACGTGGCACTTTCATCCTCCACTGATCGCACCGCCTCGGATCTGATCAAGACCGCTCTTTCGCGCATAGATCTCCACCATTGGATCTCCAGATCCAACGGCCAGAGGTCATCGTCAACCTCCAGACCCCCACTCTTCCCACTTTCTCCAGCTCGCACACATCTCTCCCCCTTCCTATTTTCTTCGCCACTCCAGTCAACCTCTTCCTTCGCCAACCACCTCCTGGTCTTCCCCAGTCATCCACCTCCTCCGCGTGTCACTCCACGATCCGCGAAGACTTTCCAGTCGCCCCACATCGACCTCTAAACCCACGCTTCCCACCGTCCTAACCACCGAACTCGATCCTTCAAATACCGAGTCCCCTCCTCCTTTCACGGTTGTCCACCTGTACGTGGGGCACGACCCAGCCCTCCTCCTCCTCCCTGTGACAGGGGGAGGAGAAAGGATCGAGCGACGACGACCAGACCCCCGGTGTCGACCCACCGTCGACCAAGACGGTGTTGCGGTGCTTAACCACCGCCTAGCTGCTCCAATCAGCCGGTGGAGTTCAGCGATGACCGGAGCTCTGCCCAGGAGCTCAAGCACAGGCTCTCCGCTCCGCCCGACCAAGGTAAGCCCCCTCCTTCTCTCTTTGCATTTTTATTCGTCTTTCACTTATTCAATTAGGATTCTTCAGTAGCTTTCACCCTCCGATGACCACTCCCTTAGCTTCGCCTTCATCTCCCCTTCACTGCGCATCACCCCGCTCACCTCCTCCTTCCTCCAGACCCCATAGCGCCTCCGACCCATCTCCTCCGCCATCCACAGCGGAGGAGCTCCGAGCTTCCAACTTCCCCACTCGCTAAGCTCCCATCTCATCCATCCACACACTCCACACGCTTCGGCTATGCGACTCTAACGCTGCAGGTCTTCGAGAGCTTCAATGATCGGGACCCTTGCCGGAGCTGTTTTGCCGAGCTTTGCAGCCATCGCCTGAGCTCCAAAGCATCGTTTCAGAGGGTCTTGGATCCTCCCCGAGCTTCTAGCTTCATCGACGTCACTCTGAGGAGCGTCGGGGAGGTCACGTGCAGCCGAAGACGAGAGGCGGAGTAGGAACTCCTTCGCCGGAGATCTAAACCCGCCACCACCTGCAATTGAAGGAGAAGGAGCAGTGACCGTTGGATGCTCCGCCTCGGAGTTCATCCACCGGCCACGATGTAGCCACGCCAACGTTTCGATCTTCTTCCAGAGGCCGTTAGATTCTCCCAATCCAATGGTTACCAGCGCGCCACGCGTCGACGCCAAAGCATCCCCGAGCCTAGCATCCTAGCCTCCAGGCTTGGATGCTCTCGAGCCTCCACGAGCCGACGACCGAGCCTGAACCAAGGTCTGAGCCAAGCCGAAGCAACTCCAAGCCTCTGCCGATCCTGAATCCGAGCCTGGATAGCACGTGCTTCGCACGTGCTATTTTGGGAAATTTGCAGAGCAACCCACCAACTTCTTCAAATTTGCAAAAAGGTCCTCGCGCGTTTGTAAATTTACAGGGAAGGACTCGAGCTTTATTTTCATTACTTTTTAGTCCCTCCCAGGGACCTGTTTGTAGTTATCATTTCATGTTTTATTTCAGTTATGCCCTTAGCTTCTTTGTTGCATATCTTGAGCTACGTAGCTCCAATCGAGTTGATTTCAGTTTCATTTTGATGCTCTTCTCATCATCTTTATTATGGCATGCTTCAATTTGAGAGTTGACACTATGATCAGTGGTGTATTATTTTATTATCTAAGTGTTATGAATTTTTCATTTATCATGCCTACTTGCTTTATAAATGTAGAGTGCTTCTTAATTTCAACTCGATTTGACTCGCAGTTTTCTTATGGCTCACGTGACTATCATTTTGGGCATTTCATTCGCTTCGCATGTTCATTTATTTGCATGATAAAAATTGATAAAAAATGCATGTTTATTTTTAATGTATTGTTGTGTTGTTTTCTCGCATGATTTGACCTATATGCCCTTAACTCAACACTTAGCTAAATAGACTTAAATCCGATTAATACGAGAGAGGTTCGTGTCCCTGAGTTCGACCTTGGTATCTTACCAAGTAAAAAATAAATAATGACCATCGCATTCTTATTTGACATATATCAATGAGATGGTCTCTTTGATGACCAAAATCGGCCCGACTGCTACGACATGTTGAAGTGCTAATTTAGCACTCTTAAAGGGCCGATTTTGCGAGTCGTCAGAGGCTCCCTGAGGTCTGGGCTATCTCCTGGGTGCTTCAAAATGCCTCGGCGGTGGCCGAGGCTCGCGGAGGAGGGCGACGGAGCTATAGGGCTCGGTTGAACTCCGATGAGTCTCAAAATCGCTCCCAGGCTCAAGTCAAAGGAGGTTGACCTGCAAAACAAAGTGAGAGGGTCCAGGGCAAGTTGCCTAGACCCCGCGGTGGCAACAAGGCAGTGCGAAATGATGGTGGGGCTCTCGACCGGAGGTGCGCTCCGGCGAGGTGAGCAAATTGGGCGAATGGATAGATGATTCTCGAAATTTTTAGAGGTCTTTTAATCCTACGACTAAGACGAATGAAATGCACGAAAAATTAGAGGGGAAAATGGCTGCCTCAACGGTCAACGATCGGAGGGAAGTTACCTCGACCCCGGAGTTGGGGGATGTGGTGGAGACGCCTCCGACCTCCTTCGCCTTGGCTGATGGCACTAAGCTGGAGCTGTCACCACCAGGTATGCGTGGAGCACGAGAGGAGCGAGGAGGGGTGGATCGAAGGGACTCAAATTCAAATCGAAAGTAGGGGGTGCATGTATGGGGTTTGACCAGATGACTAAGGCGCTCCAAAGATCGAGTAATATCTGGCGAATCGACGGCCCTCTCCCCCAAAAAACGCAAGGGCGTGATAGACCAAGGATCGAGGGAGGAAAGTCGTGAAGAAATCGATCTCAAAAAGTGCAAGATTAAGTCTGGAAAAATCGACAAAAGGGGGTCAAACCGATGTTCTGACAGGCACACATGGGGGAGGACGACCAGTTGACCGGGGTCAACTGGGGTCGTCTCCTGATTGGTCCACGTGGACCAATCAGGAAAAATCCCTGAAAAAGATTTTGTAAATTCAAATTAAAATAGAAAAAGAACGAATTAAATTTTTGTCATAAAATAAAAAATATTTATTATTTTATGTACTATTTTATTCTGATTTTTAATTATTTTTATAAGATATATTTTTATAAGTTTACTTTTATACCCCTTATAGGTATATTACCTATATATTTTATTCTTTTATTTTTATTTTGTGTATTTAATTTATTTATTTTTATTTATTATTTTATAAAATTATAAAATAATTTTATACACCTAATTATATTTTTATTTTATTTTTCTGAATTGTTTTGTATATTTAATAAAATAAAAGTATACTTTATATAGGTATAAGTATAGGTCTGATACCTATGTATTGTATATACATAGATTTTTATTCTGTATTTTATTTGAGTTTTTATTCATGTTTTAATGTACATAATTATAATAAATAATATGTACAAAATTATAAAAAATATAAAATTATAAAAATAATGAATAAAGAATAAATTGAATATTTTAATCTATATAGGTATACAAGGTGGGTCCAAAACTCAACTTTCAAACCGTAGCTCCACCAAATGCGAAACCACCGCCATTAAATAGCTTATTTTATTCTTCATACTATTAAAGGTGAGTTTCTGCATTTGGAGTTTTCATCTGTGAGATACAGGTCTGGGAAGTTGGGATTCTGGATTTTTCTTCAGACCATAACTTTTTATCTATACATGATTTTTCTGTGAAATCAATTTTGTATTTTTCTTCATTTAATTATCTACAACTTTCATGTACAAAGATTCTTTATTTGAAGTGTAAAAAGTGGAACCAGAAGTAGGTCCCAAAATGAATAAAGAATGATTAAAAATTTATAGGTATTTTGACTGTGTTTGGCCCTTATCTCCCCCTACTTTATTCCTTGTCGACCTATTCATCAAGATGCCTAGGTCTCGGGGTTTCGAGTCATAAAATATTTACAATATTTTATTCTTTTTCTTTTATTTTATTTATTCTATAATTTTGGATTTAATTACAGTATTTTATACACTATTTACATGTACATGCATGAATGCTAATATGCTCAATTTAATGCTATTTACAGGCATTTGCTAGGTTTTTTGAGGCCAAAATGATAGAATAAAGATGATGAAATGTGGATTCATCAGGGACCCGCACCGTTTTATCGTGTTTTTTTACCTTCTATCTTTATTCCTCCCCCCATTTTCCCTTTATTTTTATTTGTTTTCTGTGATTTGTGTTTTTCACCTTTTTTTCTAATTTTTTTGTGTGAATGATCTCTTAGATATTTATAATTTGCTTGATTAGTAATTAGGTTCAAACCCCTAATATCTATATGTTTCTATATATCATTATGCTTGGACTTAGTCAAACTAAAATGGTTCACGGTAATAGAAATTCGTGTACCTAGGATGATTTCATCGCTGCATGTACATATAGATTTGTTTTAATTTTTAGTGTGGATCATTTTTGCATATAAAGTGATGGATCAAGGTACACATTCTAACCCGGCATGCATTCATTGATTTGACGCACATCAACTTTTCTGACTTCTCCCCCTGATTTCTTAGACTTCAATAAATCGAGAATCAAAAAATTCGTTAGGCAATTATTATTGAAAAATACACAAAAAACTGAAAACTCAAAAACTAAAATAAAGGGACTACTAAATAAACTTTGACCCTAATTAAAATCTATAATAAACTTCATTTTCATAAAGCCACATTATTTTCAGGGAAATTTTAGACAGAGTGAGGGACAACCCTAGGAATTAGAGCCAAAATCCCAGCCAAGGTATTGGCTTGTTTATTGACTGGAATCACAAAGTATTGGTGCTTCTATCTGTACATGGGCAAGTAGGGCTGAGTATGCATGCAGACTTGGTATGAAGTACTGGGCATAGGGGAACTGCAACGAAGGGTCCCTGTCTCATAGCGCCACGTCCGAGGACCCCACAAGGGGGAAGCATTGATTTTACCTATAGCTTCCTCCTCTATTCTTTAGCTGAGTAGTGGATCCACTCTTAATAACAAGGATTCTTAAAAAAGTACAGGCTACATGTTACAAAGGAAGTATGAAGTACAATACACTTATATGGTAGTACTCACTCTCCTATAGGGTTAGTCGATAAGAACTCGTTATAAGATTGTATATATATATATATTTAAAAAAGTCCTTATGTATATGCCGCACCTTGTATATATTTTCAACAAGATCGAACTCAGGGAGGCTAAAAAACCTGAGGGTTATTCTAATAATCGAAGAAATAAATTAAAAAAGGAATTCAAATGCCAACTATCTTGGTTTTTGGAAGATTAATCTCTATAATAATAATAATAATAATAATAATTTCTATTTTTATTTTCTTTTTTAATTTTTATTAGTTTTTAGTTTTGCAAGTTTTTAATTTTTGAAGTAACTATTTTTTCAAAGCAAATTTATACACAAAAGTAGTGCAACATTTTAGATTTTTCAAATATGAAAAAATGTCAAGATCAAATAAAAATACTTTTTTGTTTTGATGATTTTTTACTATTTTTGTAATTTTTCAGAGACTTTTAATTTTTTTAGGATTTTAAAAATGAATAAAAACATAGAATAAATAAAACAGTGAGCAGACATGACTATTTTACAATTTAAAAATATAAAATAGACTCAAAAATTATTGAATTTATTTTTCCAAAAAACTATAATGAATTATCTACAAGAGGAAGTGGAATCACTAATTTTGGATTTTTCTACAATTTCTGTGTTTTATAATATTTTAAGTAATTTACAATTTTTTTTGGATTTTAAAAATGATTACTATGTGAAAATTGCATAGAAAATAAAATACACAAAGTAAAACTAATCTAATTTTTTGTATATTTTGACGTAATATTCATTTTTTTATGAATGTTCCAATTTTGAGCAGTGAAAAATGCATAGTTTTTTATTTTTTTTATAATAGCGATAAAAATAATTTGCAATGAAAAATTTATACTAAGAAGGGATAAAAATCAAGAATATAATATGTTTTTTGCAGAATTTATTGGCCAAGAAAAATATTTATTTCAACAAGAGAAAGCAATCAAATATAGGTATGAAATTATAGGACTAAAATGTAATTATTTAAAGTTAGTGCATGAAAAATTAACAAGAATGGAATGTGGGATACAAAATGCAAATTACCCATAACATGCATGCATTGCATGTGCTTGGCTCTGGAGGCAAGGGCTTCTTTGCGATTTTCAGAATTACTAGGGATGTGGATATAATTTACCCTGAGAAAATTTATTCTCTTAGGGTTCACTATGGTTCCTTCCTTCGTTCTGTTCCACGCCAAAAGGGAAGGGGGCGCCGCCCCTTGAAGACGGTGGAGGTGCGGCTCAGGCGGAGGAGATCGTCGACGAGGACCTTCGCGGAGGGGCGACGAGGATCAACGATGGTGCTCCTCTTTGGGTGGGTTGGTGAATGACGGTGTAAGGCCAGACGGTTGGCAATGGGACTGCGGGAAGAGCAGTCGGCGTTCGGTGAGTGGATGCTTTCTTTGATGGCGAGGACATGTGAGCGAAGATGTAGCTGTGTGGCGTAGAAATGGCGGTGCGTGCGAGCTCGCGCAAAGCAGATGCTACGGATCTAGGGCAGGGACGACGGTGATGGGGCGATACATGCCTCCGACAGCTGCGCGGTGGAGTGCATCATCGACGATGGTGGTGGGCGGTGCTAGGCGGCGGCAGCAGTCCCGCCTGTTTAAATTATTATTATTTGTAAACAACAATTTTTTTATAAACAGAATTTCTTTTCTTTTATTTTCTTTTTTTGAACAAACAACAACTGTAATCTTTTTTTACCTGCAAATAGAATACAATATATGAAAAATATCTGACTCGAGCATGACGGCTCTGTCAAAAATTATTGTAAAGAAAATGTGAATGGAAAACCGGATCCGTCGAAGTGGACGGATGGATTCGGATCTCCAGCCACCGTGTGTGGCTGGAGGAGAGTGGTTGCGTGAGGTAGAATGTTAACGTGGATAGATCAAGAAGATGAGATGAAAAATCGGATCGGATCTGGCGATTAGAACAATGAACTATGATTAAAAACTACAATATAAAATTGAAAAAATGACAACTAAATTAAAAATGCAAAAATTTAACTACGGCAAACATAGATGAAAAATGAAAAATAAAAATGGATCTCGTAGTGGGAGAGGATAATGTTGTAATGGCATCGACAAAGATCACCTCGCTGTCACCGGATGACTCGGAGGCTAGGCACCCTTCTACCACAAGATGGCTCTTGGAGAATAGGCTCCTCTCATCAAAAGATTGATCAAGTGTGAATGAGGGAAGAGAAGCCAAATAGAGTAAAAAAATTTTGAATTTCAAAAGTTGAATTGATAGTAAAAAAGGAAGGATGTTAATAATAGAATTAATAAAATAAATAAATAAAATAATTTTCGGATTTAAATTAATTAAAAAATAATAATAACCAACAACTTAATGAGCCACCTTAATGGTGGGTTAATTAAGGAATTTATTAAATTATATACATATGATACATTATATACATAAAAAAATAAATAAATTATTTTCGTTACTTTATTAATTTAAATAATAAATGTTGATTATTTAATTTTTTGTGGTGGTTATGTACATGTAATATATACATATGGTACATTATATTCATAGTAAAATAAGGAAATTATGTCATTTTATGTTTTATTTTTTTATTTTTTATTTTTGTTTTAAATAATTATTAAAAAAATATTTACAATTATTTACAGATATATTATGTATAAAAATAAATATGGATAAATATATACAATAAGTAAATGGTAAAATTGCAAAAACCACTCCAAAAAACCGTCTTTTAAACCGTAACTCCAAAAATTATAAACCACTGACATTTTAAAGATAATTTAATTTAGAATACAATGGAAGTAAGTTTGATTCAATTTGAGATCATATGGAGCCAGAATTGGTCTTTTAATTGTAGCTTTACAGCTTTTTCCAAGTGTGGTTATTGTTATTCTATACTTGATTTTATTTTACAAGTATTTTTATTATTTAGGAAATATTTTTGTTTAAAATTTTTCTTTAGAAAAATATTTAATTTGAGGTCAATTAGAAAAAAATAAAATAGTGTAATTTTTATACAAATATAAACAAAATAAATAAAGAAAAATATTTTTTTGGTTTTTCTGATCAAAGATCCTATCTCCCCCTACTTTATTCCTGGTCGATCAAGTCAAGACTTGACCTTCTCTCAGGGTTTGGGTCAGCCTATATCTATTACATATATGATGAATCTCATATTCATCACTCTCAAAATCAGTAATTAAGCTAAAATCCACAGAATTTATCTGCATTTTATCTATTATTCTACATAATTAGCATTCATGCATATATAAATAATACTTGCATTTTATCACTCATTGTTGCACATAATAAGAAGCCAAAAATCCCAGCCCAATTGACCTGTAACATTAACTAAGTTCCCCAGTTTTATAACTAATTCATGCTAACTCCAAATAACCTGAAACTAACTCCATTATGTACATATTACTAACAAGAATAAAATGAAAAATACAAAAAAATCGCTAACCTAAATAAGTGGACCAGAAACTCAAAACCTAATTCTTGGATTTCCAGACAAAATGTTGATATCTTCCTCATACAATGTTTGATTTGATCCTACTCACTTTTGAACTAATGTACGTTCAATTACCTTCAAAAGAAGATCAGGTTCAAGTGAATCAGAGCTCGTATATGAAAGTTGGGGTTTGAGCCTCTTTTGTACATTTTGTATTTTACCTAATTTTAACCTAGTATTTTATGTACATAATTTACTCATTTTATTTTATTTAGAAAATCCAAAAATCAAAGTATTCTATGTACATGGAGTACCCTAAAAATATCACTTTGTGCAAATGATCGATTTTGATCTCTTCATGAAAGTTGTAGATCTCATTGAGACGAGCAACTTTCGTGAAGAAATTTTTTCGATTTGAGGTCATTTTTATTTCTTTTTAATTTTTCTTCTTCTTTTATTTTCGATTTTTCTAGAGCTGACATGTGGCCACTGTTGGAACCATCACATGCCACTCATTTTCACCTCATTTTGTATTTACATTATTAAAAAATTAAAAAAATTAATAAACAAATAAAAAATAGCTACGCACGTACAACGTAAGTGCCTCCTGCGTACGTGACCTGTACGTGCTCCACCTCCCTCTTTCCCCTTCAAGCCACGTGGCCGCATCTGAGGCATCCGATCTTGACCGATCGGATGACCCCTGTGCGTCCTCCTCCTCCCGCCCACTTTCCCAATAGGGCGGCGCCGCCTCCACCCATCGCCTATCACCCTACCTCCGCCAATCTCGCCATCACCCTCCTCTGCAATCTCTGCCATGTCGCTCCTCCCAATCGTTCCCTTCCCGGTCAAACTCCCATCTCGGATTCGAATTCCCGATCTCCTCCCAATCGTCGCCTTCCTCTTTCAAAGATCTGCCCTCCAATCTCCCCATCTCCGATAATCACAATTTTCCCTTTCAAGCCTACCGCCGAATCAATCTCCAAACTCCCATGATCCCCTTCCATGACCGACCGACCTTACCTCCTATTTATGAAACCCGCCACCCCTCGAAAGCCCATATACACCAATAGCATTAACTCAAAAAGGGGACGGTAGTGACAGAGCCTCCCCTTTCCCTTTTTTTATCTGACGAGATCTGAGGTCCATGACCTCGTTGCAGAGACACTGTACCCCTCGCGTGCAGTTGCCCTTTGCTCTGACCTCGGTCGTCGAGTGATGAAACTCAATTTCATCATCTTCATTTGCAGATATTAACCCCCTTGCTTAAATTAATGTCAATAAAAACTTGATAAATCATTGTATATATATGAGCCTTAGAATAAATTAAAAATACAAAAAAATAACAAAAGCAAAAATCGTAGTGTTTTATACCCTTAAAAACGCCCACAAAAATATTTCTCCCTTTGTTTGACCTCGTTTCCATTTTTGGTCAACTTGTAGATCTCATCGAGATCTACAACTTTCATGTTTTGAGTTTTTCCAAATTCAGGCATTTTCTCCTTCCTTTTTCATATTCTTTATTTGAATAACCTGATTGGGCCATGTGGCTCTTTTTGGTTGAGCCACATGGCCTGCTTCTTTGCGTGCCACACGCCATTGCTACTGGACTGTCCGATTCATTTTAGGCACCTTCATCACGGTCGTTCATCTGCGCTTCATTCCCAGCCGTTTGATCGGCCCTTACACCGCATCACGATCGTTCACCCCTGCCTACGTCTCCTCCCGACACGTGTTGCCTTCTACCACCACACGATATTTTCCATCAGCCTCAATCTTCACCGTTTCTACTTCGCTCCCAACCCTTCGATCCAAGCCCAAAACCACATCTGCACCGTCTGCCCTTGCCTATATCTCCTCATGACACGTGTCTCGCCCTTGGCCTTAGGGTGCACCCTGATCGATTAGATCAGGGCCACATCTGCGCGCCCACCTCTCGACCGTTGGATCACGACATCCAACTGCCAAGAGATCATCTCCTTCCTCCGGCACCCCCTTCTTTTACATGATCTCCACTCCGCGTGCCTCACCCCCTTCCCATTATCACCACCTCTCCATCCTCTCCCTCATGTCCATAACCACGCCCAGTCAAAACCCCATCATCCTTCTTCCTCACGGACCCCCACAATCGCCATGTCTCCCTCTCCTTTGCTCCACATCTCCCACGGAAACCACGTTGCCCGTCATTTGAACCACCCACATCCCTCTTCAAATACGCCTTCATAGGCCACCTTCGAGGTTGTCCACTTGTACATGGGGCTCCGCCAGCCCCTCTCTGCCTCCCCGTGACAGGGGGAGGCTGGATTGAAGGTGCAACGACGACGACGCCTCCAGTGAGACCCCTAGCCATTGTAGGCCAGGACCTCTGCTCTCTGACACCGATGAGCTGCTCCAACTAGCCAATGGGGTTCAACAACGACCCAAGCTCCATCAAGGAGCTCAAGCAAAGGCCTGACGACCGCCAAAACCCCAGGTAAGTCTCTTAATATCTTGCTGCTTTTTCTTTGATTTTCTCCTTTTTTAATTTTGCTCGCATACACTCAGTCACCTCCCACTGATCATCTCTTGAGTTTCTCCTTACTTCCATCATACATGAGCTCTCCTCCGTTCACCTTCTTGATCTTCCATAACCCTAAATGCTCCACCACCTTTCTTCTCTAAGCTCGTCGGAGAAGATGACTCAGGCTACAGCGTTCTCCGCCACACACGGCCTCCCATCCCACTCACGCTCATTCGCGCACGAAGCTTCGGCTATCTACTAACATCTGCAAGTTTTGTATGGTTCAATGGCTAGAGCTTCATTAGAGCGAACTTTTTGGGCTCCGCCTCCGATGAGGGAACATCGATGGCCCCCTCCAGACCATTCAACACCTCGCCCGTGCTTCCAATTTGCTCTCCTCGCCTCCCTGATCATTCCTGGAGATTCATCGTGCTTGCTAGATGGAGGCAGAGCCAGCATGACATCGCCGGAGGACAGTTCGCGCTGCCAGGCCCCGCGGTGGAGGAAGAAGAACTAGGTGTACAGGTGTCGCTGGATGGCACCCCTCCGGTGCTCATCCAACGATGCACATCGTGCCATGTCGCTTCCCCGCCCTCAGCTACCATCCGATATTTATGATCGGGTGGTCCACAGGAGACCGCATGTCAGCTCTGAGCTTCAGCATGAAGCCTCTAGGTGCGGAGCATCCAAACCTCAGCCGAGCCGCATCGGAGCCCCCGAGCCGCATCCGAGCCTTCCGAGCCTCACTACGAGTCTGATCTAGCTCCCGAGCCTCCTCCTAACCTGCATGATTACCAACCCTGACCTCACGTGTTCATGCACATGAGGGTTTGGGAGAGTTTCAGGGGGGCTCGAATTTCTTCAAATTGCAACTAGGTCCAGCTATCACGTGTATACCATGTGCGTCTGGGGTATATTGCAACTAACCCCCCGCGGGTTTTATAATTACATTTTTACCCCTCCCCCCAACGTGTGGGTAAATTTCAGGGAAGGCCTCGTGACTTTTCATATTTACATTTCGATCCTTCCAGGGACCTGTTTGTAGTATTTTCTTCAATTGTTTTCACGTTTTCTTGCGTTTATGCCCCTGAGCTCTTTTATTAATATCTTGAGCATCCGAGCTCCGTTTTGGTTGATTTCAGTTACAATGCAAAGCTTGTTTTATTATCTTTCTAATGGCATGGCTTGATCTATGTTTTCACACTTAGACTCTAGATGATTAAATTTAATTTTGTAGTGTCACATACTTAATGATTTTTATGCCATTAATTATCTGGTCAATGAAAGTTGCTTCATAAACCCTTTCTGAAAATTTTCACTTGTTAATTGCTCTTTGATTCTATTTAAATTAGGACATACTTGCATTCGTCCTCTTCTGCATCACGTTGCATGCATAAAAAATAAATAAAAATTGTATGTCCGCATTTTCTGCATTGCATATCTTTGTGTGTGCGTTTTGACCTACAAGTTCATATTCCAACACTTAATCTGGGTATTAGGAGTCTAGATAAGTGCTTAAGAGGCTCGTGTCCCTGAGTTCAACCTTGGTCTTGCCCAAGTAAAATAAAATCGACCGCTTTCATTTAATTGATAGATTTTTAAGCGATCTTTGATGGATTCAATTCGGCCGACTACAACGCATTAATTCCACATAATTAAGAGGCCGAATTTATGTTTCATCATATGGCATCATTTCCGGGGATATGGCTTATCTTTCATTTTATTTGGATTTCTACTATTTGATTAAGCATGATTTTCTAATTCATAGGTCTTGTTGTTGTTTTATTTCCATTATTGATAATTCTTTGATTTATATCTAATACATGTTTTTTGTCGCAGGGTCCCTTGGTGATCAAGGAGGTAAGGATCAGGAGTTCCCGCTGTGAGGAGCCACATAAGCAAACATTGGAGAAAATTGAAGAAAGAATTTTTTTGCATTATTTCATTCATTGTAATAATCATCTTTACAACGGTCTTCGCTTGAAGACTCATGGTTGTAAACGAACGAAGCAATTGCGGTTGTGTGGGGATCACCCCACTTGAGTGTCAACCTAGGATCAAGCACGTGGCTCTTCGAGCTATTATCCATTTTTATCCTATGTGTTTGATTGTAGGTAGGACACACAATAATTTTAGATGCACGTAAACATCTCTCACTTAGCCAAAAATTAAATATGTTCTTCCCCGCTAATAGAAGCATGTTAGGTGTGATTTTTTATCGACTTGCATACATTCGATTTTCGATTTTAATCCAGTCTTATTTTTCACGAATTTAGCTCAAGACACTGCGAGTTTTCTCCTAGCATAGATCATGATTTTATCGATTGCATTGGCTTTTTCTCGAACTCCCTAACTAGCTTGATCACCTAGGATTAATGGAAATGGGGAATGAGCGGTAGACGTTGATATATTGATTTATGTTCACAATAAAACAATGATAACCTTGAAGCTTAAATTGGGACTGATAATGCAAGTTGACCATAAAATGGAGTAAAATCATGTTTTGGGATAACAACCCCCTTGTTTACGTAGGATGTTCTGATTTGACAATTTATTAATCCTTACGTAAATTAGAATGATTTTATCACCAATGAAAATGACAAGATAAATAACCAACATCTGTTGGTTTTGTGTGTGAGTTGGTGAATCTAGGGTATTGCATGGTTGATTGAGCCTTGTCTGATTCGACACCATCCCCTAGACCTTAGGTGCTCCATTCATCTCCGTAGAATCAAATCACTCACTTGTACATCCACCCTAACCTCTTCGTTCCCCTCAGGTCTCCCCAACATCATTTATCCATCTCTTTACTTAGGCTACTCTCAGCTTGAGTATAGGGGAACCTGAGTCCCCGTAAATCTCCTACTCATTTATCCTTCTTCCATACTTAGGTTATTTCTAACCTAAGTATAGGGGTCATCCTCCCCAGTTCCTGTATATCTTTCTTATATTTTAAATTTAGCTATGGCTTTGTATCACTTTGTGCTATGAGGACATAGAAAAAATTTTAGTATAGGGTGGTATACCGTATATACAATATATATGTACTTTAGCCATAGCTATCTTTTGAAAATTTTTGAAAAATTAAAAATTATTCTGGGCTAGATACATCTTTTGAACTAAGTAGACAAAATGTTTTCAAGGTTTGAAAAATTTTCTTTACTATGTTACATTATTTTGACTTGTTTGAAAAATGAGTTTTACTTGTTCTGAAAATCGTTTGAAAAATGTTTGTAAAAATCTATTCATATATATGTGTGTGACATGGTTTGGAAATTGTTTTCAAAACTTGATTTCAATAAGGGAAAATGAGTCTAACTTGTGTTCTAACCTTACTCAAAAATCCATAAAAATGAAAAAATATAGATGAAGGAGTTGGTTTAAACCCTGACACTTTCACTTTCACACAGGATCAGTGATGATCTAGAACACTTGGTTTAAGAGGTCTTGATATTTAGGTTAACCATCCTTAGTTATCAGGGTCTTCGACCTAATTATGCACATTTCCCTAGTTTGTCATATTTGCATGCTATATTGCATGTTTAGTCTCTACCATTAAGAATATGATCAACATTTCACATACACGACTGTGGTTATGATGAGATGAGTTGAAATTTCACTTGAGGGATTGGGATGAGGGATTTAAGTCTGGACTTGATCTAATGATGCTCGAGGATGGGATAAAATCATTGAAGGCTTCATGAAACCTGAGTGTCAGGCATTTTTAGCCAGTATGAGAACTTGGTTCTTGTACTAATCTCTTGATTTTTACCTAAGTTCCAAGATGTGATAAAAATAAAAAAATGTTGATCAGTGTGCGCCAACTCTTGGTAAAAGCAGTGGAGCTAGCCAAAAACAAAGCAAAGAAATATCAATGTTGAAAGAAAAGCTCTCATCCTGTAATAAAATATCAAAAGAGCTTCCATTAAAGGCGAGTGCTCCCAACCATTTCAAAGTGTCCACTTGGACCACCGCTATTAGGACCAGGAGTCAGGCTTGTACCAAAAAAGGGCTCTACATCGTAAATGCTACAAGTCTGGGTGTAGAAGGTATACTAGATGCTCAAAAAAGGCACACCCCGGTGTATTCTCATGAAAACAAGTGCATACGACTCCAACTTTTCTTGACGGATGCACTGATCAACACCAAAAATATGCGTTGAGTAATATGGCACTCGAGAGAATCCTTGTTCCAATGAGAGGGAGAGAAGAAATGACACAAGCCTATGCTCTCCATCAACTGGCATGCCACCTACACTTCTAAGTCTGACAACTAAAGAGACGGTGGATTGGACACAATATTAGATTTATTCCCTAGCGTTGAGAATTTGGTCCTTAGGATAATTTCTTGGACTAAACCTTGGGTGAAGTTTTGAATCTACTCTCGTGATCGTGGCCAACACTTAATGTCATATCTTTAGTTTATATGTATACAAGAGAGAGTCTGGAAATTAGAGAAATTGGATACCTCTTGATTAAGGCTATTGAGCTTTAAAATTTTGGATCTCTGGAATCGGGAGTTCTTGAACAGATCAGGTCCTGTATTCAGATGCACAATCGGGGGTTAATCCAGCTTATTCAATTTTTAGATGCTCGGGGACGAGCATAGTTTAAGTATAGGGAGGTGATGAAACTCGATTTCATCATCTTAATTTGCAGATATTAACCACCCTTGCTTAAATTATGTCAATAAAAACCAGATAAATCATTCTATATATCAAGCCTTAGAATAAATAAAAAATACAAAAAATAACAAAAGCAAAAATCATAATGTTTTTATACTCCTAAAAACGCTCACAAAAATATTTCTCCCTTTGTTGACCTTGTTTCCTTTTTTGGTCAACATGAAACTTGTAGATCTCATCGAGATCTACAACTTTCATGTTTTTTAGTTTTTCCAAATTCGGCCATTTTCTACCTCCTTTTTTCATATTCTTTATCTAAATAACCTAATTGGGCTACGTGGCCCATTCTGGTTGAGCCACATGGCATGCTTCTTTGCGTGCCACGCGCCATTGCTACCGGATCGTCCAATTCATTTTAGGCGCCTTCATCACGGCCGTTCATCTGTGCTTCATTCCCATCCATTCGATCGGCCCTTACACCGCATCACAAATGTTCGCCCCTACCTATGTCTCCTCCCGACACGTGTCGCCTTCCACCACCGCCCGATATTTTCCATCAACCTCAATCTTCACTGCTTGTTTCCGCTTCGCTCCCAACCCTTCTATCCAAGCCCAAAACCACATCTGCACCGTCCATCCCCGCCTATGTGTCCTCATGACACATGTCTCGCCCTTGTCCTTAGGATGCGCCCTGATCGATTAGATCAGGGCCACATCTGCGCGTCCACCTCTCGACCGTTGGATCGCGACATCCAACGACCAAGAGATCATCTCCTTCCTCCGGCACCCCCCTCTCTTACACGATCTCCACTCCGCGTGCCTCACCCCCTTCACATTATCGCCACCTCTCCAGCCTCTCCCTCGTGTCCATAACCATGCCCAGTCAAAACCCCATCATCCTTCTTCCTTGAGAACCCCCACAATTGCCATGTCTTCCTCTCCTTCGCTCCACATCTCCCACGGAAAGCACATCGCCCATCATCTGAACTTCCGATATCCCTCTTCAAATACGCCTTTGCTGGCCACCTTCGAGGCTATCCACTTGTACGTAGGGCTCTGCCCAGCCCCTTTCCTCCTCCATGTGATAAGGGGAGGCCGGATTGAAGGTGCAACGGCATCAGTGCCTCCGGTGAGACTGTAGAGATAGTTGTTCGTCTTTGTGTCTTTTATTATATTTCAGTTTCTTTATGTACCTCTCATGTAATTTACCCAAGGGCTCTCTCCCTATATAAGAGACCCGAGGGCTCTATTGAATAAATCATCTGAGTATTGTAACATGGTATCAGAGCCATGACCCTAACCTAGGGTTCTCCATCTCTACCGCCGCCCCCCCCTCTCCTCCTCTAGGGTTTCGCCGCCCAACCCCCCCGGGCTCGAAACCCCCCCGCCGCCGCCACCTCTCCTTCACCGGGCCCCCTCTCCTTCGCCGCCGGGCCCCATCTCCTTCGCCGCCAGGCCCCACCAGCCGCCAGCCCCTGCCGGCGGGACTCACCCCCACCGCCGGATCCCCCCCGCCGCCGCTCCCCAACGCCGGCCCCTCCTCCCCTAGCGCCGCCCAGCCGCCGTTCTTCTCAAGTAGGGGCTTCCAAAGCCTCTACTCGTGGCCGGGGTGCCGCCTTCTCCCTAGGACTCGGCGTCATGTTCGATTCAAGTGCATAATCGTCTACCTATGCACTTGAATCCTACAAGGTCTTGGTAGACAGTATTTTCTTGGTCTATCAGTAGTTGTTCTTCTCCGGCAGTATGTCAGATCAGAAGCTCGATATGCCCGCCATAGGTGCCTTCAAAGGTTCGGCACCAATCGTCAAGATGGACGGGACGAACTACGAACTGTGGGCGATGCAGTTCCTCAGTCTCATGAAGTCGTGTGGTAAGAAGCATATTCTTACCGAGGATGAACCGCCGGAGAAGACAGGGATCTATGCCTCATGGGAGGCTGATGATGCGTACGCCAAGGTGTGGCTCTCAGGTACGCTCACGACGGAGATAGCGAATGATGTCCTTCACCAGCCCACCGCTAAGGCGATGTGGGATATTTTGGCTATGACGTACTCTCAGGTCCGCAATGAGACGAAGATGCTCCAGTTGCAGCATGATATATTTACCACGAAGCAGAATGGGAAGCCTCTTCATTCCCTGTACACGTCGCTTCGTGGCATGTTCGAGAAGCTCTATAGCACCATTCCGCTTACAGCCACGTCGGAACAGCAGAAGACGTTCCGCAACGCCACTATGGTTGGCGTATTACTCGCTGCCCTAGATCTGGAGTACGAGGCAGCACGCGCTCAGATCCTAGCAGATGCCACCATCCCACCGATGGAAGAGGTATACAGGAGGCTCAGTCGTGTACCCGTTCCGTCCAATACAGCGACTGCGACTCCGTCAGCAATGGCAGTTTCCAGGGGACGTGGTAGTTCGTCCTCGTTTCGTGGCAGGGGAAGTGGTGGACGTGGCCGCGGAGGCCGCATACGTTCTACGTGCTCATTTTGTCGCCGCACTGGTCATTCGGAGGATACATGCTATTCCAAGCATGGTTTTCCTTCTTCTGCACGAGTTGCTGATCATGTTCAGGGTCCAACAGCAACTACTCCAGATCACAGGTTCGAAGAGTTGGTGGCACGACTTCGGGATATTATGCCACAATCATCATCATCAGAGGGTGCAGACGTTTCTGATGTTGCGGCGTCGGCTTCAGCTAGTACATCGGCCTCAGCCAGTGCCTCAGGTAGTCCTTCAGCCTCATTTCATAGTCATGACCTCACAGGATGGATTGTCGACTCTGGAGCTACCCATCATCTATGCCGTGAGAAAGATATTCTGCAGTCCTACAGAGCTGTTCAGCCAGGTCGCTCTGTACTCATTGCTGATGGCACTCAGTCTCCTATCATCGGTCAGGGGGAGACAACTTTGCTACCCTCTATGCACTTACAGAATGTGCTACATGCTCCAGAATTCTCTATGAACCTCTTATCTATTAGCCAGATTACACGTGATTTGCACTGTCGTGCTATTTTTGATCCATCGTCTGCTATTTTTCAGGACATACTGACGGGCAGGGTGATTGGCTGTGGTTCTGAGCACAATGGCCTTTATCGTCTCGTTCGTAACTCCTACGCTGGCGTCTCCTTGCATTCCCAGGCCTCCGTTTCTCCGTACACCTGGCATCTTCGGTTCGGTCATCTGCCGCTGCAAAAGATGCGTCACCTCCTGCCTCAGATATCTCCGAGTTCCTCTTTTCGATGTGAAGCATGTCAGTTAGGGAAGCACCATAGGTCTAGCTTCCCCGGTCGTCAGAGTCGGAGCAGTAGCTCCCCGTTTGAATTATTTCATATAGATATTTGGGGTCCAAGTCATGTCCCGGATCATCAGGGGCACAGGTTCTATTTAGTTGTGGTTGATGATTTCTCTAGAGTGTCGTGGACTTTTCTTCTTAAAAATAAATCTGAAGCAGGAAATATTCTTCAAAATCTAATTAATGAAGTCCAGAATGTTTTCTCATCTACTGTTAAGTATGTGCGTACTGACAATGCATTGGAGTTCTGCACTCGCTCTCTTGCTAGCTTCCTTTCATCTAAAGGCATTGTTCACCAAACCACATGCGCCTACACCTCTCAACAAAATGGGGTTGCAGAACGAAAACATCGACACTTTCTTGATATTGCTCGCACATTACTTATCCAGAGTTGTGCTCCATTATCTTTTTGGGGGGATGCTATACTTACTGCGTGCTATCTTGTCAATCGAATGCCTACAACTGTTCTTGGGGAAAAGTCTCCAATCTCTGTTCTCTTTCCTGACAGAGACTTGTTTACACTAACACCTCGGGTTTTTGGCACTGTTGCGTTTGTTCACCGCTTATCTCCGGGACTTGATAAGCTATCCCCTAGGGCTATCAAGTGTGTTTTTGTGGGTTACTCCAGGACTCAGAAAGGATACCGTTGCTATGACCCTGTCCATGGCAAGTACTTTGTGAGTGCAGATGTCACATTTTTTGAACCTGTCATGTACTTCTCCCCTGCAGGTGACAGATTGGTCTCCTCCACATCATCAGATTCCAATGTCTATGTTCCACCACCTCCAAGCCTGGGTCCATCCTCTACTCCACCGACACCAATATCACCACCACCACCACCTCCTCCGCCACCAACCCCACTTGTCCCTTTCCCTAAGGTCTACACGAGACGGACATGCCCTGCTCAAGCTACGTGTCAACCATCCAACACGCCTCAGGTATGTACTGATGTTAACACTGATGATGGGTTAAATAATGCACCTATGCAGGAGCTTTTACCACAGGAGGAGGATCAACCAGTCAGCACTGTTTTGGATGACTTGGACCGGCCTATTGCTCATAGGAAGCAGCGAAGACAGTGTGCCTCATATCCCCTGGCCTCTCATGTCTCCTTTCATCGTCTCACTGGGGATTTCCAGAAGTTTGCCGCTGCTGTATCGTCAGTGGAGATTCCACGGACTTATCAGGATGCCATGAAGACTGAATTCTGACGTCTAGCAATGGAAGAGGAGATGCGTGCCTTGCAATCGAGAGGGACTTGGTCTCTTGTCCCTATTCCTCCAGGTGCATCTGTGGTGAGTTGCAAGTGGGTATTTACGGTCAAATATCATGCAGATGGTCGTCTTGACAGATACAAGGCCAGGCTCGTAGCAAGAGGATTTACACAGACATATGGGGTAGATTATTTGGACACTTTTTCACCTGTGGCGAGGCACTCTACACTTCGCATCCTTCTATCGGTTGCAGTGGTACGTGACTGGACCATATTCCAGCTTGATGTTAAGAATGCTTTCTTGTATGGTGATCTACAGGAGGAAGTCTACATGCAGCAGCCCCCCGGGTTCGCTGCTGAGGGGGAGACTCAGAAGGTGTGCAGACTTCATAAGGCTATCTATGGCCTTAAACAGAGTCCTCGAGCATGGTTCCAAAAGCTCTCCCAGCTTATTGAACGACAGGGGTTCAGAAGATCAAATGCGGACCACTCATTGTTCGTCCGGAAGACCCCTAGAGGTACCATCGTTGTTATGGTATATGTTGATGACATATTGGTTACTGGAGATGATGCACAGGGGGTTGAGATAACCAAGTCCATGTTGGGCAGCCAGTTCATTACAAAGGATCTAGGCACAATACGGTATTTTCTGGGGATAGAATTTGCAAGAAATGCACAAGGAATGGTGATGACTCGAAGAAAATATGTCACAGACTTGCTGGTTGAAACAGGAATGACTGGATGCAGACCTTCAAGTACACCTATGGACCCGAGTATGAAGCTGTACGATGATGATACCGAGGAGGTGGACAAGAGAAGGTACAGAGAAATGGTGGGTAAGCTCTTATACATCACTATAACTCGACCGGATATTGCCCTTGCAGTAAACCGGGTGAGTCAATTCATGGAGCAGCCGAGGCAAGTACACATGGATGCCTTGTACATGATACTGAGATATCTGAAGTCTTCCCCAGGCACAGGGTTGCTATTCAAGAAAGGTACAGATCTGTCTATTTCCGCCTGTGCAGATGCAGATTATGCAGGATGTCCACGAGATCGTAAGTCTACTTCTGGATTTGCTATCTTCATAGGAAGCTCTTTAGTCTCTTGGAAAAGCAAGAAGCAGACCGTTGTGGCGAGATCCAGTGCCGAATCCGAGTACAGAGCCATGGCACAGGCAAGCACAGAAATGATGTGGGTTAAAGCAGTCTTAGAAGATCTGAATGTTGATGTTCCCTTGCCTATGAACCTGCAATGTGACAATCATGCAACATTATTCATCGCCAACAATCCAGCTTTCCATGAGAGAACAAAACACATAGAGGTGGATTGTCATTACACTAGGGACATGATTCAGAAGGGCTTCATCTCCACGTCTCACGTCAGTTCAGAGGACCAGACAGCGGACATATTCACTAAGCCATTGCTCAGAGGAACTTTCCAGAGATGTTCTTCCAAGCTGAGCATGATAGATATCTATGCTCCATCTTGAGGGGGAGTGTAGAGATAGTTGTTCGTCTTTGTGTCTTTTATTATATTTCAGTTTCTTTATGTACCTCTCATGTAATTTACCCAAGGGCTCTCTCCCTATATAAGAGACCCGAGGGATCTATGGAATAAATCATCTGAGTATTCTAACAGAGACCCATGGCCATTGTAGGCCAGGACCTCGGCTCTCTGACACCAATGAGATGCTCCAACCGGCCGATAGGGTTCAGCGACGACCCGAGCTCCGTCAAGGAGCTCAAGCCCAGGCCCGTCGACTGCCAAAACCCCAGGTAAGACTCTTAATCTCTTGTCGCTTTTTCTTTGATTTTCTCCTTTTTTAATTTCGCTCTCATATAACCTTGAGTTTCGCCTTACTTCCATCATCCGCGCACTCACCTCCATTCACCTTTTTGATCTTCTATAACCCAAAACGCTCGCCTCCCTTCTTCTCCAAGCTCGCCGGAGAAGATGACTCAGGCCACAATGTTCTCCGCCACACACGAACTCCCATCCTTCTCACGCTCATCCGTGCACGAAGCTTCGGCTATCTACTAACGTCTGCAGGTACTGTATGGCTCAATGGCGTGAGCTTCATCGGAGTGAACTTCGTGGGCTCTGCCTCCGACGAGGGAACATCGATGGCCTCCTCCAAACCATTCAGTGCCTCGCCCTTGCTTCCAAGTTGCTTGCCTTGCCTCCCTGATCATTCATGGAGCTTCACTGTGCTTGCTAGATGGAGGCGGAGCCAACACGACGTCGCCAGAGGACAGTTCACGACGTCAGGCCCCGCGACAGAGGAAGAAGAACTAGGTGTACATGTACCGTTGGATGGCACCCCTCTGGTGCTCATCCAACATCACACTGTGAGACACGTTGCCTCCCCGCCCTCATTCAACTACCATCCAATCTTTATCACCGGGTGGTCCACATGAGGCCACATGTCAGCTCCGAGATTCAGCACGAAGCCTCTAGGTGCGGAGCATCCGAGCCTCAGTCGAGCTTCTCCAGGCGGCTTGGAGCCCCCGAGCCACATCCGAGCCTCGCTACGAGTCTGATCCAACTCCTGAGCCTCCTCCGAGCCTGCACTATTGCTGACCCTGACCTCACGTGTTCAGGCACGTGAGGGTTTGAGAGAGTTTCAAGGGGGCCCTACAATTTCTTCAAATTACAACAAGGTCTAGCTATCACGTGTATAGCACGTGCGCTTGGGGTAAATTGCAACTAACCCCCTGCAGGTTTAATAATTATATTTTACCCTCGCATGTGTGGGTAAATTTCAGGGAAGGCCTCACGACTTTTCATATTTACATTTCAGTCCTTCCAGGGACCCGTTTGTAGTATTTTCTTTAATTATATTCATGTTTTCTTGCGTTTATGCCCTTGAGCTCTTTTGTTAATATCTTGAGCATCCGAGCTCCTTTTGGTTGATTTCAGTTGTGTTGCGAAGCTTGTTTTATTATCTTTCTAATGGCATGGCTTGATCTCTGTTTTGACACTTAGACTCTAGATGATTAAATTTAATTTTGTAGTGTCGCATACTTAATGATTTTTATGCCATTAATTCTCTGGTAAATGAAAATTGCTTCGTAAACCCTTCTGAAATTGATTATTTGTTACTTGCTCTTTGATTCTATTTAAATTAGGGCATATTTGCATTTGACCTCATCTGCATCATGTTGCATGTATAAAAATCAAATAAAATGTGTATGTCCACATTTTCTGCATTGTATATCTTTGTGTGTGAATTTTGACCTACAAGTTCGTAATCCAACACTTAGTCTGGGTATTAGGAGTCTAGATAAGCACTTAAGAGGCTCGTGTCCTTGAGTTCGACCTTGGGCTTGCCCAACTAAAATAAAATCGACCGCTTTCATTTAATTGATAGATTATTAAGCGGTCTTTGATGGATCCGATTCGACCGACTACAACGCATTAATTCCACATAATTAAGAGGCTGAATCAGGGGTTCGTCTTTGAGCCAACGACTTAGTGAACATCCGCTTCACCTCCATCTACTCTAGGCTTCTCCACCAACATCGGATCACCTTCGACACCGATCGATCATTCGTTCTCTGACCACCTCCCAATGTTGTCAAGCCTTGCCGCACTTCACGAACACCTCCGCTCGCCACTAACTAAAGCCACTCCGCCCTTTGCCCAATGACTCTGACCGACTCACTTTCGCCATCAACCGCTGGAGCCTCCTCGACCATACCCACCTTCCTCCAACCATACACACCCCTTCGACCTCATGCTCCCCTGATGTTCGCTGACCGTATGTTGACCATGGGAGCTTCACTGCCGTGCCACCACAACCACACACCACCCGCAAGCTTCTCTCCAAGATTTCACCGTGCCTCCTCTGCTGGCCCCCCGCTCCTCTCTGTCGAGCGACTCTCCAAGGACATGTCACGTGACCCTCACATGCAGTGGGGTAAATTACGAGGAAGCCCTCGGACGCCCATCTATTCACCTTCATATCCAGCCACCAGGGGGCATGTGCGCGACACGTGACCCTATGCAAATTTTACAAACTCGCCCTCTTAGGTTTAGGTAGTTATAGTTAAGTCCATGTTCTGCGTTGTGTTTCATTTTCTGATATTGCATTTATACCTTGACTTTATCTGTAACTTTTAACATCTTTATTGCATCATTTTTATTATTTAAAAATAGCAAGGTGTTCTTCGATTAATTCTCTACATTATGGCATAAACTTTGTATTTTTCTACTTCATGGTTATTTAATAATAATTATTCTTGTGGAAATTTGTTTATTTTACCCATCTGTGCTCTAAAATTCATAGATAATTAACCATTGCTCAAAAAATGTATTAAAAACTCAAGGATTGTAGAAGTAATTGTATTTCACATTGTAACAAAAAAGAATTGCATTTGCTTGCATGGTTTTCTCTATAAAAATCATTTTGTATATTTCAATATTTAATTTTAGTAGGTTTTAAATCTCGTCTTTTTGAAGTCTAGGATTTTTCTAAGATACATCATCTACTGATAGATCTTGGATAATTTTGTCCTTTGAAAATAAGTAGGTGTAATATTTATTATGATTAATTATTGAAATTCACTCTATTTACATTCATAAATTCATAAAATAATCATTTTACATCTAAAAATTCAAAAAAATTATAGTGCATTTATTTCATCATTATTTAACTCTCGGCCAAGTTTCATAATTTTTGGACATCATTTGATTGGTATTTATTTTATAGTCCTTAAAATCACCTAGATTTGCATTTTGCATTTCTAAATTGCATTAAAAATACCAAAAACATTCCGCCTAGAAAACCCTGCATGAAATTCGATAAACATTATTTCTAAGTTGTTCCTTTGCCTCCTTGAGTTCGACCTTGGGACTTGCCCAAGTAAAATTAACATAAAGCCACTCGATTTAAAATTAAATAAATAAATTGTGGTTATTTATTGATCGATTCTGATTACCTGACGTAATTACAATGACACATTGTTATTTCAAAAGCTTAATAATTCACACAAATTAACGTCAGGTTTTCACGAGTCGTCAGATGGCGCCATTGCTGGGGAAGCAAACAACTTAGATTTTGTCTAAAAAAATAGTGACTCTGTTTTCCACACATTCGGGTAGTCTAACCCTCGAATGTACCACTGTACATTTTTCATTTATTTTTCAGCATTTATTTTCTGTCTTTTTTTAATTATTGAGTCAGTCTCTTACACACACTCTCGCTTATTTTCGTGCGAGGTACTCGACGCCTGTGGAGTGGTTCTCTTGAAACCAATGCATCTTCACCGACCGTCAATCAACATTAAAATTAAGATTGAGTCGAGTCATGAGAGAGCATAGAGTCTAGGATTTATTTTTCTGCAACCTTATTTTTTTGTAATAATTTCTCATTTACAGTGGTGTCCGTTTGGACTCTTGCTTGTGTAACAAGACCTAAACTTTTTTTAGTGGTGTGTCATGGCCTATTTCACTCTTCGGTGATGGTGGGGCCCGACTTGAGCGACTCATAGGTTAGACTTGCACATACGGCTATTGGAGCTTCGAGGATTTTCTTGTTTGTGCTCGTAGAACCTAGAACCGCACTTCACTTAATAGAGACACAAGTATAGATCATTCAACTTAGTAAAAATTTTTAACTCAATTCTTCACAGGTAATAGAACTTTCAGATAAGTGCAGTTTTGTCGGCTTGCATCCATATATAATAATTTTCAATTCTTGTATTGCATCCCACATGAAGATTGCAAGGAATCATTGTAAGTCTTCTATCTGAGCATACATCATTGTTTCACATGCATCGACTTTTACCAAATTTCTCCCTCCTATTTTGTCACGAAATTTTAAAGGAAATTAGGACTGTACGATAGACATATATTTTTGCTCACCTTAAAATTTTCAATGATCACCTAATTAAAATTGGGACGGCTAAACAAGGCTGACTTTAATTAACTCATAAAATCAAGAATTTTTGCAAGAGAGCAACCCCAACCTTGGATTCATTTATTTGTCTAAGTGAAAGAGAAACAACACTTTAGGTTAGAGCCCAGGTCCGGAATCTTCGTTCAGACTATTGATTCTATAAAAATTATTAGCTACTTCTCAGTGAAGAAATACGGGTAGCTGGTAAACGGTCCGGATTTCCTTAGAGAGTGGGTGGTTTAAAGGACACTACGTAAGGCTCCGTCCATTAGTAATGGGTAGCCGCTTTACAGTCTGTACTTACATATATACTAGGTGAAAGTAGGTGCAACTAGTCGTAAGATTTGGGCCAGTCTTTAAAAAAATTTCCAGCACCTAACAACTCGCTAATTCTTTTTCAACATTGATTTATCACCAACAAAAATTGAAAACATAATTGCGAACTCTTGCGGTCTCATTGCATGAGTTGGTGAATCTGGGGTTTGTATTGCGTTTGCATTGGTGTGCATAAACCAAATTCAAAGATCAAAAAACCGCAGCCTTGTGCCATCACTCTCCCTCCTTGATTTAAAAATTTGGGTTTCTTCTGTTGAGTATCGCGTGCACTTGAACATTTTCAACCAAGGTCCATTATGACGACTCATCCTCCTTTGAAAATAATGAGACATTGGTCTGAGTATCTATCTGATCTATACTTTGAAAAACCCCTCTTCTGTCAAGAATCCTCCAACAGTTGCGGGAGACTTTCACTCTTAGATGAATCCAACCCACTCGATGAATTCCAAGCCATTCTACTCGATCATCCTATCAAAGTCACCACAACATCATATTTTTTACCTCCACCAATTGTGACCACACATGATCAACTACCATCCACGACTGAACCATCTTATTACTGGTTTCTCACTGAATTTAATGAACCATTTAAAGATCAAATCACTTTTGAGACTCATGACTGGCCGAGACACCAAACCCAACTGCCCTCATTCTTTCCTCACAATCTTGTTGGGACATGTCTACAATTCACAGAAATACATCCGGACTGGACCTTAGGGAATAATATGATGGCCCAATCAAATCGCAAGGAGAGGTCCACACCTAATGATCAACCATACTAGATTCACCCTAACGATCAAATCTCTATCGACCAACCATAATACCACTCTTTTGAACAACCCACACATACAGAGAATCAAACTGATGATATCGACAAATATGAACCCTGTATGACTCCATTGTTTGGGGATACGACCAATCATGACCATGGAAGTAGACTCTACTCAAACTAGAATTGCATGCCCGAGTCACGGTATCCTGAGTATAAGACCTACAAATTCCAACAAAATCCTCCCACTGAGAAGACTCCTTCCATGATTTTTGAGGAGAAATTTTAAGAAAATAACGATCATATATATGATATTCCAGGAGGATCTTCTCCCAGCTTATACATGAAAATGGAAGATGAAATGACTATTCAGGAACCCACACAGAATGCTCACATGATAGATAATGAAAAGTTTTCAGATGATGACATTTCAAGGATAAGTAAGAGATGTGAATTACTTGAGGATAAATTTAGATATTTCACTGACCGACTACTTTCATTTTATGGAAGATCGTGTATGAAAGTGGAGGATGAAATAATTGGATCTCAAGTTGAAAACCCCGAGAATACTTAAAAGCACGTTCACCCTAGGGATGACTCTGACATCGACACTTTGCATACTACTCCCTTAGGGATGACTCTGATCTAGCATCTCTAAGCACCTTATCTACACACCACACCGAAAACACCAAAAAAATCGAAATATTTAAAAACACTCAAAAAATTGAAAAACCAGAAAAATTCATAAAAATTGAAAGTGAAGAGGATTTGAAGAATTTGGATCCCGCTCTAAGGGAAGCACTGGAGAAAAAATTGATTTTGAACTTCCCTTGATACAAGCCATTGAACACTTCCCCGACCTTAAAGGAGCAAATTAATGATGAAAAAGTTGGGCAGGACAAGAACAAAGACTGATAGACATATCTTGTCAATGGACACCTCCTTGGTGTTGAGGAGAAAGACCAAGAGCTGCAGAGTGAAGTGATTGCCTAGATTTGACTGTGGAATCAGAGGCACAACATTTACCTATGCTCGAATTAATGATGACTCACCAATAAATATCCTCTCGACCTTGTATTTGACAAGCTCAAACTAGGACCTATCAGGAAGATAAGAGAGATTGTTCATCTGGCTGATCGATCAATAAAGCGGTCGAGAGGAACCACTTCAGTCATCATTACATTCCAAGGTGCTCTGCTCAAAGTGGACTTCACGATCATTGATATTGAGCATCAAGGAGAATTCACCCAGTCTCCAATCATTCTCGCAAAGCCATTCTTCGCATTGCCTAAGGCAATTATTGAGTGCGAGACTCGGGAAATCAATTTTACATCATTGGAAGCACTTCAACTGCACCCAGTCTTTGAGGAAACACAATATTTTGAGGCAACCCATGAAGCCGTGAACAATTATAATCATCAAGTGGTAGATGAACCCTATCCCGCTGCTACACATGAGATAACTGTTGTTGAGGAGACTATTGGTTCAGAGACTCATCCCATCGTCCCATTCCCCGCTGCTTTGACCTTAACAAATATACATGATTGTTGCCATGTCTTTGATGATTATGATGAGAAAACTCGAGCATGGGCTTACCATGAGTCGGATAAAGTCGTCAATAGCCATAACCATCAAGCGGTAGACGAGCCCTACCCCGTTAATACACTAAGATAGTAGCTGTTAAACTAATCATTGGTTAAGAGATTCTCCCTATTGTTCCATTTCCCGCTGCTCTCACCATGAAAAATAAAATATACGACTTCTTATATGATCTTGAAACATATGTAAGGGCTCACCCTGAGTTAACCAAAATCTTCTTTGACCACTTTGATCAAATCAACCCTACTCAAGAGTGCACCAACATTAAGAAAATTGAGAAAAATATGCAGAACATGTACTGACTAGAGAGGAATATTTCAATTATTATTCATATAGAGACTCAATTGTTAACACCTCACTTACAGGACCAGCGCATTCATGGACAACGCAAACCAAAATGCCCATTCCGACTGCTCCTTCATCTAGAAAGAAAGTTGCTTTTGATCTTCTGGAAAAGGAATTGTCTGATGATTCCTCATCATGTCCGGACAAGGTGATCTTTATGAGTGAGGTCAGTTCGCTAGCCCTAAAACCCTATCTACACAAGGATCCAAACACTGATTCCCGTTGGACGACTCCTGTTCCTCACTATTATTCATCCAAAGCCGATTCCCTTGGGATCATTAATTATACTAGAATAATTTCCTATCCGCTGACTGAGATTGCTGATTTAGAGTATTCATCATCCGAAGACGAATAGCTTAATCCCAAGAAGGAATAAATTCTGAGAAAACAACTGATGCAACTGAAGAACAAGAGTATCTAGAGTGCCTCCACTTTCAAATGCCTCCACTTTCAAATACTATTCCTCTGAGGATAACTCCGACGATGGCTAGATATCATCTGATTTATATGCTTCATCTACTCTCCATCATGATTTTTCTGAGGATACCACTGACAATGGTTGGGACTCATATGCTTCATCTTTTTATTATCATTATGATCTCCCACCATAGGCTCACAAAAATATCGATCGAAAACCGCCCTAATTATCGACTACCCTCCCTCCCTCTCGACCCCATCTATCTCCTTGTACACCTTCTTCCTCTACTTAGGCCAAGGCCTAAGTATAAGGGGGGACCTATGCCATATGTATGTACCACTCTCTTCATCCAATCCTTCTCATGATCGCCCCATTTCCACCCTTCTTCCGTACTTAGGTTGACCAGAGCCTAAGTATAGGGGGAACTGATGCCCATTTGTATGTACTCTCCTCATTCACATCTCCCGACGACCTCAGTTTTGCTCTTCTTCTATTCTTAGACTGTCCACAACCTAAGTATAGGGGGGCAGGGTGACTTCTATTTTTATATGTGTTTTTCACTCTCTTACGCCGAGCCTAAGCTATGCCTTCTCTACGCTTCTTGTGCTATGATGACATAACACTCGCTAAGTATAGGGATGTGTGTATATATACTATGTATATATTTTACCCATAGCTTGTACTTTTGCATAAGTTTTCATGTATTTACAGGATGGTAAATAACTTGTAAAACCTTTTAAAAAAGAGATTTTTCCAACTAACACTGACTGTGTCCAGCCAATTTTTTTGAATGGCTTCTTATTCATTTTTGCAAAAATCCTTGCATTAAAAAATAATATCTCCAAAAAACAAATAAAAAATCACAAAAGTAAAAAATGTGTCCGTATTTCACACACCTGCACTCATCCAATATTACATGCATTTGCATTTGTGAAAAGTGCTTGGGTTCTGAACTGAGCTATGAGCAGAAACTGAGAGTGGTCTATACTTGACTTTAATCCACCTAATTTTTAGAGGAACTTCACCAAGAAAAAGGATTTTAGAAGCCTCAGGTCTTTGACTTAATTCTTCGAGTTCCACATGACAATGTGCAGAGTTTGACTCTTAGTGTCTAACATGGTCTCTTCATTCTGGGTACAACTATGGAATAGTGAATTAATTTGTACTCTCGCACTATGCATTTAGCTCTACTCAGGCGGGGTGTTGGAAGACTATGTGAGTTTCTTTTCTGGTAGCGTGGACATCTAAAGACTGGAGTATAGGTTGAAATAAAGCTTTGAAAAAGGGAAGGACGACTGGGCGAAATTTTTCCTAAGACCCCAAAATATGTACGGAAAAAAAGATTCCATATCCGTAGGGGCACAACAAGATCCATGCAAAGCTACCAAAAATCCAAACACAAAGAAGCCAACTATCAAATAAATATTTGGCCAAAAAATTGGGTCCAAGATTCATGAAAACCTGCAAATCTGGGTGGAGACTTGTCTAAACTGACCGGCTTCACAGGGAAAGGTGACTACACTGATCACCCTCCAGTTCTTTTCCACTTCTTCTAATTTCTCCCTCTTCTCGATTGTGACACAATGCAACAAACCTTAGAAGGAAATACCTGACTCCCCGTGGACGAGTTATTGGAGAGAAGGTTTGCATGGTAGTTTGGCATTCTGGTTGGGAAGAGATAATAACTTTCATACACATGAGTCAATTATTTGATGTTCATGGGGTATGCTTTAGGAAGGGGATTGATCTAAGATGACTTCTGAGATGAAACTGTGACAATGATATGTAGAACTTGGAGGCTGCTGATTTTAAAACCCTAAGTCTCACAGAAGTTCCTCCAAACTAATAATCCAAAGGTCGGGTCTAGCTCCATTTTCATCTTCTGCTTATGGTCTTGTTATGCAAAGTCTTGTTATGCAACCCAATCTCATTTCAACTCATTGCATTTCTTTAGATGCTCGAGGACGAGAATGGTTTAAATATAGGGGGATGATGAATCTCATATTCATCACTCTAAAAGTTATTAATTAATCTCAAATCCCCAAAATTCACATGCATTCTATTCATTATTCTACATAATTAGCATTCATGCATGTATATATAATAATTGCATTTTATCACTCATTGTTGCACATAATAAGAAGCAAAAAATCCCAGCCCAATTGACTTGTAAAATAAGCTAACTTCCTGATTTCTAACTGATTCATGCTAACTTTTAATAACCTAAAACCACCTCCATTGTGTACATATTACTAACAAGAATAAATGAAAAATATAAAAAAAATCACTAACCTAAATAAGTGGGGACCAGAAACTCAAAACCTAATTCTAGGATTTCCGGACTAAAATGTTGATTTCCTCCTCATACAGTGTTCGATTTGATCCTACTTACTTTTGAACTAATGTACATTCAATTACCTTCAAAACAAGATCAAATTCAAGTGAATCAGAGCTCATATGTGAAAGTTGGGGTTTGAGCCTCTTTTGTACATTTTGTATTTTACCTAAGTTTGACCTATTAATTAATGTATATAATTAACTCATTTTATTTTATTTATCTTCATTTTTTTCTTTGACGAATGTTTTATTAAAATTTGCAAAAATTCAAATCCAAAATGAACTTGAACGTAAAGAAAACTGAGTTCGAGTCTTCACTAACATTCTGTACAAAAGTTGTTGTTTTCGTATTTTATTTTATTTTTTCTTTTTCTTACTTAATAAAAATAAAAAAATAGATTAATGCGTAAATATTTATATTTTATTTTATCGTAACTTCCTTATTTTTATCTTATTAAAAAAATAATAAAAATTTTACAAAACCCAAAAATCAAGGTATTCTATGTACATGAAGTACCCCAAAAATATCACTTTTGCAAATGATCAATTTTGGTTTCGGCCTCTTCATGAAAGTTGTAGCCTCATCGAGATGAGCAACTTTTGTGAAGAAAAGTTTTCGATCCAAGGTCGTGTGCTATTTCTTTTTACTTTTTCTTCTTCTTTTATTTTCGATTTTTCTAGAGCTGACACGTGGCCGCTTCAGGAGCCACCACGTGTCACTCATTTTTCACCTTATTTTATATTTATTTTATTAAAAAAATTAAAAATAAAAATAAAAAACTAAATAATAAAAATCTACGCACGTGCAGCACACATGCCTCCTACGCATGTGCCCTGTACGTGCTCTACCTCCCTCTTTCCCCTTCAAGCCACGTGGTCGTATTAGGGGTGTCCGATCTTGATCGATCGAAGGCTCCCTATGCCTCCTCCTCCTCCCACCCACTTTCTTAATAGGGTGACACTTTCTCCACCCATTGCGGATCGCCCCACCTCAGTGAATCTCACCATCACCCTCCTCCGCAATCTCCACCGTGCTGCTCCTCCCAATCGTCGCCTTCCCGATCAAACACCCATCTTGGATTCGAACTCCATATCTCCTCCCAATCACCACCTTCCTCTTTCAAACCTGCGCCCTCCAATCTCCCCATCTTTGATAATCACATTTTCCCTTTCAAGCCCACCGTCAAACCATTCTCTGATCTCCTACGATCCCCTTCCATGACCGGCCGACCTCATCTCCTATTTATGAACCCCGCCCCTCTCGAAAGCCCTCATCCGCTGATAGCGTTAACTCTAGAAGCGGACAACAGTGACAGAGTCTCCCCTTTCATTTTTTTATCTGGCAAGATATGAGGTCCTTGACCTCGTTGTAGAGATGCCCCACCATGTGCAACTGCCCTTCGCTCCGACCTCAGTCGTTGAGCCAATGACTTAGCGATCATCTGCTTCGTCCACATCTACTCCAAGCTTCTCCACCAACATTGGATCTCCTTCGACACCGATCGATCATTTGTGCTTCGACCACCTCCCAACATCATCGTGCCCTGCCACACTTCACCAACACCTCTGCTCGCCAGCAACTGAAGCCACTCTGCCCTCTGCCCAACAACTTCGGTCGATGTCACTTTCGCCATCAACCGTACAAATGCCTTCGACCTCACGCTCCCCCGACGTTCGCCGACCGTGTGTCGTCTACAGGAGCTTTACCGTCATGCCACCATAGCCACACAGAACCCGCAGGATCCTCTCCAAGATTCCACCGTGCCTCCTCCACCAACCCCCCGCTCCTCTCCGCCAGGACATGTCACGTGACTCCCACGTGTAGTGGTGGTAAATTATGAGGAAGCCCCCCAGGAATCCATCTATTCACCTTCAGATCCAGCCACCCGGAGGCATGTGCACGGCACATGACCCTCTGGAAATTTTGCAAACTCACCCTCTAAGGTTTAGGTAATTACAATCGAGTCCCTATTCTACATTGTGTTTCATTTCCTGATATTGCATTTATACCCCTACTTTATCTATAATTTGGAACATCTTTATTACATCATTTTTATGATTAAAAAATAACATGGTGTTCTTCAATCAATTCTCTACATTATGGCATAAACGTTGTTTTTTTCTATGTTGTGGTTATTTAATAATAATTATTCTTATGGAAAATTGGTTATTTTGCCCATCTGTGCTCTAAAATTCAGAGATAATTAACATTGCTTGAAAAATTGCTAAAAACTCACAGATCGTAGAATTAATTGTATTTCACATTGTGCTAAAAAAGAATTGCATTTGCATGCATGTTTGCTCTATAGAAATCATTTTGTAGATTTCAATGTTTAAATTTTAATAGGTATTAAACATCGTATTTTTGAAGTTTAGGATTTCTTTGAGATACATCATCTAGTGATAGATCTTGGATAATTTTATCCTTTAAAATAAATAGGTTTAATATTTGTTATAATTCATTATTGAAATTAACTCTGTTTGCATGCCATAAATTCATAAAATATTTATTTTTCATCAAAAAATTCCAAATTAATTACAATGCATTTATTTCATCATTATTTAACTCTCGGCTTAGTTTCATAATTTTTTGAAATCATTTGAATTGTATTTGTTTCATAGTCCTTAAAATCGACCACATTTGCATTTTGCTTTTCTAAATTGCATAAAAAGGACCAAAAACATTCTGCCTAGAAAACCCTGCATGAAATTCGATAGACATTATTTCTAAGTTGTTCCTTTACCTCCTTGAGTTCACCCTTGGGACTTGCCCAAGTAAAATAAACATAAAACCGCTCAGTTAAAAGTTGAATAAATTAATTGTGGTTATTTCTTGATCGATTCTGATTACCCGATGTAACTACGATGACACATGGCTATTTCAAAAGCTTAAAATTCACACAAATTAACGTAATGTTTTTGCGACTCGTCAATATATACAGTCTTTTATTTTCTTTATTTTTCCTTCATTTATTTATTTTAGGTTAAAATAGTAATGAATGTACAATATTTACACACATATGCATGTTAGTAAGAATATGGATTTAGTATTATATACAGGTGTTTTATAAGGGACTTTAAGCTAAAATAAATGAAGAAAGATGATGAAATGAAGATTCATCACCCCCTATGCTTTACCTTTGCTAGTCCCTTAGCAAACACTTATTTGAAAGAATAAGTGAATAAAAGAAAAAAGAAGAAATAAAGAAATTAAGACAATACTGAATATTAAACTTATCTTCATAAAGTTGTAGTATGGAGCTCTGTTAGACCTTTGGATTATTAATGTGGCAGAACCTTAATGGGAAATGGATTTAAAACCTAACAACCTTTAAGTTTCACAAACTCCTATTCAGGTCTCCTCAACAGTCAGGTTAGAACAAGTTTACATTCACAAACTCTTATGACTATTAATCTTTACTTGTATGGTGTAAGTGAAATATAACTCCCCATCTCGAAAGTATCAAAGAAACAACCTCTCTCAACAAGGTAACTCTAGTCCCCCAGTCTAACAACTCTTTCCTTGAGGAGTGGAGATATTCCCTTCTAAGTTCAAATACAACCAACTCAAGAAGAAGAGATGGAGAAAAGAATGGACGGTAACCAGTGTAGCTACCTATCCTTGGATGCATGACCAGTGTAGTCAAGTCATCCAGCTACAAGCTTACAAAAATTTGACTTTGAAGCTCTTATTATTATTTTTTAATACTTGTATATACACTCCAACAAGCATTTTATTTTTCAATCAGGCATGTCCACTTTTGGAGATTCAGCATTTTTTTCTTTCTTTTTCTTTTTTTGAAAATATATACAAGGTGCAGCATGTACATAAGGAGTTTTTCCTCTTGAGCTAGTGGACTATCCCTCTTTTGAAGCATTATTGCAACCCCACAACATCCTATCTTTAGACCTCAATGCTGCTAGATCAGGTTGAGATGCACTACCCTCCCTAGAGGAAGATAGATATTCCCACTAGTTGTTACATACCCATGTGCTATCCCACGCCAAAAGATTCTGCCTCCTCACTACCTCCTCCATGAAGAGCTACATGTAGAGTGCTTGTCCAAGATAAGCCATGGTCTAGAAGAACCATGTATGTGTTGTTAAATATTCTACTTAGACTACTCAAGATGACATGTGAACATAGTCTTATGGACTCAAAGAATTAAGTCGCTAGGACCTGAAAGGCCTTTCTTATAAAGTTCCTCTGAAATTAAGTGGATTAAGGTCCAACTAAGCTCCATTCTTCAATTTTATTCCAGTCTTAGTTTAAATGTCAATATTATCCTGAAAAAGTACATGAAAATGCAATAAATATATACAAAGTATTTTTTTAAAGAATATTTTTAAGAGAAAAATGATTGGTAAAATATATACAAGTATATACACAGATTATACAAATTTTTTATGAGGATTTTTAAAAATTTTTTGTTTTAAGAGAAAAAGGGTTAGTAAAATATATACAAGTATATATACAGATTATACAATTCGTATGTGTGTGTTTTTTAATTAATTTTTTGTGTTTTGTTTATTTTTAATAAGATGGAAGGTGACCAAAGTCTACATACACATGTGGATTTTACACATTTATATACATATCCAAAAAATAATCACATTTTTAAAAGTCCGAGTTATTTCTAAAGTATATATACAATATATACGACACCCCCTATACTTAGCTCAAACTATGACCTCATAGTGATAAAAGAGCTGCAAAGGAAGACATAACTCGTGCTAAGTATAGAAAAGTGAAAAGAACACTATACAAAAATGACTCAAATAATGAATAGAAGTCGGTGATCCCCCTATACTTAGGATTAAATAATCCTAAGTATAGAAGACTGTATAATAGGGAAAAACCAAGTAAAAGAATTGACAAACTCAATGGCTCGACTTGCCCCCTATACATAGGGTAGAATATCCCTATGTATATAATTTCAACAGATTGGGGGACAAATGAGAGATGAGAGGAATAAAAATACAAAAGAGACGATATGAAAAACATCACCCCCTTTACTTAGGGCAGAGTATCCCTAAGTATAAGCAAAAATAGGAGTGATGAACAGGACGAATATGAACAACTCAAATCATTCACCCCCAATACTATAGAGTACATCCTAAGTATAACACACATATAAAGACAAGAGGTGAACGATAACATAGAAGAAGGAAGGAGCAAATCAAGACGAAACTCATATATACAAGGTAGACATTGTTGAGGTGCCTCTCAACAAGCGCTAGAGTTTACGCCCCTAGCTGGGCGCAAAGGTGATAACTAGAGTTTTTGCAAGCGGTTAATAATCGCTCATAGTCCAAAGCCCTAATTAATCAAACAACATCCAGATTAAAATAGGAGAGAGAAAAGGAAGCAAGTAAGGTTATCTCCTATTTTAATCCTTTAAAACTAATTTTTATCCAGGTAAGTTCCCCTGGGCCGAACTTAAGGAGGCAGAATAAACGTACTACGATTTTCGAAGAATAAAAGAATCTGAGAATTTAATCTTCTTCTTGAAATTACAACAAGCACAAGAAAGCACTCGAAAATAATACGATGTTACAAAAATTAAATCGAGAAAAATATATGATAAAAATTCTCAAAACTAACAAGAATCATCGCTAGGGTAGTTGTGTAACTACCCTAGAAAATTTGAGGAAAAATACAACAAATATTAGGTCCAAAATAACCCTACAACACATGGGTATAAATGCAAAAAGAAAAAGTTTTGTTCTGTTGCAAATGGGTCGCTATCAGGGAATGAATTGCAAAGAAAACTAAAAGAATTACATTTAGGTCCCTGTACAGGGGACCTAAATGTAATTTCTGAAAAGCTTGGAGCGGGAGTTGAATTTTAGATCTCTTCTAGGTTTAGTACGCAAAAGTTCTACCCCTTCATCTGAACGGCGGAGATTAGAACATGCAGGAGCTTCTGATCCGTTTGATAACACATGTCAATAGCTTGCGCTTCCTGGTGTTCTTGAGTCTTTCTTCACATGCCGCACACGTGATGAAGCTGTCGTCTTCTCCGACTTCTTTACGCCAATCAGTTGAGAGCTTTGGCCTCCTACAGGGCCATGAGGGAGACTCCTTCTCCCTCCAAGCTCGCCTACGGGTGATCGGACTCTGAGGTGGCGAACAACAGCGGCGTGACGTCAAAGAAGATGGCAGCACGACAAGGTCTGGCAGCTGGAAGAATTTGAACGTTGGATTGAATCTTCTTCGATAGTTGAGACTCCAGTCTATAATTTGATGCTCCAGATATAATAAAGACCTACAAATGGTTTTGAGATGCTTGATTCGCACTTGAATCGACCAAAAAGATTATGGATTTGCAAGATATAAGTTGTTTCCAGAAATTAAGAGAAAATAGGGAGAAATGAAATCGATTTGGAGTTAATTCGAATCAAATTTGAATAGGGATTTTGGTTGTGTGTCTAACAAGGATAATCAAAGATCCTAAGTACACACTTAATGTGGCTAATACGAACACAATAATTGAGAAAGAAAAATGCAAAGATGGAGGAATACCTAGGGATAGCAGGATGTAGGATCCTACTAATCATCGCTCGATGGGGTGGCTTCCCGGAGCTGAACGTCGCGGCTGCGACGATACAAGGCAGAGATGAAGCCTTGGAAATGATCCTCCGTGCGTCCTTCTTCCACGCTAAGACTTTATGCAGCTCTGTCACAGCCAGAGTACAACGGATTAAGGTGGAGAAAGGAGGCTAACGATAACTGGAGTTAGTTGGAATGGTCGACTTGGGGAGCTTTATTGGGTGAGTGGAAAGAGTTAGTTGAAGGATTGACGACCGGTGTGGATGGTGGTTGTTAGAGGTAGAAGATGGAGGGTTAGGATCGGGTAGAGTGGTTAAGGAATGGTTGGTGAAACTAGTTGAAAGTTGGAAGTTAGAACAACTCAACCGGCCTGGGTTCTTTGAGGAAGATGAACCAGGAGTTGACACGTGTTGGTGAAATTAGTTGAAAGTTGGAAGTTAGAACAACTCAACCGGCCTGGGTTCTTTGAGGAAGATGAACCTGGTGTAGACACGTGTCAACACTTGGTCGGACAGATTCAAGATATAGAGTAATAAATAAGATATAAATAATATTTAATGGAAGTTTAAATAAGTATATAGATGATAAATATAGATAATTAAATTGTCAAAATTATGGTATAATTAGTTTTGATAAATAATAAACATTTCATGAAATATAAATAGTATATAAATAAATATGTATAAATAATACTTAATAAACAGGTTTTGGATTTTTAATTTAATAAATTAATAAATAGTATATCATTTTTATATTTTATTAATTATTAGGAAAATAAACAAAGTGTATACAAATTTTTATATATTTTAATAAATTAATTTAAGTATATTAATTAATATGGATATAAGTGATATAGTTCATTTATATCTATAAATTAGGATTTTTGATTTATTGAAAATAATAAAGAAGCTCCAAAAAATATGAAATAAATTAGGGTTAAAATACAAGATCAAAGAAAAATTGGAAATTATAAAATTATTAAAACAATAATTAGTGTGTTCTAGATAAAATAAATAGCCCAAAAACCCATTTGTGGTTTAGATCCTAGAACTGACTTTTTGCAAACGGACTCTGATTTTAGTGAAATCACCTTCATTATTTAGATTTTATGAACTTTAATGGTGTGTAGAGTGGAATTGGTGTTCGTATGAGAAAGTTACGATGTTCAGAAGTTATTATTTTGACAATTTACATGTTGAATTTCTTTGCATATATACAATATAATATTTTTAACTTATTTTTGTATTTTTCTATACATTTTTAGAAATAATTAAGGAAAGAGTTTGGCAAAAAATATGTTCATGTGAATTAGTTAAAAATCATTAAAGTTTTGGTATTTATTGGATAAATAATGAAGAATAAGTGAAGTGTGAAATTAATTATTTTATTTGTTTTCTTCCTTATCTCCCCATACTTATTTATGTGTCAACCAATCCATGCTGACTTGGTCTCAGAGATTAGGTTATAAATATATCTTTCAACTATATTTATTTTTACAAGTCATATTGTACATATATACATATCTACAATTTGCCTTTATTTTTATTTTCTTTATTTTTATTCTTTTATTTATTTACATGGTTTTAATGCATAAAAGTGCATTTTTATTCATGAGTAGAGTTTTGTTAAAAAGAGGAAATTAATGTATATTTACATATATTGTTAAGGGTTTTAAGATAAAATACAGACAGAATGTTAATGAATCATGGATTCATCAACCCCCTATACTTAAACTTTGCTAGTCCCTTAGCAAAAACTTATTTGAAAATAAGGGAAAAAGAAAGAAGCTAGAATGGACTTGTTTTCCTAAACCAATTCATGAGAGACGACAAAGGACAGAGCTCGATCGGGCTCGAAACAAGCATTTTGTCGGAGCCTTAACTAGGATTAGGATTTTAGCCTCAACAACCCTCAAGTTCCACAATTTTTTGTTGAAGTTCACCTCGATAGCCAGTTCAGATCTACTCATTCATATCGCAAACTCTATCAACCTTGAAATCAATCTGTATGGTGTGTGAATTGCTTTAGCTCTTCCTGCTTAAAAGAAGTGAAGAAACTGCCCATCCCAATAATACACTCCCATTGGTTCCTCATCCAGCTACTCTTTCCTCGGGGAGGGAGGTATTCCCTTCTAAGGTCAGTTCGTGCTGTGTCCACAATCGAATATAGAGAGAAAGTAGAAGAACGAGAAAAGAACTGGAGTGCGACCAGTGTAGACGCATCTCCTTGTGAAACGCAATCGGTGTTGCTAAGTCTCCACTAAGATGTGCATGCTTTTTGGTGGAAGCTCGAACCATAGTGCTCGTATTTGTATTTGGTGGTTTCTTCTTTGAGTTATCTTTGTAATGTTGCTTGCACTGCATTCATCTTTTTGTGCCTCGACGGATATAACATCTTTTCATTCTATCCATTTGTTGAGGTCTTGGAGAAAATGTGCCAACAAATCCTTCCCTCATTCAAAGCAATTATTACAACCCCAATCTCTCTCATCTTTAGACGTCAGTGCCACTAGACAAGGATGAAAATGCACCACTAAATGGATTTCCCTTTGCAGCCTCGTGCAAGTCGAGCTAAGTGCAAAGTGCATGTGTCCAATATTGGTTCACTGATGAAGAGTTAAACAGATGACAAGTGTTCTACTTAGGCACTTTTGAGTTGACTTCCCAAACATGGCTCATGGAACCCAAAGATTTAAGTCAAAGACCCGAAGAGTCTAAATTCCAGTTCCTAACTAGGCTCCTTATAATGAAAGTTAAAGGCCATAATCAAGCTCCATCCTTTAGACTTTTCCCAATCTTTAGTTATAGAAATCAGACTTATCTTGAAAAATGCTAATGCAATCATGTTTTATGAAGTATATTTTCTGAAATTTACTCATTTTTATGGATTTTAAAGATTTTGTAATTTTTATGAAGTTTAGACTTTGCATTTTTTTATGGATTTTGTAATTTTTATAAACAAGTTTATGTGCAATAATTTTACAAGATAATTTACCCATATTTTATTTGGATTAAATAAATAACGGATTTTTACAAATTTAATATACAAAGAATTTTACAAGTATTACATGAATTTTACACATTTTTTAATAGATAGAAATTTAAATAAGTATTATATAAATACACATTTTAAATACATATTTTAATTAGGAATTTTAAATTAAAACTTTTAAATAAGGATTTTAAGCATATTTTACATATTTACAAGGATTTTATAAATATTTCAAATAAAAGGTGAATTTTAAATTAACCCTCACCCACTTTTTATGGATTTTATAAATATAGAAAATACATAAAAGTGCGAGTTATGGATAAAAGTATATATACAATATATACGCATCCCCTATACTTAGTTTGTGATATGTCCTCATAGCGTCAAAAGAGAAAAAGGAGGACATAACTCGTGCTAAGTAAAAGTGGGTGAAAAAGAACGAAAGAATAGAAGTCAGTCGACCCCCTATACTTATGATATGGTCATCGTAAGTATGGTGGAAGACAAAAAATGAGGTGACCGAGGAAAAGGAATATATAAATGATGGAATAAAAGGAGAAAGAAAAACGAAATCAACGAAATCACTCAGTCTCCCTATACTTAGGATAAGGCATCCTAAGAGTGTGGCCAAAATTAGGGACCAGTGATTAGAGTAAAAGAAAGGATATACAAAAGAAAAGTAAAAATATCAAAATCAAAAATCGAGAATCACCGGGCAATCGGTCCCCCTATACTTTGGATATGGTATCCTAAGCATATAAGACGAAAAAAATGGGGACCATTGTGGTCTACGAAGAATATACAGGTGTGTACTCCAGGAAAAACGAATGGTTTCACAGGTCTCTGTATAGGATGAGATGAAGTGAAAATGTAGTCATGCATCCTATGCAAAGTTGATCATTTCAATCTGGGTCATACCGAATCTTCTGGTTTTTATGTGCATACTAATCCTTGGCTGAACAAGTAGAGCCACCTATGTAAGTGAACTCTGTATGTGACATAGCTCTCTTTTCTGAAGTATGCGTCTATGGAGTCGGACTACAGAAGGTGTCTATATATGTAACCATTACACCATCCGACTCTCTGCGCTTAATAGACTATATGATCTGTGAAATATAATCAGCTGACTCTCATGTCGGAATATGTGTACTCTCAATCTGTAGCACTGAGATGTCTACTGTAGCTGACTGCTCACATGGATCTGATATGAAATCTGTATATGTATGCGAATAGTCATATGAAGAACTAGGTACCATGTCTTCTACCCATCCTCATGTAGGATATCGTTGGTATCAAGACAAACGCTCTCAAGATCAAAAGACTGTGTCTCATCTATGTTCTGACAATCCTCTGCAAGACCGGTGTCCTATGAAGTAAATGGCAATATTAATCCAGGACTGCTACATTCTCTCACCATCTCAATGTGTATCTCTCCATTATCTGTGCGGAATGATACTCTCCCAGCATCATAGTCAAAGAGTGCTCTCACTATCTGCAAGAAGGGTCTCCCGAGAATGATTGGAGCAAGGTGTAATTGCATAGGGCATGTCATATCTAGGAAAGTAAATTCCACAGGAAACTGCAAGCCCTGAATGGTCACGATAATGTTTCTCAACATGCCTCTAGGTCTCTTCACGAATCGATTGGCAAACTGAAGTATCGCTCGTGATTTGTAAAGAGAACCTATCTTGAGATTATCAAGTAAAGAAGATGGAATCAAATTAATCGAGGAACCATTATCTACGAGAGTACGATGGAATGCACGAGATAACATGATCAGCTTCAGAAAAATATGATCTTTCAATAGACAATCAGTTTCTGGAGTGATAACATTCTTTTTGTGTTTTTTATTTCCTTTTCCATACAAAGCATCGAGAAATGGAACAATCTTAGGAAAAAATTCTCTTTTTATTGCAATCGGGATCAGCTTGTACATTGATAGTCTCAGAAATATCTACAAAACTCTCTAAAACAGGAAAAGACACATCAGCTTTGGGAGACTCTACATGGCCTGGCGTTGTATCATCATATGATTCTCCTAAGTCCATATCGACTGTTTGGCATAACTCCCTTCTCCCCGAACGTCAAGCTAATGATCCCCATCATCTTTGCGGTCCTCCTCCTCAGCATCAATATGAGCATCATGGATTGGCTCTCGCTCCTCATCCTATGCCACCTCCTCTTCCCGATCAGGTGCTTGTGGTGATTTCCCGCTCCTGAGACGAATGAAGTTAGATAAGAATTCAGGAAAAGAGATCGTATCTCTTGTGTTGTCTACCTGATCTAGGTACCTCCTCTTATTGTTAGGGTTCATTTGAGGTTGGGCTGGGAGAGTGGTCTTGGGCACAATTAACTCATTCAGATGATGGTTAAGTCGCTCCATCTCAGTCTTGTGCGCGGTCTGGAGCATGCTCAACATATCCATGATCTGATTCAATGCCAGGGCTTGCGAAGATATCTCAGGTTCAATGCGGCAATCCTGGCTATCTATTCTCTCCTGCCTCTGAGTATGCTGCTGCGGAGTGTACAACTGAGGAGATCTCTATGGTGTGTATGAAGACTGCTGCTGCTGGTAATGATGCAGCTGTGAATGCAAAGTAGGTTGGTGAAAAGAATGTGGTCTCAAATAAATGTTCTAGTGAGACTGCTGCTGCGTGAAATTATGGGGGTGCTGAAATTACAGACGTCCATGTTGCGGATGGTTGTATTGCTGCGATTGCTGCTAGTGGTGTACTCTATGAGGGGTAAAATGTGACGACGGCTGAATCAGAGTGTACCATATCCTGTTGATATCAAGAGTGGCTTGAGGCTCAATGTTAGTGTCTCTAGGGATGGCGATTTGGCTTGTGTTTGCATAAGACCGGTCCTCATGCCAGTCAATCTACGGAGTCTCCATAAGCTGTCCTGGCTCACTCTCAACATAATGGATCTGTCAGGTGGGAGGAGCAGGTAAGGATCTTCGAGCAGGTTGAGAGGTCGAAGAAGAGTGAGATTGCCGGTAATGAAGCTGCAGATCTATCACCTTCTTCATTAGATCACTCAATTGCTGAGGAAGTGATGAGAGTTTCTCCAACTCTCGCAAAGGCTGTAGGTCCTGAACTTGCTTCTGAATTACATCTACAACGTTAACTTTTCCCTGATATATTCCATATTGGTATTTGATTCAGAATCCAAAATATTTGCTACCTTTTGATGCTCTCGGTGGTGTGGTGGCTGCAGGGGCCTTCTGGAATGCCTGAGTAGAGTTGACAACTCTCGAGTTCTCTGTTATCCCTTCAAAGATGGATCAGATAGACTCGGCATCCCGGTTCAGATAATTGCCGCCACATGCAGTGCTTACAAGGCCTTGGACATCCAGCTGGAGTCATCTGAAGTAATACTGAACTAGTACCTTCAGTGGTATCTCATTATGAGGGCATCTCTTAGTAAGGTTCTTGAATCGATCCCACACCTCATGGAATGATTCATTCGATAGCTGTGTAAAATTGAAGATCTGGCTCCTCATCATGTTCGTCCGTCCCAAAGGAAAAAAATTACGTAGGAACATGGACTTCATGTCATCCCACGTTGAGATCTCCCTCACAAAATGACTGAGCCAGTAAAACACCTTATCTACTAAGGCAAAGGGGAAGGTTTTGAGGTGAATGGCTTCCTGCATAACACCTGGATAATTATGCGTACCACAAATCATCTCGAACTATTGCAAAATGTTAAATGGTTCCTGTGCGGCATTCCCATAAAACTTGAGAAGTAAAGATATAAAAGATGGGCGTAACTCGTATGGCCCTTAATTAGGTGGTAACCGAATCCAATGATGTAGCGTCCTGGCTCTAGGGTCATGCTCGTCTCTGAGTGTCATGGGAACTACGACAGGCGATGGTGGATTCTCAGCTCCTGCTCTCAGCGTAGCGATCTCGGCTCGCAGCTCATTCTGGACTCTAAACTGATCTCATGTCTAGAGATTTATCTGTTGTAGCATGTCTATAATTCCTATTGTGATGTTTGCGGTTGGATTTGGTCTTCCATCGGTGTGATGTTCTCCTGTCTATCGGTCCTCTGCTGATTGGTCCTCGACTGGTCCCTTCCCACGAGCCATATCCATCAAATCTTCTGGGAAGGAAAAGGTCCCATAAGAGCTTAGTGAACATTATGCAGGAGAAATAGACGATAAATTGAGGTCAGGGTCTTCCTCAAAAGAAGGGCTGGGAGGCTAGGGACTCTGAGTCTGACTCTCCTCGTGATTAGACAGGATCAACTCGGGAAGAGGATCATCCCGAATCTGTGAAGAAGTATGACAGACGGTGGATCGTCGAGAGCTCACGGAGTCTGAGCGAAAAAGTCGTGAAGTCGTCATCTTCGATGTCAAGAGATAACGGGAGAGCACGATGTCAAATCAAGCGATCTAGGATAAAGGCGTATAAGATGCGGTAACGCATGCCTCGCAAGCAAACACAAAACAACCCCAGATTCACCAACACAACCCGGTGATGACCGTAAAAATTTGGTCTTTTATCTTGTCGGTTTTAGGGTTATTTTAGCAGACAAGTATTTTCATAAATTATCGTGAGATGATAGGTGCTCAAAATTTCCCCGAAATACTATCTTGAGTCCTTACAGAAAATCACTTATTCTCAGCCAGTATGGGAGTTAGTATGGACTATTTCCAGCTACCTGCATTACTTGAGGATCGTGCTACTATGGTGTCATCTAAACCTTCCACTCTGCTAAGTAAAATCGGACCGTTGCCGGCTACCGAGAGTACCCACTGAAGAACAGTGATTAGGTGTATGGACTAAGTAGTATTCTGAGAGAAACTCAGACTCTGGTTCTAACCTTAAGTGTCATCCCTCACTCCCAATATCTGGAAGTGTACCTACAATACATGTGTGGGGGTTGCTCTCCCAAATTAAATGATCCTTTATGTCGGTTTTTATATCAGATATTTAAGCAGTCCCGATTTTATTTTTTTGTGGTTTTCACTTTTTTGTATTTGTTCAAACAACACGTCTAATAATTTTTTTATTTATCCTAAATAAACATGCACCTAAGTAGCGAATCCTAAAACTAACTACGAAAGCGCAAGCAGAGTAAAAGAAATCGGAAAACACCTAAACAAGCACCTAGCCTCATAAAAAGCCATGGAAAAACCGACGATGCGTGAAAATCACGGTAGGTGCCCTGCTCTCTCGAACGCACGAGACTCGGTGAAGCAGACCCTGAGAAAGGGGGAGGGAGGTACAAGTCAGGATGCCCTTATGGGGCCCCTTCTAAGTAAATAGAAAAACAAGCAAGTGCCCTTATTTTTTTTATATTTTTTTACAAAAAATATTACAAGTAAAAAATCCTAACTTATTATGCTCATCTGCAACCGACCCATGAGAGAAGGGGCCAATCTCTGCACTTTCAACTGTCTCAGCTTCCGAAGAAATCGGTTGATCCTGCAAGCCCTACAAAATTTGTTAGAAAAACAAATACAAAAAAGCCGTAAAAGTAAAAGCAAACAAAAATCGAAAGAAATCAAAAAATTAAAAACCATAAAAACAAAAGAAAATCGATAAAATCCATAAAATAAATTCAGAAAAAAAACCCGAAATGAAATCAGAAAACCGTAAAATCAAGAAGATCAAAAAAATCTCGAAATAATATCAAAACTCGGAGCAAAGCTAACGCCTCCCCAGCAACAACACTATTTTGATAATTAGGGTTTTGACGAGTGGTTAATGATCAAAGAAGTTGTCAGTGTAGAGGAAAAAAACCCTAATTAATCAAACAAAATCTATGATTAAAATAGGAGAGGGAAAAAGGAACAAGTAAGAATATATCCTATTGTAATTCGTTAAAACTAATTTTTATTCAGGTAAGTTCCCTAGGTCAAACTCAAGGAGGCAGAATAATTGTAATGCAAAAGAATCTCGAGAATTTAATCTTCTTTTTGAAATTACAACAAGCACAAGAAAGCACTAAAAAATAACACGATGTTACAAAAATTAAATCGAGAAATATTTACGACAAAAAATCACGAAAAATAGAAGGAATCGTCGCTAGGGTAGTTGTGTAACTACCCTAGAAAATTCGAATAAAAATACAACAAAAATTTGGTCCCAAATAACCCTACAACACAACGATATAAGTGCAAAAAGAAAAAGTTTTGTTTTGTTACAAATGGGTCCCTAACATGGACTGAATTACAAAGAAAACTAAAAGAATTACATTTAGGTCCCTATACACGGACCTAAATGTAATTTATGGAAACCTTGGAGCATGAGTTGAATTCTGGATCTCTTCTGGGTTTAGTACGCAAAAGTTCAACCCCTTCATCTGAATGGCGGAGATTAGAATGTGCAGGAGCTTTGGATCCGTCTAATATGGACACGTGTCATAGCCTGTGCTTCCTGGTGTTCTTGAGCCGTTCTTCACCCGCTGCACGTGTGACGAAGCTGTCGTCTTCTCCAATTTCGTCATGCCAATCAGTTGCGAGCTTTGGCCTCCTACAGGGCCAAGAGGGAGACTCCTTCTCCCTCCGAGCTCGCCTATGGGTGAGCGGACTCTGAAGTGGCGGACACCAGTTACAGGACGTTAAAGAAGATGGCGACATGACAAGGTCTGGCAACTGGAAGAATTTGATCGTTGGATTGAATCTTCTTTGATAGCTGAGACTCCAGCCTATAATTTGATGGTCCATATATAATAAAGACATGAAAATGGTTTTGAGATGCTTGATTCACTTGAATCAGACAAACATATTATGGATTTACAAGATATAAGTTGTTTCCAAAAACTAAGAGAAAATGGGGAGAAATGGAATCGATTTGGAGTTGATTTGAATTGAATTTGAATAGGAATTTCGCTTGTGCATCTAATATGGATAATCAATGATCCAAAGTATGCACTTAATGTGGATAATATGTACACGATAATTGAGAATGAAAATGCAAAAATGGAGGAATACCTAGGGATAACAGGATGTAGGATCCTACTGGTCGTCGCTCGACGGGGTGGCTTCCCTGAGTTGAACGTCACGGCTGCGACGTTACAAGGAGGTGATGAAGCCTTGGAACTACTCCTCCGTGCATCCCTCTTCCACACTAAGGCTATACCCAACTCTGTCACCACCTGAGTACAACGGATTAAGGTAGAGAAAGGAGGCTGTCGGCTACTGGAGTTACTTGATTTAGGAGAGTTAGTTGGAATGGCCGACTTGGGGAGCTTTTATAGGGTGATCGGAGAGAGTTAGTTGAAGGATCGACGAACGACGTGGATGGTGGTTGTTAGAAGCAGAAGATGGAGGGTTAGGATCGGGTAGAGTTGTTAAGGAATGATTGGTGAAATTAGTTGAAAGTTGGAAGTTAGAACAACTCAACTGGTATGGGTTCTTTGAGGAAGATGAACTAGGTGTTGACACGTGTCAACACCTGGTCGGACAGATTCAAGACATAGAGTAATAAATAGGACATAAATAATAACTAATGGAGTTTTAAATAGGTATAAACACGAGAAATATAGATAATTAAATTATCTAAATTATGGTATAATTAGTTTTGATAAATAATAAATATTTCATGAAATATAAATAGGCTATTAATAAATATATATAAATAATACTTAATAAATTGGTTTTGGATTTTTTAATTTAATAAATTAATAAATAGTATATCATTTTTATATTTTTTAATTGTTAGGATAATAAAAAAGGTGTATACAAATTTTTATAGATTTTAATAAATTAATTTAAGTATATGTATAAATGTTGTTATAAGTGATACGGTTCATTTATACCTATAAATTAGGATTTTTGATTTATTTAAAATAATAAAGAAGCTCCAATAATATGAAATAAATTAGGGTTAAAATACAAGATCAAAAAAATAAAAATTATAAAATCACTAAAACAATAATTAGTGTGTTCTAGATAAGATAAATAGCACAGAAACCCAGTTGTGGTTAGATCCCAAAACCAACTTTTTGCAAACGGACTCCGATTTTAGTGAAATCACCTTCATCAATTAGAGAATATTATTTTATGAACTTTAATGTTGAGTAGAGTGAAATTGGAGTTCGTATAAGAAAGCTATGATGTTCGGAAGTTGGGATTTTGACAATTTACAAGTTGATTTTCTTTGCATATATACAAGATAATATTTTTAACTTATTTTTATATTTTTCTATACATTTTTAGAAATAATTAGGAAAAGAGTGTGGTGAAAAATATATTCATGCGAATTAATTAAAAATAATTAAAGTTTGGTATTTATTGGATAATTAATGAAGAATATGTGAAGTGTGAAATTAATTATTTTTATTTGTTTTCTTGCTTATCTCCCCCTACTTATTTATTTGTCGACCAATCCATGCTGACTTGGTCTCAGGGATTAGATTATAAATATATCTTTCAGCTATATTTATTTTCTACGAGTCATATTGTACATATATACATATCTACAATTTGCCTTTATTTTTATTCTTTTATTTATTGACATGATTTTAATGCAAAAAGTGTATTTTTATTCATGAGTAGAGTTTTGTTAAAAAGTGAAAATTAATGTATATTTACATGTATTTGTTAAGGGTTTTAAGACAAAATGCAGACATAATGTTAATGAATCATGGATTCATCAAAAGGACATGACAATGAAGTATCAAGGTTCAGGACGACAATGTGAATACCATACTGTCGTTGTTGTCTAGGTGTGAGAACAACAACGTAGTCAACAGTGAAAATAATGACACCCAAATAAGCAATCAGGCAAGTGTCTGCTACCGGGTAAATAGATGTGTAGATAAAATCGAGCACCAGTAGCATAAAAGAAATCTTCGGCTCATGGTCGGAGTGGAGTGAATTGTTGGAGCTGAAAAAATGGAATGTGGAGAAAGAAGGATTTGTCATGGAATTCTTCACGTCAATCACCATCTCGAAAATGTGTGGAAGGTCAAAATCAGGAGACTCAATGAGAAAGCAGATATCCAATGCATGTAATGAAGAGAGATCAGGTATAGCATCGAATAACTCAAGGGTTGGCTCATCCTTACGAGGGTCGTCAAGGAGAGAAGAAAATACAGAAAGATTAGAAGTATCAGAAGAATCTGAAAACTCAGAATAATCAGAAGACACGATCTCATGATCCGACAGATCGGATGCACAACCAGGGAGTGAAACCGAGTACAGAGTACACACCGCCCATAGATAACCCTCAGGGAGATGTGAGAAATCAAGATGATTTGAGGAAGAAAACGAATGATCATGCATAAATAATGGGTTCTCTCTCAAAGTAAAAGAAAATCCGTCCAATGGATTAGGATGTGTAAGCTCATATAAATCTAGGTCCAGATCAAAGAGATCAATCTTCTGCCAAAGTGAAGAGATCTGAGCTGCATCTAAAGGACTGATGCACTCTGAAGGAAGAGATCTTGTGGATCACACCATAATGAAGAATTAAATAAGAATAGGGAGGGAGGGATTAAGGAGAATGTGATTGCTAATGATCTAGAGAGGATGATCGTAACCAACTCAACACCAAGCTCAATGCAAATCCCCAATTCACTAACTCAACGTAATGTGAAGACCGTGAAGGTTCTTTTAATTATCTTGTCAATTTTAAAGTTAGATGATCAAACACAAAGTTGTACAAACACGTAGGAAGGCCTAGGATCAGGGGGCACTAATCCTTAGTGTGTACGTGGCAAATAAAATGCTAATACAATGAGGGGTCTGCTCGCCCAAGATAATGATATGAATCAATTACGTCTAATTTTAAGGGTCCAAGTGATATTAGCAGTCCCAATTTTTAATTTTTTAATTTTCACTTTTTTTGATATTTTTGAATAAAAACACGTCTAACGTATTTTCTGATTTCCTTATTCCTACATCCACAAAACAAAGTGAGGAAAACAAAAAATTTGATACGTGAGAAAATTTGAGATGCAAATGCAAGAGATAGAGGTGTGTACCTGATTCCTACACTCTACATGCAATATGATCCGTGCATAAAATTAAAACTAAACTATATGCAAATGTAAGCGAGAACCGTCCTAAACAATAACTTCTATTTGGGAATAATCAAGTTATTATTGCCTAAGCCCAAACGATTTATAGGAACATATATTCTTTTAGGGCTTTGGACCTAATAACTATCTGGCTCAACCAAATCAAATCTACGGCTAGGGGCTTGACTCATAGAAAATAAAATAAAATAAAGTCAGAAAACACAAATCGGTAAGAAATAAATAAAAATAAAAGCGATAAAAGCAATAAGAAAATAACAGTGATGTCCCCCTAGTGCACCGGCACTTGGTGAAACAGAACCCGAATAATAAGGTACATAATATCCTTTTTACAACAATTTTGAATGAATAAAATGCTAAAATAAATAAAAAACTATATATGCTCTAATTATCGGACTCTCTTAATTTTTCTCCTCCTCATGCTCTCTCCTGCGGCTTTGAGATGAATCAACCCGCCTCCTTCGTTGCATGGGTGCTTCAGCTCTCCTAGGATCGCCTCCTTCGCTCCGTGAGATCTCACAAGAAAAAGAAAATAAAGAATGTGTAAGAGACATACGTATAAAAATAGAAGCAGACAAAATAAATGAGATACAATGAATAAGAACAATGAAAGAATGTAGAAAAATATAAATAAAAATTTACAACCAAGAATAGTAGATCAAAAGAGAAACCTATCTACCCTCGTCGTGCCTCCCCGACAACGGCAGCATTTTGTTGACAAGGGATTTCAGGGATTTTTATTTATGAAAATAAATGTGTGTCGTTGCAACCCAAAAAATCCCTCACAAAAAATATTTTATTTATTCTCAAGCAGAAAAATTACAAAAATGTAGCAAGAGAATTTTACTATTTAATTTACCTGTCTAGACATAGGATCGAACTCAGGGAGGCTACAAATCCCGAGGGTTATTTTAATAATCGAAAAATCAATTAAAAGAAAAGGTAATTAAAATGCCAACTATCTTAGTTTTTGTAGGATTTTTATCTTATTATTATTATTTATTACTATTTTTAATTTTATGATTTTTAATTTTTATTAGTTTTTAGTTTTGCAAATTTTTATTATTTGAAATAACTAATTTTTTCAAAGCAAATTGATACACAAAAGGAATGCAACTTTGAGATTTTTGAAATATGACAAAAATGTCCAGATAAGTCAAATGCTTTTTTGTTTTAATGATTTTTTACTATTTTTGTAATTTTTCAGAGGTATTTAGATTTTTTAAGGATTTTCAAAATGAATAAAAACATGGAATAAAGAAAACAATGAGCAGACATGAGTATTATGCAATTAAAAAATATAAAATGAAGTACAAAATTACTGAATTTATTTTTTCCTAAAAACTATAATGAATTGTCTACAAATAGGTAATGGAATCACTATTTTTGGATTTTTCTACGATTTTCTGTTATTTTTATAATAATTGGAGTAATTTACAATTTTTTTTGGATTTTAAAAATGATTACTGCGTGTAAATTGCACAGAAAATAAAATACACAAAAATAAAACTATTCTATGTTTTTGGATATTTTGACACAATATTCAAATTTTTTATTATTTTTCCAATTTCTAGCAGCGAAAAATGCATAGTTTTTTATTTTTTATTAATAGAAAATAAAAATACATTGCAATGAAAAATTTATATAAGAGGAGACACAAATCAAGAACATAACATGCTTTTTTCAGAATTTATTGACCAACAAAGATATTTATTTCAACAAGAGAAAGCAATCAAATAGAAGTCTGGAAATTACATTACTAAAATGTAATTATTTAAAGTATGTGCATGAAAAATTAACAAGAATGAATTGCAGGATACAAAATGCAAATTCCTAGTAAGAGGTTGGCTCTAGAGGCATGGGCTTCTTTGCGATTTTCAGAATTCCCAAGGGTGTGGATGTGATTTACCTAAAAATATTTCATTCTCTTAGGGTTTACTGTGGTTCCTTCCTTCATTCTGTTCCACGCCAAAAGGGAAGGGGGCATCGCCCCTTGAGGACGGTGGAGGTACGACTCAAGCGGAGGATATCGTTGACGGGGACCTTCGCGGAGGGGAGACAAGGATCGACGGTGGTGTTCCTCTTTGGGTGGGATAGTGAACGGCGGTGTAAGTCCAAGCAATTGGTAATGGGGTTGCTTGAAGAGCTTGCCGACGGTCGACGAGTGGAAGCTTTCTTTGATGGCGACGATGGGCGAGCAGAGATGTAGTTACGTGGCGGAGAAATGGCGGTGCACACGAGCTCGCATGGAGGAGATGCTGTGGATCTCAGGCAGGGACAACGGTGGCAGGGCAACACACACCTCTAGTGGCTGCAAAGTGGAGCGCAACATCGACGACGGTGGTGGGCGCTGTGGGGTGGCGATAGCAGTCCCACCCGCCCAAATTGTTATTATTACATTTTTTTATGTAAATGGAACTTTTTTCCTTTTTTTTAAACAAAAAATAACTATAATCATTTTTTACATGCAAAGAGAATACAGCATACGAAAAATATCTGACACGAGTACGACGACTCGGTCAAAAACTTTTGGAAAGAAAATGTGAATGGAAAAATGAATCCGACGAGATGGACGGATGGATCTGGATCTCCGGCCACCGTGTGTGGCCGGAGGTGAGTGGTTGCGTGAGGTAGAATGCAAACGTGGATAGATCGAGAAAATGAGATGAAAAATCGAATATGATCAGGCGATTACAACAATGAACTACGATTAAAAACTACGATCTAAAATTGAAAAATGACAACAAAACCAAAAATCCAAAAATTAAGGTACGATTAACCTAGATAAAAAATGAGAAATAAAAATGGATCTCACCGTGGGAGCGGATAATGCCGTAATGGCCTCGACAAAAATTGCCTCGCTGTCGTCGGACGGTTCAGAGGCTAGGCACCCTTCTACCACAAGATGGCTCTTGGAGAATAGGTTCCTCTCACCAAAAGATTGATCAAGTGTGAATGAGGGAAAAGGAGCCAAATAAATAAGAATAAAAAAATGAATTTCTAAATTTGAATTGAGATAAAAAAGGAAGGATGTTAATAGTAGATTTGATAATATAAATAAATAAGTTAAATAATTTTCAAAATTGAATTAATTAAAATAATAATAAAAACCAACAACTTAATGAGCCACCTCAATGTTAGGTTAATTAAGGATTTTATTAAACTATATACACATGGTATATTATTTACATAAATAAATAAATAATTTTATTACTTTATTACTTTAAATAATAAATTTTAATTATTTAAATTTTTTGTGGTGGATATTTAAGGAAATTAATTTTATACATGTAATATATAGATATGGTACATTATATACATAGTTAAAAAAGGAAATTATGTCATTTTATGTTTTAATTTATTTTTATTTTTATTTTTATTTTAAATAGTTATGAAAAAATATTTACAATAATTTACAAATGTATTATGTATAATAAATATGGATAAATATATACAATAACTAATGGTAAAATAGCAAAAACCACCCCAGAAAATCGTCTTCCAAACCATAACTCCACAAATTATGAAACCACTATCAATTTAAAGATAACTTAATTTAGAATACAATGGAAGTGACTTTGATTCAATTTGAGTTCATATGGGGTCGAAATTGATCTTTCAATTATAGCTTTACAGTTTATTCCGAGTGTGGTTACTATTATTCTGTACATGATTTTATTTTACAAGTATTTTTATTATTTAGAAAACATTTTTATTTACATTTTTGTTTAGAAAAAATATTTAATTCGAGGTATTTAGGAAACAATTTTCTTACATTTTTTTTAAAAAAAAATATTTAATTCAAGGTTAATTTATGAACAAATAAAATAGTGTAATTTTTATACAAATATACACAGAATAAATGAAGAATAAAAAGTATTTACAAAACGTTTTTTTGGGTTTTTCTGATTAAAGAACCTATCCCCCCTACTTTATTCCTAGTCGATCAGGTCAAGTCTTGACCTTCTCTCAGGGTTCAGGTCAGCATGTATCTATTACATACATATAGTCTTTTATTTTCTTTATTTTTCCTTTATTTATTTCTTTTTTTATTTTAGGTTAAAATAGTAATGAATATACAATATTTACACACAGATGCAGTTTAGTAAGAATATAGATTTAGTATTATATACATGTGTTTTATAAGGGATTTTAAGCTAAAATAACTGAATAAAGATAATGAAATGCAGATTCGTCAGGGTCCCTGTCTCGTAGTGCCACGTCCGAGTACTCCACAAGGGGGAAGTATCGATTTTACCTATAAGCTTCCTCCTCTATTATTTGGTTGAGTAGTGGATCCACACCCAATAACAAGGATTCTTAAAAAAGTACATGCTACATGTTACTAAGAAAGTAGGAAGTACAATACACTTATCTGGTAGTACTCACTCTCCTATTGGGTTAGTCGATAAGGACTTGCTATTGGTTGCCTGAATAATAAACAATAAAAACTACCAAGATAACAACTGAACTCTAATGGCTTCACTTGTGTTGTGTTGGTGAACCCAATTATTTTGGTATCTTGCTTAGATCTAGATTAAGGTCAAAGATCACAATCCCGCACACTTGCACCTTTTCTTTTTACTTCTTGTTTCATTCATTTTCTACTTTACTCATTTAAGACTTTTCACATTCCCTCCATTTTATTTATTGTATATCTCCAGGCTCATTATTCTTCATCGCTACTCTTTTTGTCTCTCAAGAGGTAGGGTCATAGATGGATTAGTCTAGATTCCACAGACGGCAAAATCGATTCCCCAAGTCCAACATCTCCAATAATTCAAGGTGATTCCAAAGAGACTGATTCCGATCTTGCGAGCCACTCTTAAGTCTCCTGGTCTTCTTTATTTCAAATAAACAAATATCACTCTTATCTCGACTTTCCTCCTTCGTGGATGGAGATAGACTTATCTCCATACATATTATTTGATTTAATAATGTTCATAATTGACCATAGTTCTAAACACCTTTCCACATCTGGTGCATAATTCAAGACTGATTGGGATTCATTTCATTATGTAGATCCATAGACTGATCATGATTCCTCTGACTCTAGGTCTGATTCTGAGGCGACTCCACCAGAAGAGAAGGCACATCAAGTCGAGCAGAATGAAGTCAATGCTTAGGTACTTGCCTCTATATAGGCGATCTAGACACAACTGATTGGACAAGTCGAAGCTCAGGTTGACTTCTAGGAGATGTAAATGGAAATAAAGAGGAGGAGGATAAGAAGTACAAGATGATGTACTCGTGGAGGGGAAGATGAGGAAAGAAGAGAGGCTCCTAAGTCTACTTTAAAGGAAACATATAATCCTAGTGTTGGCCAGATGAACGAGTAGATCCAACTTCCACCAATCCACAGATATTTTGAGCTGAAGCCACAACTCTTGTCTCTTCTTCCCTCATTCCACGAGAATACAAATGAGGAACCATACATCCATCTCCAGCAGTTGTCCACATTTGTGGCACTACTCACTACCCTAACATCCCGTTAAGTGTAGTCAAGATGACTGCTTTTGCCTTTAGCCTTTTGGATAAAGCTCTATATTGGATTAATCATTTAAGGAAATTAGTGATGACCTGAGAGGAGCTCAAGTCAGCATTCCTCCGCAAGTATTACCCTCTCAATCGTCTGAACTAGATGCATGCTCGCATCTCGAAATTCTCCCAAGGACCACACAAATCCATTCATGAAGCATGGGATAATTCAGATATTTACAAGAAAATTTCCCCCACCATGACATTCCGAGGACCAACCTAGTCCAACATTTCTTTAGGGAACCCAATTAAGAAATCTAGAGGTCGATAGATGCCGCATGTGGTGGCTCTCATTTTAATAAGGATGAAGATGTTGTTTGGCAGATTTTCGAAGAGATGGTCAAAGGAGAGGTCGGTGTGTCTTCTTCTTGTGCATATCAGAAGAGTCCCTTAATCCACAATGAGCCCATCAATATGGCAGCATCCCATGATGATGACATGGGTGAGAGATCAAACTTGAGTATCATAGAGAGCCACCTGTCCAAAGTGGACACCATTAAGAAACAATCACATGACCTTGGGAAGCTAGATGTGATCGAATAAAGGACTAAGAACCTATACAAGCTGCACCAAATCACCAAGTAACCAGAGCTCTTGGTAAGAACCATCAATTCTTGCCAATCCGTGAGTGCATCTGCCATGACTTCCGCAGAGCTGAAGGAATCATCATCATCATCATAGAGTCCACGATTGTTGTCATCCATCTAGCATGTACATTATGTGCAGGAACCTGATAAGGAACCACTATCACCACAACTGTAGTAACAGATGATTGTATATCATCAGAGCCCCAGTCCTTTGTAGAGTCGTTGCCAACTCCACCTCAAATTCAAGAGGTGAACGACGTATGGAGTAACAAACAACAACTGACTCGTACAGGCAGACATCAACATGGTCAGTCTTCTACCATTCAGATGTACCGCCAATCACATGGTGGGAAGTTTGTCTTGAGTCTGCCTCAATCACTCCATTCCTCACCACAAGCACACACTTGGACAATCTTATCAGTAGCTGGTGTGCTTCCATCTACAATCATATTACCACTACCTGACCACTTCATATCAGAATCATCATCCCATTCTCCTCTTTATTATTAGCAACAATATCCTCCTCAGTAGTACTCTCAGAACAATCAATCGCAACCTCCGCAGCATCATTATCAGTACCAACATGATCAGGATGCTGAATCATAAGAGGCCACTCCCGTGAAACCCGTCTTGGAATGTTTGGCTCAGCTAGTGAAGAGCCTCATTGAAATGAGCTAGAAACTTGACAACCTCACCACTACAAAAACAATCATACCAGTGCAGGTTGAGGCAAACCCCAACAATTTAAGGCGTGAAGAGCGTGCATACAACGATGTATCCTTCGAACCTACAGAGTCAGGTATAAACGATTTTGTGTTGACAAACGCCGTGACTCTTAAGAGAGGTAGGACCTTGCAGTCGTCTGTAGCTACCAAGAGGAAGAATAAAGCGTCCATTAGTGAATCATTATCTCCTGCATCAACCGATCCAGCAGCATGGTCGGGTGACAAAGAAGGAGGAACCGTACCAAATCACCAGAAAATCCAAAAAATGAAGAAAAAGAAAAATACCAAAAACAACATGAGATCCAAGGCAGAACCAATCCATCTAAAGAAAAAGTCGCAACAACATTCTACCCCATTTCAGTCAAAGACACTGAAGCTCATGTGTTTACTTTTCTCCTATTTTGTGTGTATGCATTCCTTCCAGATAGACATTTGTAAATAATGATTCAGTAATAAATAGACTTGACCGAAATGCGGGCTAGACCGACCCATGGGTCGGGCCGAAGGGGTCGAGGTCTAAAAACCTCTATCCAAAGCCTGCCATGGTCCAGTCCATGGCCCATTTTATTCATTTTCCATTGAGTTTTTAATTGTATTTAATATGTATAAATGATTTTATTAATACATTTATACTCTATATAATTAATACAAGTAGTTTACTTGTTACTTGACATGTAAACTATTTAATTTTATTTTAAACTAGTGTCACATATGAAAACTTGAAGTATATCATATTAATATATGTATTATTTAAGTTATATTTCTATATTTTTTATTTTTGTGGGTCATGCCATCCATGCTTAAATCTCCTAGCCTAAGACCGGCCAATGAGGGGGCTGGACGGGCAAGCCCCCGTTGGCCAGGTCTAGTTGTAACTAAGAATAATGATTTTCAGTCTGTAAAAATATTCCTTTCTCTAATACAATGAAAAATCAAAAAAATAGAGAATAAAAAAATGCATTGTCTCATCCAACAATTGTTGAGATTCTTCAAAATATCTTTTGGGAATGCCTTTATTAAAACCCATGGAATACATACCCTCTGTGAAGATACGACTGAAAGAGGCATGTACATCAAAGCACTAGTCCCACACGAATATGCACAACAGATCAGAGATACACATTCATACCATGGAGACAGTTAATGCGATCAATGACCTCTAAACAAAGAATAAAGTCAAGGGAGCACCTTTAATCAGATATGAGATTTTTCATCATTATTTTGAGCGAACTCTACTTGATAATGGTTCTTCCATAAACCTTCTACCCTCCTCACTGCTTTAAGAATTTGGGATGGGTCCGCTTAAACCAACACACTTGATCCTTCAATTTGCTAATCGATTCATTGAGCAACCTAGAGGTTTATTGGAGGATGATACTGTAGCCCGTGCAGGATATGAAATACCTAGTGGACCTCATTGTCTGAAACATGGATTCTCCTGCATCGTTACTTCAAACCCCTATTATTCTTGGTTGGTCGTTCCTTCGAACGATCGAAGCAATAGTTCATTACGGATCTGGAAAAATCATGTTCCTATCATGCAATGAAAGGGTCACAATGATCACTGAGCTGAAAGTCATAGAGAGCACATATGAGAGAAGTAAGCCAGCACTGCCTGCAGAAGACTGTGATATTGTTCACCAGATGAGAGTCCAAGCTCATCACTAGATGCTATTGAGACACAGTAAATCCTCTTTCTAGAAGAGGGCATGGACAACATAATCTACTCTTGCTTCGTTAACCGACCAAGAGGGTAAGTCAGAACAAGAAGAGATCATTGCATATATGTTCAATACCTTAATACCTGAGCCAAGAGTGGCAGAGGTGGACATCACCTCCTTAATGACAACAGATCATTCACCAACCATCACAGTTTCAGAAGTTTCTGAGAAGCCAACTTAGAGCTTACCTAAATTAAAGTAGCTTCTTATAGACCTTAAGTATGTCTTCCTTGCGAGTGAGCTGAATAAGTATCCGATCATAATCAGTAGCAGATTGACTATGGATCAGGAATATCTCTTGTTAGAGGTTCTAGAGAAAAACTGCAAGGCACTTGGTTGGAATGTTTCCGATCTTTGAGGGATAAATCCAGCCTTGTGTTCACACCATATCTACTTAGAGGATGATTGTTAACCGTTCTACGAATTCCACATAAGGTTAAACCCTAATCTTCGGGATGTATTCATGAAAGAGATAACAAAATGGTGTGAGGCTGGCTTTATTCATCCTATCTCCGATACGAAATGGGTTAGCCCATTGCATGCAGTTCTGAAGGAATCCGGAATTTTGGTGGTCACAAATCATCAAGGAGAGGAGATCTCTACCCTAGTACCTAATTTATGTTGCATCTATGTTGATTATAGATGCTTGAATTCGATGACCAAGAAGGACCTCTTTCCTCTGCCTTTTATCGATAAAGTTCCTGAAAGGTTGGTAGAGGAAAGAGTTCTTTCGCTTCTTAGACGGGTACCCCGAGTACAACCAAGGGGCAATCACTCCCGAAGATCAAGAGAAAACTATTTTCATATGTTCGTTCATTCGGTATATATGCTTTTAGAAGGACGACCTTTAGATTATGTAATGCGTCTGCTACATTCCAAAGGTGCATGATGGTTGTTTTCGGCAACATGGTGGGTAGTTTCCTTGAGGTTTTCATGGAAGGTTTCTCAGTCTATGGTGGTAGTTTTGATGCTTGTCTTGCTCACCAAAATGAGTACTCACGAGATGTCGTGAAGTTAGTTTGGTTCTATCGTGGGAAAGGAGTCACTTTATGGTACCAGAAGGAATTGTGCCGGGCCATGTCGTTTTCAAGCGAGGCATGGAGGTCGACCCAGTGAAGGTGGGTGTGATCGCTAAACTCGAGCTGCTTCTACAATGAAGATGTGAGGTCATTTCTGAGGCATGTTGGATTCTATAGAGGATTCTCAAGGACTCCAACAAGATCGCTTGACCTCTCACAGAGCTTCTAGGTAAGGAAATCGACTTCATTATAGATCAGAAGGTTCTTCAAGCCTTTACATAGCTGGAAAAATCTCGAGATCACAATGAATGCTTCTGATTTAACCATTGGGGATGTATTAGGACAAAGAAGAGATAATTTGCCCTATACCATCCATTATACATAGAAGAACCACACTATTATAGAGAAAGAGCTGCTGGCAGTTGTATTTACCATTAAGAAGTTCATATCTCACCTCCTCAGATCCAAAGTTATTGTCTACACTAACCACTCTACTATATGGTATTTACAACAGAAGAAGGATGGCAAGTCACGTCTACTCATATGGATCCTTCTTCTTCAGAAATTTGATTTGGAAATTAAAGATAAAAATGGAGTCAAAAATGTGGTAGCATATCACCTACCCAGAATTGAATGCGCATATTCTCAACTGATTAGTGTACCTATATCAGAAACATTTCCTGATGAATCTATTCTTAGTGTTGCTTCTATCCTCGGTATGCTGATAGCGTGAATTTTCTCATTTTTAAGAAAGTTCCGCAAGATTGGACAATAGTAAATAAGGACAATTTCTATATGATATTCATTTCTACTAGTCGGAAGGTCCATACCTTTTCAGGGAAGGTGTGGATTTCATTTGGCATCGGTGCATTCCTCAGGAGGAGTTTACCAGTGTCCTCGAGCATTGTCATAGACTCGAATATGAAGGACACCATTATGCAAGCAGAACGACAATGAAAGTACTGTAGTGTGGTCTTCAGTGGCCCACACTATTCAAGTATGTTGTAGCTTATGTAAAAGCCTACATTCATTGTTAGAAAATGGGAGGAACCCTCACTTCCAAAGATTCAATGCCCCTTAAGTTTATTCATATATCAGATGTTTTTGATGCTTGGAGCATTGACTTTATGATCCCATTTCCTAACAGTCAAGGATTCGAGTATATCCTCTTGCCGTAGACTATGGGAGTCATTTGGTGGAGGCTATTCCCACCCAATCCATTGGTAGTAGTACCATTTGTTGCTTTCTCAAGGACAACATTATTTCATGGTTTGAGATTCCCAAGATATTGATTTTTAGATGGAGGTAGCCATTTTGTTAATAAGGAAGTCAAAAAGCTTGCGAAGGAGTATGATATAGATCATCATGCGCATCTCCTCACCACCCACATTCGAGTGGTCTAGTCGAGCTATCAAATAGGGAGATAAAGAAAATGTTGCAGAAACTTGTTAGGTCGATATGAAGAACTGGTCTCAATTGCTTGACTTAGTTCTATGGGCTTATCAGGCCGCCTACAAGTCTCCACTTAGTATGTCTCCCTATCGTCTAGTTTATGGAAAGCCATGCCATCTGCTGGTTGAACTCATTTACAAGTCTTTATAAGTAGTGAACATCTGTAATTTGCACTCACATCATGAATAGAACTAGAAGACAGATCTGAACAAACTCCTAGAATTCAGAGAATCTACAAACAATAATAACCTTATATATAAGAAGAAAGTCAAACGTTGGCATGACAAGCATATTAGATGAAAAACTTTTAAGCCTGGACAGAAGATATGTTTATTTGATGCGAAGTTGAAGATATTCTTGGGCAAACTTGAAAAAAAATGGATAGGGCCCTTAATTATAAAAACCATGCGCGACAATGGTAGCATACTGATATCAGAATTGTCATTTGACGCACAACCATTTTTAGTCAACAAACAATTGCTGAAGTCATATTTAGAGGACGATACATTCCTATCCGTTGTCGATTCAATCAATGTTGTGTTGGAAGAAGATCTCCAAGGTGCAACAACAATAGATTTAGATAGTGCCTGCAAAAATATTATTGATTAATTCTTTCTTTATTTTTGTTTTAATATTCAATTATTTCATTCTTCCGATTATTTCATTCATCCCATTCATATGTGTTGTAATTTGGGTATACTTCATCCTAAGTATAGAGGGGGATGAGTGCATTTGGGTTCTTCTTCATTTATTCTCTCGCTTGTCTCTCAATTTGTTGATAACTCTTTTCTATACTTCGAGATATTTCAAAGTAAAATAAAACCATTTCGGACTCATGCTAGGTCGCTCAACTATTGCAGACATCCATTTGTTGAGTAGAACAATGGTGATTTATAGAGCTAAAAGGAAGAACCTCCATATGATTTTATTGATTTGGAGAAGTCTTATGATTCTGTCTTATATAAGATACTATGGAGAGTTTTGGTGAAGAGACATGTACATATTCTATACATTATCCTCATAAAGGATATGTATGATATGGCTTTGTCTTGTGTAAGAATCCAGTCAAGGAAGACTGACTATTTTGACATCAACATTGGTTTACATCAAGGTTCAACTTTGAGTCCATTTCTTTTTTACTTTGATTATGGACAAGTTGACAAATCACATTCAGGATGAGATACCTTGGTGTATGTGATTGAACACTATGGAATAAGCCTCAAGCGCATCATGAAAGCATGAAGATCACATCCAATGCGATCTGGAGCGATTAGTCATACTAGTTTCTCGGGGTAGGATAATTAAAAAAATAGAAGAGATGAAACCACATGATTCGAGAACATTTCCTGAATCAATTCATCATAACCCACAAACAAGATATCATAATACCTCTTAAAGCATGGTTGCGATCATTATCTCCAAAGGAAGAGATCCGCTATCTCAAGTCCGACCTGACGGAGGAGATGCTTGCGAGCGTGTTGATGAGACGCGTGCTTATCGCAATCCAAGTGAAGATCCAAGCAATGAATATCCTAATTGCATCTCACAAAATTCAAAGTCTTCTTCACGTACAAGGAGAAGCGAGGAAGACGAAGATCCATGAGCGATCGAAGTGGCGGCACAACACCGTAATGACGACTCTCTCTAAGTCAAGGGTGTGAATGACCACTCTTGAGAGAGGGGGGAGGGCATGTGAGGAGAATGAGAGAGAGTTCTCTTGCAATGTGTTGTGTAAAAGAAGAGCTAGGGTTTCCTCTTCTTCCTCTTCTTTAATAATATTTTGGATGTCAATGGATCACAATCCATGTGCAACACAAAATCAATAGTTTAGATTGATTTATGTTTTTATTCAATGGCCATGATTTTGTTGCAAAAAATGCAACAATAATTAATTTAACTTAAATATATTGAATCATCATCAACATAATATAATTTAATTAAATGAATATACAAAGAAGGATTAGGAAGAAGGATAGCCACCTTTCATTTATAGAGGGGGCAACCACCGTGAATTAGTCAAGGGTGGTCGTCCACCCTCCATTTTAGGAAGATGGCCCTCTCTTCCTATTATGTGAGATTTTATATCTAACATAATCCTTCATTTATTTGGAACAACTTTTGTTACAAATTAATTCATAAAAATAATTCTAAATTATTTTGTGAATCTTTCAATCATGCCATTGAAAAATGTGAATCATATTCACACATCCAAACTAAAATATAAATTGTATTTTCAGTTAATTATCTAATGTATTTCCCGCCTGCCTCAGTTGAAAGTCTTTCCTTCAGCTCTCTTTATATATAAGGGGGTTGAAAGGAGTTCGACCTTTGATGAGTCGTGGGAAGCGAGCCCCAGAGCGAAGCCCCGCAAAGTTGGAGCGAGCTATAATGACGTCCTATATATTAGCCTTTGAAGGAAAATAGCTCAGTTGGTTAGAGTGCTGGTCTGTCACGCCAGAAGTCGCGGGTTCGATCCCCGTTTTCCCCGCGTTTCGCATTCAGAAAGCTGATTTGAGAATGCCTCGGCCCACCCTCTTGTAAGCCCCCTCCTTGCCATCAAAAGCGATGATTCCACTATCCTAATAGTCTTCGAGACCAAGGTCACTATAGGAGGTGAGAAATGGACTAAGTGTCCACCCCTGAAGCCTAATTATATAGATTTATATAGTTGCGGTTCAATGTCCGATGCCCCTCCTTACCTACCCGGCTGAGCCTCTGATGGGAGGGGGGGTCCGCTTCAAACCAATTCAATCCCCTCCCTCTGCTTTGATATTCCGTCAATATATAATAGGGCAGAGCTGATATTAAATAGTAAATCGGAATATCCTCAATCATCTTCATCCCTCACAACTATCGAGATATATAAGGCATCACACCAGGCACCACTTTCTCAACAATTGTCTCACTTCAAAGACTCTCAGAAACAACATCGGAAGTTTCGTGAGATCCACTTTCCGCTTTCTCCTTTCCCCTCCGACGTCACTCAAGGCTTCAATGTTAGCCTGAGCAACCTTCTCATCCCCTCGTCATCACCATAGCGGGTGAACACGCCTGGGTCGTTCCACACAATGCCAGATAAGAACATGGTTCCGCACAACCCCCTCTGCCCCCGTTATAAGCAGCTGCGAGCACTCACGATTCCCCCTCTATCCCGTACTCGAAGCCCATTCATCTCACTAGAGGGAAACCCGAATCAAATCACCTGGAGGCTTTTTTGATATAGTTGATAGTTGGAGCTATTTGAGATTCTAGTTGACCTTGACACTCTTTCCTCGAGCCTCAAGGGTCCATGCTTATAGATGCGATGAAAGATCCAAGCAAAACTGGGGTGGGGGGAACCCTCCTCCGCTCAAATACTATTTACAATTAGCTCTATCTAATATATTATACATCATATTTATAACCTATAAGATTAATATGGATAATTCTATCGACATTATTCATATCCTTGATAATAAACCATATTTAATTATCTTGAATCTCCATTCTCATGTATCTAAATAATAACAATCATATTAATATTATTTCTTCATAATTAAATCACATTTAATTATCAGTTTCTCAATGCTCAAATACATTATTAAACAATATAACGATTCTCGAACTCTTTTAAGAATAATGTGCTTTCTTTGTGGATACTTGGAGATAAATGACGAATCTCCATTTCATCACCTTTATTCTATCATTTTGGCCTTAAAAACCTAGCTAATGCATGTAAATACCATATTTGTACAAATTAACATTCATTCTTTGTTGTATAAACATTGTATAAAACATCAATTTCAATGCCAAAATTATAGAAAAAAGAGAAGAAAAGAAAAGGAATAAAATATCAAAGGTATTTTATGACCCTAAACCTCGAGACCTAGGCATCTTGATGACTAGGTCGACAAGGAATAAAGTAGAGGGAGATATGGGCCAATAATCCAATAAAAATTCCATTTAGTAATTCATTATTTATTTATTTTTGGGACCTAGTTTATTTTCCACTCTTTATATCTCAAATAAAGAAACCCTGTACATGAAAGTTGTATAATAATATATAGGAAATTACAAAAATTATTTCATACAAAAATAATATACAATGTAAAAGCTATACTCTGAATAAAATTCTAAAATAATAACTTCCTAGTCCCATATCTCTCAAATATAAACTCAAAATATATCAAAATCGCCTTTAATTGTAACTTTTCATAAGCTATTTAATGGAGGTAGTTTCATAATTTTTGGAGTTACGGTGTGAAAGTAAGGTTTTGGACCCTCATTGTACAGTATACCCGAATAAAATATTTATTTTATTAATTCTTATTTTATAATTATTTAAACATTATTTATAGTACTTGTACATATTAAAACTAGAATAAAAAACCATAAATAAGCCACTAAAATAAAATAAGTACATATAATACATTGATAAAATACCTATACATATACCTATAAAATTAATACACCCATTTATGCAAGTGTATATATTACATCATAAAAATACAATAAAAATATATTTATATACCTAAAAATAAGTTATAAATATATAAAATAAGAGAATAAAATAATAAAATAAATATATAAAGTAAAAATAGAATAGTCAAAATATAGATGAATATACCTATAAATATACCCCTAAAAATTAACTACTAATAAATAACGTCACAAAAATAAATACAAATCATAATAAAATACTACATAAAATAATAAGCATTTTTTTATTTTATAATCAGAAATTAATAAAATCATTGATTATTTTTAATTATTTCTTTTCAAATAATTTGGACTATTTTGTCCTCTTGTGGCCGACGTGGACTAATTGCATAGCGCCCTTTGTTGACTTCCAACCAACTCAGCCTCCAGGTCGTCTGACCTCTGGTGTCTGTCTTTTCCCGTGCCTTCTCCCTGATTTCCTAGGCACACCTCTCTCATCTTAATCCGATCTTTCGCAAAAACACTCTTTGATAAACTCTAATCTATGCCTAGGCCTCATATCCCTTGTACATTGCTCGTATTTCTCCTAATCCACTAGCTAATAAGGGTGTGTCGACTATGTTTAAATAACAACATCTTCATTCCCTTCATTTTTAGACACTGTTCCAAGCCTTAGAGCCCCTAAATCTTGGTCTGGAGAGTTCCCCGGTGACAGAGGGAGATCCCCTGAGGTTTGGAGCAGCTCGCGGAGGAGGTGCTCTCACGGTGGTCGTCGCCGGCCACCCTGCTCCCTGCAATCGCCGACAGGTATAAGAGCTGATTTCTTTATTTTTAAATAGTTAGTAGTCGTAGGTTTCATTTTCTGTTATTAGTTTAGGTTTTAGTAAGTGTCCATGTGTGATTGATCATCCTCTGACGTGCCTATCACCTCCACACCTTCCCCCCACACTTCTTCACCCTTTCCCATGTTCCACTCACCATGATCCTGCACGGATATGGAGATCGACGTCTCTCTCCTCCGCCTTGCCGGAGACCTCTCTCCCACATTGTTGGACATGCGAGCCCACGACGAGCCATTATGCAATAAATGTTATTGCGAATATCATTCCCTGATCTGAAATGAAGAATAAATAATTTGCATAATAGGTCCCTTAGTACAATTAGGGTTATGTACCATGTCCTTCTTGATGATCATACAGCTGTTGATTCAATTATTGAATCATAGAGGCTGGTGCTTGGATGAATATCTAAAGAGTTAGATTGAGGACTCATCAAGCACCGTCAAATGATTGTTAAGAGATGATCTCCAGCCTGAGTAGGAGATGGCAATCCTTTCTCATTTAGGCTGATATCTAACCGACCTCTTGATGCAGGTCCTCTGCATAGGAATAGAGATTTGGAGGTGTTAGATAAGTTAGGTCAAATAGTTGATTTAACGAGATCGATATAACCAAAGTCCTATGTCGTATGCTGTCATGATATAGGCATACATCCTCTGACCAGAGACAGATGTGTTACTATATGTCTAAGTATGTTCATTTGGCAGACCAATAGGTTGATGACCTAACCAAGGTCTATACACCGGCGCGCTGGTGTGCATATAAGGGCATATGAGTAATACGATCTCTCAAAGGGATCATACAGGTTCATTACTGAACCGGAAGACATGAGCTCACTCAAGACATGTTGGGAAGATCAAATTTCGTGCACGGTCGTCTCACTTTGGAAGCTTGACTGAATTTGTAGGTTTGATATATACTTTTGGAAAGTATATGATCAACACCTGGGTATGATATATGCTTTTGGAAAGTATATGATGGATACCAACTCCCAATGATCGAATGAGAAACTTAATGATAAATCCCTGATGTAGACAATGTAAAATTGATCTTATACTTCGGGTATATTCTGAGTATTCCAGTATGTAGGATGTACAGGTATTAGGAATACCTGAGGGTGATGTGATCATAAATGATTGTATAACCATGACACTTCCATTCCTAGGGAGTGATGAAACAGGTCTGGATTTTAGTGACTCCTCTCAGTAGAGAAGTAATCTGATCTTGGTCCTAATGTTGGACATTGATCTGAATGTGATTCAGATGCAATGAGAAGATTAGATTTGCGGTCTTGATTTAATCAAGCATCTATGGGAGGCCCGAGATCTGGATTTGAGATGTGATCTCAATATCCAAGTCACTATACATGGAACAATACAATCGCCCTATCCTTATCTCCAAGTATTCGCCGATAAAGCGCATTATCCTTGAAAGATTTCAGGATAATTTCATTGTTGATATAAGTATCCGAGCATTGCGAAAATGGATAATTAAATGTGATTTAATTATCATGATTAATATGAATTCAATTCATATTATAAAGAGAGTTATCTTAGATAATTAAATGTGATTTGATTATCAAAGATGTAAATAATGTGAATGTGATTCATATTATTTGGGCACAAGAGAAAATAGATCCAAGATGATTAAATATGATTTAATTATCATGGATATGAATAATGTGGATAGAAATATCCATATTAATCATATATATTATAAATGTGATTTATAGTATACAAGAGAGAGCTATTTGTAATTTACATTTGTTAATTAAATGTTGAAGTGAATTGCATTCACATTGGACATTAAATTGAAAATGTAATTTACATTTTATTTTGGGTTGTGAATGTGATTTACAATTTTCCAATGGCAAGATTGCAATATTCACAAAATAATTATGAATTATTTTTGTTGAATAATTTACAACAAGTGTTGTTGTAAATCTTGGAGATTTCCATGGAATAATGTAATCTCATGAGATATCATGAGATTACATGAGATTGCCACCAAATCTCATATTATGGAAGGAGGCAATCTTCATTCCAATAATCTCCATGATTGCTAGATTTAATTTGGGATTGATTTATGTTGATTTATCAATATAGATTTAATCTAAATTAAATTAATTGGTGTTGGTTTTTTTACCAACACAAATATTAGACATTAAAAGAAACACAAAGCAATGTGAGCTATTGGATTTGTGTTGTCCATGGATTGAGATCCATGGATCCCAAAATATTATAAAAGGAGAGGCAACCCCTTTGCTCTTATTTACACAATGAGAACATAAGTCTCTCTCTCTCTCTCTCTCTCTCTCTTTCTCTCTACACGTTAGCCCTCTCTCTTCTTCTCTCATGGCCGTCCACCATGGATGCCCTAGAGAAGTTCTCTATCACCACAGCGTCGTCGTTATGCTGCCCGATCATTTGCTCGTGGATCTCTGTCTCCTTCTGTGTGCCTCGCTCGTGAAGAAGACATCGGATCTTGTGTGTCAAGATCAAGAGATTCACTGCTTGGATCATCAACATGGATTATGAGAAGCACGTGTTTCATAAACGTGCTCGCAAGCATCTCCTCCGTCGGATCGGAACTGATATAGAAGGTCTCTTCGTTTAGAGACTCGATCGCAACCACACTTCAAGAGGTAGTCCTATTACTTGTTTGTGGTTTAGAGAAACGATCCGAGAAGTGTTCTTGGATCATGTGGTTTCGTCACATGAAAAAATTTTAAATTCCGCTGCATAGAACAACTAGTGCGACTAGTCGTTCCTCGTCGTATTCGATACGACGCTCACGCTTCCGTTATGCGCTTGAGGTTTTAACCATATCCTTCAAGTGGCATCAGAGCCAGGTTGGATGTTCCGGATACGATCCGTAAACCTAGGACGACTTGGGTTCGTTAGGATTGCGAAAGTTTTATCGCATTTCATTTTCGCATCTCTATTTTGTGATTATTTTCGACCCTGTTTAATTGTTTAAAAAAAAAATAATTGCATTTTGTTCCCCACTAAATAAGAAAATCATAGGATCTGAGTTTACATAATTTGGATTTCGTTTGCTCGAGATATGGTTGTTTTCATGAACATGCATTCACTGTTGCGGGAACTGCAAATCTTAACGTGATTATTGAGTTAATTACTATTTTGATCCACCTAGAAATACGTGAAATATCACTTAGATTCTGTCCTAAATCAAATTAGCAATCTTTGGAAACTGATTTTGTTTTGAGATATGTTAATTTTAGTAAGTAGGGGTCACTACTGAAATTACATTCCTAATCAAGAACCATGTGATTGTCAATTAGTGAAATTAATTGTTAATTTCATGAAATAATTATGGAAAATATTTGAGAAATATTTAATGATGATTATTTCCTTAATTCACTTGGCCTCAACCAATAAATTGATTAGATTTGATCTAGATCATATTTGGAAACACAATCAACAAACAACTTGCTTGAATTGGATTGGGAACTTGTCTAGCAAATTTCCTTATAATAAAAAATATTTTGATTATTACTATATGGTATAATTTCGGTTGAAAAACCGATGATCATCTCCAAATACACATTGATCAATTTGGCATTATCCTTTCCTAGGTGGATATGTTGTCTAGTCGGGAAGCATTGGGGTAGCAGGTCACACCGGTTGCGGTCCGTCCCACTTCCGTCGGTATTGGTCATAACAGCGGGTAGGGACTTGATAATGCCGGAGAAATCAATATGTATTTTTCTAATTATTAAAATTCGAATTAATACATATTTTGAAATAATACCATATATGTATACAAGTAAAACAATCAACTTTGTTGATTGGGTTGGACTGATAATTGATTTAATGAGATTGAATTAATTATATCCAATTTAAAACACTCTATTATGAATAGATGTGCGATTCCCTTGAAAGAATTAATTATGTGAATATGATTCATGATAATTAATTAAAATTTGGATATGATTTGGAGGATCACATAAGTTACATCCATGGTCTCCCGTCAAGACGAAGGGTTCCATCGCTAGATATTGTATGTAGGAGACGCCTGTCCGAATGATAGCTCCTGCATACAATCCATTGGATCAGGCTCTTCACTTATCGAAAGAGTAAGGACGTATGCGTAGTGACTCCAAATCGGGTCCTCATTCTATTATGGCTATATTGGATTGCGCATAGCGAGTTGTATTCCTGTTGATGGTTGGTTCAATTAATGATGGGTCAACATCACCTTAGGGGTGGTGGGCCCGGGTGTTAAAGACCGAATTGGGAGATGCAAGTTGGACTTGCAAGGCGGAATGTGTTCCCACTTCTTTTTATCGGAGTTACAGGTTCTCATGTTATTGGGATGCAACAAAGATAAGGAAGCAGATCCCATATCTTGCTTGAGATATAATGGTAAGTATATCTCTTACATTGAAAGTGATTAAGGTAATGAACTTTCAATGTTGACAAGGAAAGACAACTTTGATATAAAATTCCTAAATCAAAGTGCAATATATATTTAAATTTATTTATGCAAATTTCTTATTTCAGATAATCCTTCATTAAACCCACTCAATATTATACTAAATAATAAACCAGTAAAATATCATGGATTGGATCCATGATCTAGATATTGTACCTGCATTTGGACACATATTGTATGTGGTTGCAATGTGCTAGTTTCCTCATAATAATGAGGAGTTACAATTAAATATACAATAGGACTACTACCCTAGGATTTGTATGTATCTATAGTCTTGATCTCTCATCGAATGTACTTTAGAAGTGACATGTCGATGATGATCATAATTGTCAAATAATCCTTATAAAATTCTAAGAAGATGTTCTGGCATACATATGTGCTCTCGACATTTAATCATGAATAACATGGTTCTCTGCATCATGCAGAATGGTGGCTTTATAAGACATGATGTATTCAAATTGTTTGAGTACCTGCCTGAACCAATGTTTTAAGAGTTTAGATGGATGTAGATATGATAAGTGTCATCATTCTACTGTCTATACTCTGATCATTCATGATGCTTCATATTATTCATATTGTATGAATTGAATGAAGCATGTATAAATGTTGAAATGCTCTTATATTGAAATCTTTTGAATTTAACATAAGAGACCATTATGTTAAGCAATGGTTGTTTATAGATGAAGGGAGCACAGTGGAAGCGTGGGTTTGACCCATGTGAGAATGAAAGTCAAAGAGTTGACTGTACTTCTGTGACTTCCATATGAAATCCAAAGAGTTGGATAAATGCCTATACTGCAATAAGCTGATGTGTTGATAGTATGACTATCAAATCTATCTAGAATACTTAGAGAAGGAATCGGATAGTACATCAGAATAATCTACATAATCATTGAAATTGACTTACTTATTTGATAAGATAAAGTCTAACAATTGTATCTCAATCTTCTAAATGACACTTGCAATTGGTTGCATATATGTTAGAATATTAGAAATTTGATCATAAAGGTTCAATAGTCATCCGCATGGATATTGATGCAATTGTTGCAACAATCTCTATTGGATTGATAGACTTCATAATTTCAGTGGGAGAGACCTTAGTCTTAGAGAATGTCTTTATGACCTAGATTTTAGAATACACTCATTGTTTATTTCTAAATATTGGAAATAAACATGAATTCTGTAATAGAGATATCATAAAGAGTTATGATGGAGATATTTCAGATAGTAATCTAAAATCTTGTGGACTCTACTAAATTAGAAAATTAATGAATGGTTCATTAAGATTTCTAATACTGAAAATTAAACCATTAAAGATCGATAGGAGGATGAAGATCATTTGATAATGATATAGCATCATGTTTTGGACATTTGTCTGTTGATGTGATCAATAGACTGTTAAGAGATGAAACTTTAGATTGTCTAAAGGTTCAAATCTTACATACTTGTGAATACTGTATTCAAAAGTAGAAATGTCCAATACACCCTTCCTTGGGAATGGTGTAAGATGTCAAGGTATTCAAAATCTCATACATATTGATGCATGTGAATCATCTATATCAGAATAAACATTATGGATATGTGATATCTATTGATGATTATTTGAGATATGAGATTTCTTTCCTTCACCTTTGATAGCTTTGAAATGTTCAAAGATTTCATAATTTTGATTTTGAACCAAAGTCTGAATGAAGATGAAATGAATTTGATCTAACCTTGGTAGCTTGTACCTATTAGATGAATTCATGGAATACCTTATAGAGATATGAATATTATTTTTATCTCACTCCTCCTTATAAACCTAAAGTCAATAAGAGTTGTAGGGAGATACAATTGGATCATGTGTGACATGATATGATCAATGATGAATATTAGCATAATTATCTATCAGTTTCCAAGGTATATATGTAGTAGAGAATACAATATATATCCTTAATAAGGTTCCACGCAAGTAATTTGGAATCTGGCATTGGAGAGTGATACTTCATTAGGAAAATAAAGGATGGTATTGGATACCTACTTTATGACCTTGAGATTCTTAAAAAATCTCATCTTTGATAATATAATTGTTATAGGATGACTCTCTTGAGAATCAAGATGAAAATGAAGTAAAGGAACTCATTTAATCTTGAGATGTTAATGAGGCTCCTGGAATCGGAAACTAAAAGGACAATTAAGATAAAACACTAATACCTCTTCAAATAAGTTTGAAGATGGGCTCCATGTGTCATTTGAATCTGACAATGATCTAACTTCATATGATGAAGCTTCTAAAGATCATGACATGGAAAGATGGATGTTAGGAATAAAGTCTAAAGTAGACTTCATATACAAGTGTTGTATATAGAACCTCGAGGATCCACCTATATGGATAAGACCCATTAAGGTGTAAATAGATCTTCAAGAAAAAAGAAGAAACCTGATGAAAAGGTAGAGACCTTCAAAGCATGGTTTGTGGCCATGAGCTACACACCGAAGAGAAGACATCGCTTGCTATGAGACTTACTCTCCAGTGACCTTGCTTTAACCCATCAGAATATTGCTAACCATAGCTACACTCAATAGTTGGAATATTGGTTTTGATGAAATCATATGGTTTCAGATAGAATCTTGATAAACCATATGAAGCTTAGTGGGATTGCCATTGTATTCATCGTGCTAAATGTCGATATCCTAATCATTTGGAATGATCTAAGGATGATAATAGTAAGTGTTTTATAATCTGGTTGTTCCATACCTTGAGATATGATCTCAAGTATACCTCTTTGATCTTAGTTCTGAAGTTGTTCAGAAGCAAAGAATAGAGGGTAATGGGACCGTCACATTTATGGTATACCTTGGACATTTCCATGGAAAATTCCAAGAAAGGATTCTTTTTCTCAAGATATGGTACTGACCTATCTAAAGGAATAGCACCTTAAAGAGTTGTGGATGTGAATGCTAAAACTGCTTGTCCTTGTGCACCAGTTTCGAGAATCCGAGTGTATGCTAGATGTGTACAAAAGCCAGATGTCAGCCATGCAGTGGGAGTAGTAAACGGTTGATGATCCTACTATGGTGATTAAACACTTGATTGCAGTAATAACAATATCTTCAAAGATGATGAAACTTAGAGATAGTGATCTCAAAGTCTTATCTTCAAAAGTTTAAGACCTTGTAGATAGATATTTATAAGGGTCTTAACTGTAGATACCTTAGGATATAGAGATCTCTAGGAATAAAGGTATTCTAATAAGGATTATGGACATACTAGTTATAATAATTATCAAGCTATAGTGTCAAGGACACTATAACAAAATTGAGTATTGGTTGCATAAGATGCAACATTCGCATTGGATGCGAGCACTATTACTAGGGTATAAGCAAGTGCCGTAAAAGGACTTGGCGTAGTCTCTTGGGAATAGAGTGACTGATCAGCTTACCTAGATATTTTCTAAATAGCCTATGATTGTCACAAGAGTGTGGGTTTAAATGATTAGCCCATTAATGGCTCTTTGGGCTAGTAGGAGATTGTTGGACATGCGAGCCCACAACGAGCCATTATGTAATAAATGTTATTGCGAATATCATTCCCTGATATGAAATGAAGAATAAATAATTTGCATAATAGGTCCCTTAGTACAATTAGGGTTATGTACCATGGCCATCTTGATAATCATACAGCTGTTGATTCAATTATTGAATCATAGAGGCTGGTGCTTGGATGAATATCTAAAGAGTTAGATTGAGGACTCATCAAGCACCATCAAATGATTGTTAAGAGATGATCTCCAGCCTGAGTAGGAGATGGCAATCCTTTCTCATTTACGTTGATACTTAACCGACCTCTTGATGCAGGTCCTCTACATAGGAATAGAGATTTTGGAGGTGTAAGATAATTTAGGTCAAAGAGTTGATTTAACGAGATCAAGATAACCAATGTCCTATGTCGTATGTTGTCATGATATAGGCACACATCCTTTGACTAGAAACATATGTGTTACTATATGTCTGAGTATGTACATTTGGCAGACCAATAGGTTGATGACCTAACCAAGGTCTATACACCGGTGCACTGGTGTGCATATAAGGGAATATGAGTAATACGATCTTTCAAAGGGATCATACATGTTCATTACTGAACCGGAAGACATGAGCTCACTCATGAGATGTTAGGAAGATCAAATTTCGTGCACGGTCGTCTCGCTTTGGAAGCTTGACTGAATTTGTAGGTTTGATATATACTTTTGGAAAGTATATGATCAACACCTGGATATGATATATGCTTTTGGAAAGTATATGATCGATACCAACTCCCAATGATTGAATGAGAAACTTAATGATATATCCCTGAAGTAAACAATGTAAAATTGATCTTATACTTCGGGTTTATTCTGAGTCTTCCAGTATGCAGGATGTATAGGTATTAGGAATACCTGGGGGTGATGTGATCATAAACGATTGTATAACCATTATGCTTCCATTCCTAGGGAGTGATGAAACAGGTCTGGATTTTAGTGACTCCTCTCAGTAGAAAAGTAATCTGATCTTGGTCCTAATGTTGGACATTGATCTGAATGTGATTCAGATGCAATGAGAAGATTAAATTTGTGGTCTTAATTTAATCAAGCATCTATGGGAGGCCCGAGATCTAGATTTGAGATGTGATCTCAATATCCAAGTCACTATACATGGAACAATACAATCACCCTATCCTTATCTCCAAGTATTCGCGGGGAAAGCGCATTATCCTTGAAAGAGTTCAGGATAATTTCATTGTTGATATAAGTATCCGAGCATTGAGAAAATGGATAATTAAATGTGATTTTATTATCATGATTAATATGAATTCGATTCATATTATAAAGAGAGTTATCTTAGATAATTAAATGTGATTTGATTATCAAAGATGTAAATAATGTGAATGTGATTCATATTATTTGGGCACAAGAGAAAAGAGATCCAAGATGATTAAATGTGATTTAATTATCATGGATATGAATAATGTGGATAGAAATATCCATATTAATCATATATATTATAAATGTGATTTATAATATATAAGAGAGAGCTATTTGTAATTTACATTTGTTAATTAAATGTTGATGTGAATTGGATTCACATTGGACATTAAATTGGAAATGTAATTTACATTTTATTTTGGGTTGTGAATGTGATTCACAATTTTCCAATGGCAAGATTGCAATATTCATAAAATAATTATGAATTACTTTTGTTGAATAATTTACAACAAGTGTTGTTGTAAATCTTGGAAATTTCCATGGAATAATGTAATCTCATGAGATATCATGAGATTACATGAGATTGCCACCAAATCCCCTATTATGGAAGGAGGCAATCTTCATTGCAATAATTTCTATGATTGCTTGATTTAATTTGGGATTGATTTATATTGATTTATCAATATAGATTTAATCTTAATTAAATTAATTGTTGTTGGTTTTTTTACAAACACAAATCTTAGCCATTAAAAGAAACACAAAGCAATGTGAGCCTTTGGATTTGTGTTTGTCCATGGATTGAGATCCATGGATCCCAAAATATTATAAAAGGAGATGCAACCCCTTTGCACTTCTTTACACAATGAGAACATAAGTCTCTCTCTCTCTCTTTCTCTCTACACATTAGTCCTCTCTCTTCTTCTCTCATGGCCGTCCACCATGGATGCCCTAGAGAAGTTCTCTATCGTCGCAGCGTCGTCGTTATGCTGCCCGATCGTTTGCTCGTGGATCTCCGTCTCCTTCGGTGCGCCTCGCTCGAGAAGAAGACGTCAGATTGCGAGAAGCATGTGTTTCATCAACACGCTCGCAAGCGTCTCCTCCGTTGGATCGGACTTGAGACAAGAGGTCTCTTCGTTTAGAGACTCGATCGCAACCACACTTCAAGAGGTAATCCTATTACTTGTTTGTGGTTTAGACAAAACAATCCGAGAAGTGTTCTTAGATCATGTGATTTCTTCACATGAAAAACTTTGAAATTCCGCTGCATAGAACAACTAGTGTGACTAGTCGTCCCTCGTCGTATTCGATACGACGCTCACGCTTCCGTGATGCGCTTGAGGATCTAACCATATCCTTCACACACTCTGCCTTTCCGTTTGTCCCCACCAATAAAGCCCCAGGACCTGTCGTTTTCTCATGCGTAACCTTTCTACACGTACTGGAGGACAAATGACCCTCTTAGGTTGATTTTGATCGTGCCTGGAGCTCCCTCCATTTCCTGAGTTTGACTGACTTCATCGGAGCTCTAGGAGCCCTTCTAACACTTCCAGCCGATGCGGTGGAGCTTGAGGAACGTTTTGTGCGCCCTGGATCATTGCCAGGTTATCGAAACCAGCTTGCAACATCGGATGAAACTTGGCCCCCGCTTTGTTCTTCCCTGTTCTTGTAGGGGGTTCAAAGTCATTGCATTTAGCTGGTCCCCCAGATTCTCCATCCATCGTCCGATATGCCTCACATCAGCCATCATATCCACATCAAAGATCTAATCTCCACCACCGTCGGATCGTGAAGTGACATCACGCAACGAGAGGATGCCGCGTATCTATGTGAACAACATCCAGTCGCCCGTTAGCGCCTAATAAGGGGTAAATTGCACCTTTATCCCCACTTAATTTTTGTATTTATTAATTAGTCTTGTAAATAAAGTGTTTAGAGTAAATAAATTGGTAAAATTGCATGCAGACCCTTGTAGTTATTTCATATTCCATTTATGTCCATGCCAGGTCACCTCACGTGCCGCCCCACGTGAGGTGACCATTTTGCAAAGATGCCCCTAGTACTTTTTATATTTATCTTTGGTCCAAAATATTTTAATGTACATTGTATATTTTGGAGAAAAAAATCCATAGAGGCCCATGGAGTTTATTTTATTTATATATATGCCCCTGTAAGCAATTTTATTTTTGTTTTCTTGTCATATTTATTTAAAATAACTATGGTGCTTCAAAAATCATGAATAATTAGATGTAGGATCCTAATTGCTTGTAGTTTCATGTTATATTTTTATTGTCAATTTTGGACTTTTTTGCTATTTATTAAAAATGAAATGAGCATGTTTTTGCCCCTGTCTAGCTTATTAAATACAAAAAATAGATTTTTTTGAAAAATTCATACAAAAATATATTTTGTTTATTTACTGTTCTTAGCATTTACAAAAAATAAAAAAAATAAAACTATTAAAAATGGAAAAACCCAAAAAATTTATAAAAATGTAAAAAGTTCTTAAAAACTCAAAAAATAGTCTTTTCTTTTTTATAAATTTCTCTATATTATTGTCTCTGTGTTAAAATTGATTTGGAAATTTTTGGACTCAATTTTCTTTTTTATTTTCCATTTCAATTTTGACCTATTATTTTATCCATGTTTTAAGCTATTTTTTATTTTAAAAATCCATTAAAATTAGCAAAAATGTCAAAAATCACAAAAAACACTAAAAAATTATTTAAAACCTAAAAATATTTAATTCTGTAATTTTTAGTTATTTTTAGTTATAATTATATCTTTGTCTTCTATTATGGCTTATATAGCCTTGTATATTGTAATATAATATATTTGATAGAAAAAGAAAATACAAAATATAAAAATTAAAAAATATAAAATTATAAAAACAAAGTCAAATAAAAAAATTTTTAATATTAAAAACCTATATATATAATGAATGGCATGCATGTACATAATGCTCTTTGGTTAAAAGTAACCATAGGATACCGATTTCGCTCTCTGTGGTTCGACCTCTACATACTTACTCACTATGCATTTAGTTGTAGAGAATAATAAATTTTAACTCACATTTTGTGCTATCCATTGCTTGATCTATTTGTGGGTTGATTGTTGATCGATTGAGGTTTATTGAGTAGTCAATACATCGGCTGCGGTTTCTCCTTGTGAAACCGTGCGATTCTTGATAAATCTCTCTCATCAAATGGCGTTGTTGCTAGAAAGCAATGTGCGTAGCCTTTTTTGTCTTTTATTTTGTACATTTATTCACTTATTCATTGATTATTTGCTTTCACATATTTATTTATTCTTTGTGTATAATTCATTGTGATTACATTATTTGCTTATATGTGCTAATACACCTCTTTATGAATTTGTTGCAAGGGCCTGCTACCTGAGGACGAATTCTTAGGTGGCTGAGACAACCAAGCTTGGTGGAGACTGGTCTTCACCCTTTGACCAGTTGGAGAGGCAACAAGTGAAATATGGTGAGAAGATTTATAATAAACATTACTTATATTTATTTATTTACTGGTGAGAGAGAAACAATTATAATTTGTAGTAATTAAGACTTGGACACTACTCTCCATAATGAGGTCCAGTGCCCGAGTGTCTGCTCACCTGGGTGCCTCATTGATGTTTTCCATATTTTATCGCCTTCTTTTATTTTGTTTCACGATGTTTTGAGTTTTCTATTTTTTTATTTTTTATGTGCATGGAGCCCATAGACTTAGGTTTCTTATCTCTGTAATTAGGTCCAAACCCTAATAAGAATGCATGTACCTATAGTCTCTTATTTTTGGATCTAGCCAAATTAATAATGGTTAGTTATTTGTATTTGAGACCGCGTGCTGAGAGAGGTCGTATACAACACTTGCAAAACCCGTTGTGGCAGGCACCGATCGACATCAAAGATCGGACCTTGATCTCATTTCTGAATAATTAACAAATGGTTCATCTTGACTAATAACAGCTACTGTATAGGGTGACTTTGTCGATTGCACACCGCCATGTAGTTAGGTTTAAAAATTCTATTTTGCATACCGTATGGAGAGAGCTGAAAGCACTGTAAGTCCTCTAACTCAGCATGCATCCTTAAATTCAATAGTGAGATTTCCATCATCGAATCAACTTGCATGGATTTTTCGCTACCCCCCCCCCCCGATTTTGAGCACCTAGGACTTAAATGAAAATCTACAAAAACGTTAGGCGCTTGTGTGCAAACAGATCCAAAAAAGCGAAAATCCAAAAAATTAAAACAAGGGGACTGCTAAATAAACTTTGACCTTAATTAAAATTCGTAATGGACTTTCATTGTCTTGGGTTCATAAAGCCTTCATTGTTTTCTTGTACTTAGGAGGGGACCAAAACCCCTCCCATGAGCGAGGTACGACCCACTAAGGATTAGAGCCAAAAACCTAGCCTGTAACTGCCTTGTGTATCACCTAGATTTATGAAGTAATGACGCTTCTATTGTATGTGATCGAGGAGGGCCTTGTTAGCGATGGTGTTCCCGCCTTGTGTGGAACATCGACATGGTCTAAGGTATCGAGCTTAGGCAATGCCCTCCGGGTGTATCTATCTCATTGGTTTGCATTCGAGTAGGTTCTTGCATGCTCACAGGTAATTCTGTTGCGAGCGAGGATCAAAGTAGTGGTTTCACCTATAGTCTTCCTTTCTCTATTTCTTTGGTTGAGTAGGGATCTAGGAAGGGTTACAAGGATCTCAAAAAGTGCAGACTACAGGTTACAAAGGAGGATGATAAGTACGAGATACTTTTCTGGTAGTACTCTCTCTCCTATAGGGTTAGCGTCTAAGGACTTGTTAAAAAATATGCCGGAAATAAAAAATCTAAAAATGAAAAGATAATAAATAGGCGACCCTTCACATCTTCACATGGCATGAGTTGGTGAACCCAGTTTTGTACTGTACTCGTATGGATCTCGATTAAGGTTCAAAGATCAAGTCCCGTATATTTGCACAAAATTTTATCATGTGTCTTCCTCTTTGACCCCCGCTCAATTTGAGCCTTTCTACTATTTACACTCCATTTTATTCCTCGTTGACCACCGTATCTTTCCTCTGCATCGATCGCCTTTTTGCTTCATAGTGGCGATCCATGGATGGTTCAGTCAAGACTCCGTCAACGCCCACATCGATTCCATAGACTCAACATCGTCAATAATTCGATGCGATTCTCAAGAACTCGATCCATGCTTTGTGGACCGATCTTAAGACTCCTCATCTCCTTTTCTTTGACAACCAAATAAATCGGGACCACTTTTGTCCCACATTCACCGTTGTGAATGGGAATCGATTTCAGTCTACATCCTTTTCATTCACAACACTTTGGGATTGACCATAATTCCATATTCAACTTGGAAGCTAGGATTCAATTTCATGTGGTCTGTTTGGGACTTCTTGACTTTTCAGATAGAAGCTAGCCCCAGTCCTTGATCCCAACACATAATTCATCTCCTTGAACTAAGACCCAGAAATGGCTCCCCAAGGAAAGGGCAAGGGACAACAACCATCTCCCCAACCTGAGCAGGGCCAGATGCCAGATCAGAACCAAGTGAATGATCAGTTGTTGGCTTCCATCCAAGCCATATAGCAGCAACTAACCGAGCAGGCCCTAGCACAGACTGCATTTCAGGATATGCTGAACGATGTGATGAATAGACCAACATGAGGAGGAGACAAACCAGCAAGAGGAAGAGGAGACAGTTCCCGTGATGACCCAGATGAGGAAGAGCTAGAACATGAGAGGCCGAAACCTATGCTGAAAGATACATACAATCCTAGATATAACTAGATGATTGAGTGGATCCACATTCAATCGATACATTCTAACTTTGAGCTCAAGCCTCAGTTTCTCGTTATTCTGCCATCATTCCACGAGAACACCAATGGGGAGCCATACATTCACCTACATCAGTTCTTGCACATCTACTGAACTACCCACTACCCCAATGTTCTCTTGGACGTAGTGAAGATGATGGTGTTCCCCTTCAGTTTGCAAGAGAAGGCCCTATACTAGGTCAATCATTTGGGAAAGGTTGTGATGATGTGGGAGGAATTGAAATCTGCCTTCATTCATAAATTCTATCCTCTCGGTCGGCTCAATTAAATGTGAGCCAGGATTAGCAACTTCTCCCAGGGTGCCCACGAAACTATCCACGAAGCCTAGGAGCGATTCACAGACCTATAGGGAAAATGCCCCCATCACAAGATACTGAGGACCAGTCTAGTCCAATACTGTTTCATAGGCCTGAAGGTAGAGAGCCAACAGCTCGTCGACACAGCCTGTGGGGGATCTCATTTTAACAAGGATGAAGACGAGGTCTGGCATATCTTTGAAGAAATGGCCGTAGGAGAGACCACCCTCTCTTCATCCCGTGCATATCAGAAACAACCACAGATCCTCCCAAAGCAAGTATACATGGCAGTGTCTTATAAGGTGGAAAGAGATGATAACTCCAACCTCAGCATCATCGGGGGTCATCTCTCGAAGGTTGACATTATTGAGAAATGGTCACATGATTTCGAGAAGCTTGCTGTGATCGAAAAGAGGATGCAACACTTAGACAAGCTGGGAATCTTTATGTGATGAAACCACATGATCCAAGAATATTTCTCGGATTTTTTCATCTAAAACCACATCAAGTATAAAGTAATACCTCTTGTAGCATGGTTGATCAAGTCTCTACAAAAAGAGACCTCCTATCTCAAGTCCGATCATCGAGAAGATGCTTGCGAGCACAGGGATGAGTCGCGTGATCCTCGCAATCCAAGAAGTTGATTCAAGCATGGTGAACTTCTGATCTCGTCGTACGAGATCGAACACCTTCTTTGTGAGTGAAGCACTCCAAAGAAGATGGAGAACTGAGGAACGTCGAGGCGATGGCGCGGTGGCAAAGCGACGACGAAGCTTCTCCTCTAGGGTTTGGTGGACAACTACCAATGGAGGAGAGAAGAGAGTTGGCGTGTGGAAGGAGAGAGAGAGTTGCATCTCAATTGCATAACCCTGGAGAGCAAGGCACATCTCTTTATTTATAGGGTTTTTGGAGTCCATGGAACACAATCCATGAGACACACCAAATCAATGGATGAGATTGATTTGTATTTAATCCAATGGTCAAGATTGTTATTGGTAAAAAATCAAAAACTAATAATTTAGTTTAAATTAAATATATTTGATAAATCAAATACAATTCAATCCTAAACTAAATCAATCAAATATGGAGAGATTAGCATGGAGATTACATCTCCACATGGAATAGGTAGGACGGCTACCAATTTCCTTGTGGGACTTGGTAGCCGTCCACCATAATTCCATGGTGGAGGAAATCTCATGCAATCTCATGATGTTGCATATCTCCATGGAAATCTCCCATATTTTCCAACAACTTTTGTTGTGATTTATTCTACAAAAATAATTCATAATTAATTTTGAGAATATTGCAATCTTACCATTGGAAATTTGTGAATCATATTCACAACCGAAAATAAAAAATAATTTACATTTTCAATTAATTATACAATGTGAATCCAATTCACACCAATAATTAATCAACAAATATAAATCATAATTAGCTCTCTTCAATACATTGTAAATCACATTTATAATATATTATGAATAATTGGATATTTCTATCCACATTATTCTTATCCACAATAATTAAATCACATTTAATTATATCAGATAATTATCCACATGCATCAAGATAATTAAATCACATTTAATTATCAATCTCTCAATGCTTAGATATAATTCAACTATGGAATTATTCTTGAACCCTTTCAAGAATAATGCGCTTTCTCCGCAGATACTTGGAGATAAGGACAGGGCGATTGCATTGTTCCACGTATAGTGACTTGGATATTGAGATCACATCTCAAATCCAGATCTCATGGACCTCCCACATATGCTTGATTGAATCAAGGCCGTAGAGCTAATCTTCTCATTGCATATGAATCTCATTCAGATCAATGTCCAATACATGGACTAAGATTAGGTCTCTTCTCTACTGAGAGGAGTCACTAAAATCCAAACCTATTTCATCACTCCCTCGGAATGGAAGCGTCATGGTTATACAATCGTTTATGATCACATCACCCTCAGGTATTCCCAACACTTGTACATCCTGCATACTGGAAGACCTATGGTCATCTTAAAGATATATATCAATTCTACACTGTCATCTTCAGGGTTTGATCACCAAGTTTGATATCTTGGTTATTTGGGAATTTGTATAGATCACATGCTTTCCCAAAAGCATACATCATACCTTCAAATTCTTGTCATGCTTCCAAAGCATGACGACCACACATGGAATTTGATCAGTCCCAATACCTCATGAGTGAGCTCATGTCTTCCGGTTCACATGTGAACCTGTATGATCCCTTTGAGAGATCGTATTACTCATATGTCCTTACATACGCATTAGCTCGCCGGTGTATAGACCTTGGTTAGGTCATCAACCTATTGGTCTGGCAAATGTACATACTCAGACATATAGTAACACATCTGTCTTTGGTCAGAGGATGCATGCCAATGCTGTGATAGTATTCAACATAGGTCTTTGGTTATCTCGATCTCGTTAAGTCAACCCATTGACTCAACTAATCTGACATTTCCGAATCACTATTCCCATGTAGAGGACCTGCATCAAGAGGTCGGTCAGATATCAGCCAAATGAGAAAGGATTTCCATCTCCTACTCAGGCTGGAGATCATCACTTAGCAATCATTTAATGATGCTTGATGAGTCCTCTATCTAACTCCTTAGATATCTATCCAAGCATCAGCCTATATGATTCAATCAATGAATCAACAGTTGTATGATTATCAAGTTGGCCATGGTACATAACCCTTATTGTATAGAGGGACCTTATAGTGCTTTCATTCATTTAATCTCAGGAAGGGAGTGAAAAAACAATCAATAACTTTTATTGATAAATCATTTATTACAATAACATTTATTGTAGGAATGGTTCGCCTCAGGCTCACATGGCTAACAATCTCCCACTAGCCCTTAGAACCATTCAGGAACAATCCTTAAACCCATACTCATTACATGCTGGTCGAAAACCTTCTGTGTTATAGGTTTGGTAAGAGGATCAGCAACGTTATTGACAGAGGCCACCTTGGTGATGATGACATCACCACGCTTTTGAATCTTCCGAATGATGTGGTATTTCCTTTCCACGTGCTTGCTCTTTTAATGCCATCTGGGTTCCTTCGTCTGGGCAATGGCTCCTGTATTATCGTAGAGTAACGGGATGGGAGTATCAGAGGAAACTACGCCAAGCTCCAGGATGAACTTGCGCAACCACACTGCCTCCTTTGCAACATCTGATGCGGAAATGTACTCGACTTCTGTTGTTGAGTCTGTTGTAGTGTCCTGCTTCTTGCTTTTCCAGCTCACAGCACCACCGTTCAACAGGAATACAACCCCTGATGTCGACTTTCGATCATTAATATTTGACTGGAAGTCAGAATCTGTATATCCCAAGACTTGGAGATCACCATCTCCATAGACCAAGATGTAATCTTGTGTCCGTCTTAGATTTTCTTTACTGCATTCCAGTGTTGCTCTCCATAGCAAAATTGGTAACGACTTACCACTCCCACTGCATGGTAGATATCTGGCCTCGTACACATCATGGTGTACATTAAGCTTCCTACAGATGATGCATAGGGGCATCCAGCCATGGCTTTCTTTTTCTCAATAGTTTGGGGAGCCATCCCTTTAGACAGGTGGATACCATGTCTTAAGGGGAGGAAACCTTTCTTGGAACTATCCATACGGAATCGTTCAAGAATCTTCTTAATGTACCCATGCTGTGACAATCCCAATATCCTCTTTTCTTGGTTTCTGAACAACATCAGGCCTAAGATGTAAGAGGCTTATCCAACATCTTTCATCTCAAAGGTATGGGATAGCCAAATTTTCACACTGGTCATCATCATCCATGTATCATTCCCAATGATAAGGATGTCATCTACGTAAAGAACGATGAACACTATGGTGCTCCCACTAAGTTTCTTGTATACACAAGGTTCATTAGGATTCTTCACAAAATCATAACTCTTTATGGTTTCGTCAAATCTGATGTTCCAGCTACGAGAAGCTTGCTTGAGCCCATAGATGGATTTCTTCAGCTTGCATACTTTGCCATCCTCAATTATGAAGCCCTGGGGCTGCTAGATATCCACCTCGAGGTACTAATTGAGGAAAGCCGTCTTGACGTCCATCTGCTAGATGTCGTAGTCAAGATATGCAGCTATAACTAGCAGTGTCCTGATGGATTTAAGCATAGACACAAGAGAAAAAGTCTCATTGTAATTGATGCCTTCTCTCTGTATGTAGCTTTTGGCTACCAACCATGCCTTGAAAGTCTCCACTTTCCCATCAGGTCCCCTCTTTCTCTTGAAGATCCATTTACACCCAATGGGTTTTAACCCTTTAGGTGGATCCTCTAGGGTCCATACACCATTCTTATGCATGGAGTCAATTTCTGACTTCATTGCTAGCATCCATATATCCATATCATGATCCGCGAGTGCTTCATCAAATGAAGAAGGATCATTGTCAGTTTCACTTGATAAATGGAATCCATACCTTTCAGGTGGTGCAACCACCCTCGAACTTCTTCAAAGAGGTATGGTTGTTTCATCTTTGCTTATCTCTTCAGTTTCTGGTTCAGGGAGCTCAGAATCCTCAGGGGATTCAATGAGTTCCTTTACTTCATTTTTGTCTTGGCCTTTAAAGAAATCATTCTCCAGAAATTTCACATCTCTGGAGACAAAAATCTTTTGGGTCTCAAGGTCATAGAGCTGGTATCCAATACCATCTTTAACATACCCAATGAAGTAACACTCACGAGAGCGAGATTCTAGCTTACTTGCGTCCACGTTCTTCGCATGGACCAAGCAACCCCAAACCCTCAAGTGATTAACACTAGGTTTGGTTCCATACCAGAGCTCATGAGGAGTCTTAGGTACAGATTTGATAGGAATCTTATTCAGGATATATATTGCAGTCTCTACTGCACATCCCCAGAAACTAAGTGGTAAATGTGCTTTGCTCATCATTGAACAGACCATATCCATGATAGTCCTGTTGCATCTTTCAGCAATGCCATTAAGTTGGGGAGTTCCAAGAGGAGTGAGATTGGAGACAATTCCATTCTCTTTAAGATATTCCTTGAATTCATCTGAGAGGTACTCGCCACCTCGATCAGATCGAATCCGTTTAATCTTCCTATCGGTTTGGTTCTCAACCAAAGCCTTGAATTCTTAGAACTTTTCAAAGGTTTCAGGTTTATGATGTAATAGGAAGACAAACCCGCATCACGAATGGTCATCAATAAACGTCAAATAGCATCGATATCCATTTCGAGTCGCGATACTGAAGGGACCACATACATCGGTATGCACTAGGTCAATAATACTTTCGCATCTTGTAACTTTGTTATGGAAAGGGTTCCTAGTCATTTTACCTTGAATGCAATGTTTGCAGGTAGGCAAAGGTTTTACCTGTAGAAAATCCAAAGTCCATCCTTTATCAATCTATTGATTTTATCAACAGATAAATGACCAAGCCTTTGATGCCAAATCTCATTCGAAAGATTTCCATCGTCCCTGGATCTTTTAGAGTTTTTATTATTAGTAATAGTAACATTCATGATACATTTATGAATGCACAATTCATAGAGTCCACCAGAAGTCAAAATACCATTCACAATATATTTATCATAACGATTTATGACTAATTTATTACAAAAAAGGAATGAATATCCACTTCTAACAAGCTTTAATACAGATATCAAATTCCTTCTGACTTCAGGTACATAAAGACACTCTTTAAGTACTAAGACTCTACCACTAGATAACAATAGTCAACAGGTCCCGATGGTGACTGTTGCAACACTTGAATCGGATCCCATCTGGATGACTATCTCCCCTTCTACCAGATTCCTAGTTTCCTGAAACAAATGCAACAAATTGCATACATGAACAGAAGAACCAGAATCTACAACCCAACTTCCTTCTCGTCCAATGAGAAAATTAGTTTCAATGATGAAAGTAGATTTCATACTCGCTGGGGCTTTACCTTTGTCGACTGACTTCAGGTATTCTGGGCAGTTACACCTCCAGTGCCCCTACTTCTTGAAGTGGTGACATACGTCGGTTTTCTTTGATGCTATCAGTATGGATGCATTGGAAGATGAGCCAATGCCTTGACTCTTCTTCTTTCTCTTCTGGGCCAGGCCCTTCCGAGAACCTCGCTTCCGACCGCGCTTCCCTTTGACATGTGCAAGCATTGCACTGCCAGTGAGGTCATCTTTCTTTATTACATCTTCTGCAGACTTTAATGCAACAAGAAGTCCAACGTTAGTTAAGTCCAACTTGTTCATGTGGAATGAAAGCACAAAATTATTGACTCTTGGGCAAAGACAACAGAATGAAATCAGCTTGCATATCTGCATCCATATTTGCCCCAAGAGTCTCCATCTTAGATAAGTACCCAAACATTTTGAGTACAAGTTCTCAAACTGAAGTTCCTTCCTGCATCTTGTAGCAAACGAGTTCTTTCATAATATTGTAACACTGGGTGCGGTTTATGTCACCAAACATATCTTTCAGATTCTGTATTATTTTCTGGCATGTGCTCATCTCCATATGTTGCTTCTGAAGAACATTGGAGAGAGAACCCAGGATGTAGCATCTATCCAAGACATGATCTTCATCATACTTGTCATTGTATTGCTTTTCTTCCTTAGTTTTAGGGCTTTCATGCTTGTCTTCAATGAGTACATAACTTATGCGCTCAGCTGAGAGAACAAGCTCCAAGTTACAGATCCAATCCGAATAATTCGGTCCGTTCAACTGGTTGACCTCCAGAAGCATGCTTAGTGGGTTCATGGACTTCATTTTCTGAAATTAAGAATGCACTATATTAGAACAGAAAATTATAAAAGGCATTTTAAATCAAATTAGTCTTGCATTGTCAACTTTGAAAGTTCATTCCCTTAATCACTTTCAAAGTAAGAGATATACTTACCGCTATATCTCTAGCAAGAATTGGGATCTCCTCTTTACCTTTATCACATCTCAATAATATGAGAATCTGTGACTCCAATAAAAAGAAGCGGGAACACATTCCGCCTTGCAAGTCCAACTTGCATTTCCCAATTCGGTCTTTAACACCCGGGCCCACCACCCCTAAGGTGATGTTGACCCATCGTTAATTGAACCAACCATCAACAGGAATAGTACTCGCTATGCACAATCCATCATCGCTCCAATAGTATGAGGATCTGATATTGGGTCACTACGCATACGGCCTTACTCTTTCGAGAAACAAAGAGCCCGATCCAGATGCGCTTGCATACATGAGCTGTCACTTCGGACAGGCGTCTCCTACATGCAATCTCTGGTGACGGAAACCCTTCGCCTTTGACGGGAGACCATGGATGTCACATATGTGATCCTCCACCTCATATTCAAATTTTAATTAATTATTATGAATAATATTCATATAATTAATTCTTCCAAGGGAAATACACATCTATTCATAATAGAGTTTTTTAATTAGATATAATTAACTTAATCACATTAAATTAATTATTAATCCAATTCAATCAACAAACATGATTTTACTTGAATATATGGTATTATCTCAAAGTATGTATTAATTCGAATTTTAATAATTAGAAAATACATCATGATCTCTCAGGCATCATCCGTTCCCTACTCACTGTCATGGCCAGTATCGACGGAGGGAGACATACCATACACGGTGTAACCTGCTACCCCAACGCTCCCCGACTAGACACCATATCTGCCTCGGGAAAAAATAATGCCGAGACAATCACTTTTTACTTGAGATGATCATCGGTTCTTCAACTGAAATTATACCATATAGTAATAATCAAAATAATTTTTATTATAAGAAAATTTGCTAACCAAATTCCCAATCCTATTCAAGCAAATTGTTTTTTGATTGTGTTTCCAATTATGATCTAGATCAAATCTAATCATTTTATTGGTTGAATCCAAGTCAATTAAGGAAGTAATCATTACTAAACATTTCTTAAATATTTTTCCATAATTATTTCATGAAATTAACAATTAATTTCACTAATTGAAAATCACATGGTTCTTGATATGGAATGTAATTTCAGCAGTGACCCCTACTTACCAAAATTAACATATCTTAATCAAATTAAATCCAAATTACTCAAAATAAGTTTCCTAAGATTGCTAATTTGATTTATGACAGAACCTAAGTGATATTTCATGCATTTCTAGGCGCATCAAAATAGTAATTATCCTATTAATCTTGTTAAGATTCACAGTTCCCGCAACAGTGAATACATGTTTATTCAAAAGGCCATATATCGAGCAAACGGAATCCAAATTACGTATACTCAGATCCTATGCTTTCCTTATTTAATGGGAAAATAAATCCAAGGTGATTAATTCATGTTTAAACATTTTAAAAGGGCCGAATTTATCCATTAAACAGAGGTGTGGAAATGAAATGCGATAAAAACTTTCGCGACCTTAACAAACCCAAGTTGTCCTAGGTTTACAGATCGTATCCAAAACCTTCGACCTAAGGCTCTGATACCACTTGAAGGATATGGTATAATCCTCAAGAGCATCACGGAAGTGTGAACATCGTATCGAATACGATTAAGAACGACTAGTCATACTAGTTGTTCTATGCAGCGAAATTTAAAAAATTTTCATGTGATAAGACCACATAATCCAAGAATGATTCTCGGATCATTTCATATAAAACCACCACAAGTATAAAGGAATACCTCTTGTAGCGTGGTTGATCAATCTCTACGGTCTCTCAGTAGAGAAGTGACCTAATCTTAGTCCATGTATTGGACACTAATCTGAATGAGATTCAGATGCAATGAGAAGATTAGGTCTACGGCCTTGATTCAATCAAGCATATGTGGGAGGTCCATGAGATCAGGATTTGAGATGTGATCTCAATATCCAAGTCACTATACGTGGAACAATACAATCACCCTGTCCTTATCTCCAAGTATCTGTGGAGAAAGCGCATTATTCTTGAAAGGGTTCAAGAATAATTCCATAGTTGAATTATATTTAAGCATTTTGAGATTGATAATTAAATGTGATTTAATTATCTTGATACATGTGGATAATTATCCAATATAATTAAATGTCATATCATTATTGTGGATAAGAATAATGTGGATAGAAATATCCAATTATTCATAATATGTAATAAATGTGATTTACAATGTATTAGAGAGAGCTAATTATGATTTATATTTGTTGATTGGTTATTAGTGTGAATTGGATTCACATTGTATAATTAATTGAAAATTTAAATTATTTTTTATTTTGGGTTGTGAATATGATTCACAAATTTCCAATGGTAAGAATGCAATATTCTCAAAATTAATTATGAATTATTTTTGTAAAATAAATCACAACAAAAGTTGTTGGAAAATATGGGAGATTTCCGTAGAGATATGCAATCTCATGAGATTGCATGAGATTGCCTCCACCATATAATCATGGTGGACGACTATCAAGTCCCACAAGGAAATTGGTAGCCATCCTACCTATTCCATGTGGAGATGTAATCTCCATGCTAATCTCTCCATATTTGATTGATTTAATTTAGGATTGAATTGTATTTGATTTATCAAATATATTTAATCTAAATTAAATTATTAGTTGTTGGTTTCTTTACTAACAACAATCTTGACCATTGAATTAAACACAAATCAATCTCATCCATTGATTTGGTATGTCTCATGGATTGTGATCCATGGACTACCAAAACCCTATAAATAGAGAGGCATGCTTTGCTCTCTAGGGTTATGCAATTGAGATACAACTCTCTCTCTCCTTCCACATGCCAACTCTCTTCTCTCCTCTATTGGTGGCCGTCCACTAAACCCTAGAGGGGAAGCTTCGTCGTCTCTTCGCCACCACGTCATCACCTCGACGTTCCTCGGTTCTCCATCTTCTTTGGAACTCTTCACTCACGAAGAAGGTGTTCGATCACGTACGATGAGATCAGGAGTTCACCGTGCTTGGATCGACTTCTTGGATTGCGAGGATCACGCGATTCATCCCCGCGCTCGCAAGCGTCTTCTCCGACGATCGGACTTGAGAGGAGTCACTAAAATCCAAACCTATTTCATCACTCCCTCAGAATGGAAGCATCATGGTTATACAATCATTTATGATTACATCGCTCTCACGTATTCCCAACACCTATACATCCTGCATACTGGAAGACCTATGATCATCCTGAAGATATAGATCAATTTTACACTATCATCTTCAGGGTTTGATCACCAAGTTTCTCAATCTTGGTTATTTGGGAATTGGTATAGATTATATGCTTTCCCAAAGCATACACCATACCTTCAAATTCTTGTCATGCTTCCAAAGCATGACGACCATGCATGGAATTTGATCAGTCCCAATACCTCATGAGTGAGCTCATGTCTTCGGGTTCACATGTGAACCTGTATGATCTCTTTGAGAGATTGTATTACTCATATGTCCTTACATGCACACCAGCTCGCCGGTGTATAGACCTTAATTAGGTCATCAACCTATTGGTCTGCCAAATGTACATACTCAGGCATATAGTAACACATCCGTCTCTAGTCAGAGGATGCATGCCTATGCTGTGACAGTATTCAACATAGGTCTTTGGTTATCTCGATCTCGTTAAGTCAACCCATTGACTCAACTAATCTGAAACCTCCGAATCACTATTCCCATGCAGAGGACCTGCATCAAAAGGTCGGTCAGATATCAGCCAAATGGGAAAGGATTGCCATCTCCTACTCAGGCTGGAGATCATCACTTAACAGTCATTTGATGATGCTTGACGAGTCCTCTATCTAACTCCTTAGATATTCAGCCAAGCATCTACCTATATGATTCAATCAATGAATCAACAGCTGTATGATTATCAAGTTGGCCATGGTACATAACCCTTATTGTACAGAGGGACCTTATAGTGCATTCATTCATTTAATCTCAGAAAGGGAGTGAAAAAACAATCAATAACTTTTATTGATAAATCCTTTATTACAATAACATTTATTGCAGGAATGGTTCGCCTCGGGCTCACATGGCTAACACCATTTGTGTTCAATTGGTGAATCGGGGGTTTGTATTGTTTTTGTTTGTTAGTGTGAAGATCCTTCCGTGCCCTTCACGCCTTATCTTCCCTTTTATTCTTATATTGACCTTCGTGTTCTCGCATCTTTTCTATTGACATCGAAGATGTCGGATTGGAGTATTTCATGTTCGCATCTGCTAGTTCATTTCACATTCCAGCTTGGTCATTTTCTATTCGGGAATACTCACTTTCCTAGTACCCCTCGTCTTCCACATCACCAATCTACTCATCCAATCCATTGTTTGAGATTGACTCTAATCTCGAACTATCATTCGAGAATCCACCATTTTTGAGGACTAAACTAGTTCCCTACACCTTTCTAGAGTCAGAATCAGAGCACTTGATGCCACCAAAGGGTAGGGGTTCCATGGCAGAGTAGAGTGATATCAAAAATGTGATGTTAGCTTCCATACAAGCCATTTAGGAACAATTTGACTGAACATGCTAACATAAGGATGGATTTATGGATATGATCTTAAAGCCGAGGAACAATAGACAAGAAAGGAGAGAGGAGGAGCAAGGAGGTGGGAACAAGGGAGGATGAAATCCATTGACTAGGGTCTAAGCCTACACTTAAAGATGCTTATAATCCAGGTGCAGGACAAACCGGCACATGGATTCAAATACATGTGTTTCATGGCCATTTTGAGCTTAAGCCCACAATTCTACCTTTACTCCCAATATTCCACGGACATGTCAATGAAGAACCTTATGTATACCTACAACAATTCGACCGCATATGTGGCACAATACACTATCCTAACATCCCATTAGAGGTATTGAAGATGACATCTTTCCCGTTTGTCTCATGGACAAAGCATTATATTGGATTAACCATCTAGGAAAGATTGTCACAACTAGGGAAGAGTTGAGGTACGCTTTTCTAAGAAAATATTATCCACTGGGATGTCTCAACCAAATGCAGTCCTTGATTGTCAACTTCTCTCAAATGTCCCATGATCCTATTCATGAGGCACTAGAAAGATTTAAAGACTTTATGGAGAAGTGCTCCCATCATGAAATTCTAAAGACGAGCCTTGTGCAGAACTTCTTTGGGGGTTTGAGCATTGAGAACCAAAAGTTAGTAGATGTCACTTGTGGGGGGTCACAGTTCAACAAGGACGAGGATGTCCTTTATCATATTTTTGAGGAGATGGCTGAGAGCTCTGCAACTCTTCTTTACGTGCTTTTCAAAAGCATCCAACGCGGGTCTGACCTGCGGTTAAATTTGTTGTCAGTGTAGAGAACCATAGAGAGGGATCCACGTTGATTAAACAAAGAAATCGATAAAATAGGAGAGATAAAGTGTATCGAATAAAGCAGCTTCTCTCCTATTTTACCTTACACTATTTATTTTACCAGGTAAGTGTGCTTTGGTCAAACTCAAGGAGGCAGAATATTAAAACCTCAGCTTTTGATACAAGAAAGAAATATCAGAAATATCCTCTTTATTCTTGATTTTACAAAGAAAGAATTAAAAAAAATCGTCTCAAAACTAACTCATGATTGTGAAAATCAAAACGACACAACAAAGTGATGAAAAATCTTGGAAAAATACTAGAAAAGTTTCTTGGGTAGTTATAAGGCTACCCTAAAAAACTCATAGGAAAATACGAAAAAATCAAGGTCCAAACAACCCTACAAGCCAGGGGTATAACTGTAGAAGAAAGTTCAATGTTTTATTACAACACGATCCCTATGGGGGACTAAACTACAAAGAAAATAAAAGTTTTTACATTTAGTTCCCTGTACGGGGACCTAAATGTAATATCTGGAAACTTCTGGAGCACATCTGAAATATTGGAAGTCGGCTGGGTTTAAGATGCAAATTGCACACCGGTTCGCAGTCAACGGTGGAGATTAGATGCGGGGGCCTGATCTGAGCTGTCGGTTGATGACACGTGTCAAAAGCCTGTAGCTTCTGGCGTGTTCTTGCAGTTCTTCAGGTACTGCGCAGGTGACGAAGATGCTTCCTTCTCCGATTTATCTCCAACGGTCGACGTCGATCTGGGGCCTCCGGCAGGGCCAGAGGGGTGACTCCTTCACCCCTCGAGCTCACTTGCGGTGGAGCTCCTCCAATGGTGGCATTGGTGGTGATTGATCGCCAATGAAGATGGCCAATCTGACTATCCTGGAGTTTGATGATGATGATGATATTCCGATCTTCTCTTTGGATTCAAGGTTCCACTTGGATGTTTATTGCTCCATATGATATATGGACCTGCAAACAACAATTTGTATGCTCGATTCATGCAAGAATCGACCAAAGAATTATGGATTTGCAAGTCATAAAATGCTTCCAGAAAATAAGTAAGAAGTGAAAATGGAAGAGAAGGAAGATGATCTTAGGTTGATTTGATTTGGTTTTGAGAGGACTAAAAGATGTAGCGTCTAAGTACGATGATCAATTGACCTAATTACGTGCTTAATTCGGCTAATCACGGCACGCAACTCAAGAAATCAAACGTAAAAGATGGAGGATGTACCTGTGAAGTGGAAGTGTATAACCTCCTGGTGATGGCTCGACGAGCGGTACACCGAAGCTCGACGCGGCGGCAATGGCTGCGATGCAAGGCTGCTCTGCCTTGGAACGTCTCCTTCGACGTTCCTCCCTCCACGCGGGATGACTCCTAGGTGCTGTCACCACCTTAGTTGGCCGGAGCAAGACTAGGAAGGTAGGAGGCCGACCATTGGAACTGGGGGGTTCAGGGTTAGTTAGGAGAGTTGGTTAGCTCACGCTAACTTTAGAGGGTTTTATAGGTGAAATGGAAGGAGGTATGGGTAGATCTAAGGGTAGGCATGTAGTATCGTTGTTAGGAGAAGAAGATGGAGGGGTAAGATCAAGTGAAGAGGTTAGAATGCGAGTGAGAAAATAGATGAAAAGAAGGCGTTGGAACAAAGTTCCAACGACCTAGTTCTTGAGGAAGAAGAACCAAGTGCTGACACATGTTAGCACCTGGTTGGCCAGATGTTATAAATACAATATAAATTAAGTAATAAATGGTAAATAACGTTATTTTAAATAAGTGTAAAAATGAAGAGTATAGATAATTAAATTATCTAAATTATGGTATAATTACTTTTAATCAAAAATAAATATTGTACGAAATATAAATATTATATTAATAAATATGTATATATAATACTTAATAAATAGGTTTTGGATTTTTAATTCAATAAATAAATATTTACATATTAATTTTATATTTTCTTAATTATTAAAATAATAAATAAAGTCTTTGTGAATTCTTGTGGATTTTAATAAATTATTTTAGATATATTAATAAATACGGTTATAAGTTATGTAGTTCAATTTCATCTATAAATTAGGGGTTTGGATTTAATTAAAAAATAAATAAGCTCCAAAAATTCTGAAATAAATCAAGGTGAAAATACAATATCATGAAAATAATAAAAAATTATAACATTAATAAAATGGTAAATAATGTGTTCTAAATAAAATAAATAGCCCAGAAACTCCGTTGTCATTAGGTCCCAAAACCGACTTTTTGCAAATGGACACCAATTTTAATGAAATCACCTCCATTAATTAGATAATATTATTTTATGAACTTTAATGGTAAGTAAACTGAAATTGTAATTCGTATGAGAAAGTTATGATGTTCGGAAGTTGAGAATTTGACAATTTAAAAGTTGGATTTCTTGGCATATATACAAGATGATATTTTTAACTTATTTTTATATTTTAATATACATTTTTAGAAATAATTGAGAAAAGAGTTTAGTGAAAGATATACAAATATGAATTTATTAAAACTTATTGAAGATTTGATATTTATTTGATAAATAGTGAAGAATGTGTGGAGGGTATCTTTAGTTATTTTTATGATTTTCTTTCCTTATCTCCCCCTGCATGTTTGTTTGTCTACAAATCCATGCTGACTTGGTCTCGGGGATGAGGATATATAAATATATCTTACATCTATATTTATATTTTATAAGTCATATTGTACATGTATACATATTTACAATCTTTCTTCTTTTCTTTTCTTTATTTTTATTCTTTTATTTATTTACATGTTTTGATGCATAAAAGTGCATTTTATTCATGAATGGGATTTTGATAAAAGATGGAAATTAATGGATATTTACATGTATTTGTTAAGGGTTTTAAGACAAAATGCGACATAAATGTTAATGAATCATGGATTCATCACCATCATAGGGAATCACCTATCCAAAGTGGACATAATAGAGAAACGATCCAAGGAGCTTGAGAAGCTTCAAGTGATCGAACATAGGACAAAGAACCTGGACAAGTTGAATTATATCACGAAGCATCTGGAGCTTCTCGTCAGTATGATTAGTGCATGTCAGAGTGCGAGTGCCGCATCTGATATCTCTACTCATGAGCAGACTTCTTCCAACCAGCACAATAGAGTATCGGAGGACTCTCTATAGTTCAGCATGTTTACTACATGTAGACATTAGATCAGGTCCCGCAACAATCACATCAGATTGTTCTGTACTAGCAGGAGCCCCTTTACATTCTTAAGCAACATTGTCCACCTCCACCTCTCATTCAGGAGGTGAACGACATTTGGTTCGACCGAGAGCACCACCAGCCCTGTCCGTCAAGGAAAGTTCAGTTGGGTTCCCAGCAAAGTCAGAGACCTGCCCATCATTTTCAGGGAGGGAGACCACAACCCCAGCACCAACAGTTACAACCTCACTTCTCATCTCCACCTCACTTCCAAAACTGGAGACATGGACAACAATAGACGCAATCTGCACATTTTAACCAGCCTTACTATCAACAACAGTCAACATCTTATGGACAATTTTCACATCATCCTCCTCCTCATTATCAACAGTACTACTCTTGGTACCAACAACCTCCACACTACCGGTCTCAGCAACGACCAGTTGTTGAGCATCCTGAGGCATATTCAGTGAATCCAGCACTTAATCAGCTTGCATTACTGATGAAGAGTATGAATGAACTGACTCAGAGGCTTGATGACCTAACCACCACCAAGACATTGATTCCAGCCCAAATCGAGGCAAATCCCAACAATTTTAGACGCAAGGGGCAGGTAGCTTATATCCCACCCACCCCGAGACAGGTATGTCCCTTGATTTTACTTATTTATTTGACGCCATTCATCTCAGGAGCGGTAGGAGATTGCATCCTTGATTTACTTGTTTATATGACGCCATTCATCGAAGCACCAACCTCTATGATTCAACATTTGAATCAACAGCTACATAATCATTAAGATGGTCATGGTACATAATCCTAATTTTACTAAGGGACATATTATACAAATTAGTTATTCTTCATTTCATATTAAGGAGTGAATTGTAATAACATTATTACATAATGGCTCGTCGTGGGCTCACATGTTCAATAATCTCCCACTGACCCATAGAGTCATTAAATGACCTAATCTTTAAATCTACACTCATTTGCTAATCATAGGCTATTTAGTAAAATAGCTTTGTAGGTTGACTAGTTAGTCTATTCACGAGGGACTATGCCAAGTCCTTTTACAGACTTGCATGTCCCCCAGTAATAGTGCTCACATCCAATGCGAACGTTGCATCTTATGCAACCAATACTCAATATTGTGAACATATTTATTGTGCCTTTGTCACAATGACTTGATAATTATTCTAACTAGTAAGTTATACCATTATGCATGGAGATGTCTATCTCCTTAGATAAAGACATAGTATTAATTCTAGTAATGTATTTATAGGTAAGGCATTTTAGATCACTATATATAAAATATTAATTTTTTAAAGAAAAACTTTGAGATCACTATCTAAAAAATCTTGTGCCTTTGAAGATGTTGATCATTACTGCAATTTAGTGTTTTGTCTCCATAGTAGGATTGGTAACATTTTACTACTCCCATTGCATGGCAGACATCTGACCTTTTGTACACATGTAGCATACACTAAGCTTCCCATAACCGATGCACTAGGGAATGTAGCTTTGGAATTCACATACTCAAGTCTTTGAGGTACTATACCTTTAGATAGGTTAGTACAATATCTTAAGGGAAAGAAGCTTTCCTTGGAGCCAAAAAATGGAATATGTCCAAGGTGTACCACTAACGTGATGGTCCTAATGCCCTCTTCTCTTTGCTTCTGAACAACTTCAGAACTAAGATATAAGAGGCATCCTTGAGATCATATCTTAAGGTATAGAACAACCATATTACATAACACTTATTATCATACTTATATCATTCCAAATTATTAGAATTTTGTCTACTTTTAGCCCGATGAACACAATGGCACTCCTACTAAGCTTCACATGGTTCATTAAGATTCTATATGAAATTATAACCTTTATAATTTCATCAAATCTGATGTTACAACTACAAGAAGCTTAGATGGAGTTCCTTAGCTTATACACCTTGCATCCCTCAACCATGAAGCCATGGAGCTATTTCATATGAATATTATCGTGGAGGTATTCATTGAGCAATGCAATCTTGACTTCCATCTTCCAGATGTCATAGTCAAGTTGTGTAGCTGCAGTTAGCAATATTCTAATGGGTTTAAGCACGGTCACTAGAGAGCAAGTCTTACCGCAAGCGATGTCTTCTTTCTGTGTGTAGCTCATGGCTACGATTCATGTTTTGAAGGTCTCTACCTTCTCATCAGGTTCCCTCTTTATCTTGAAGATCCATTTACACCTAATGGGTTTGACCCCTATAGGTAGATCCTCGAGGGTCCATACACAACAATTGTGTATGAAGTGTACTTTAGACTTTATTGCTAGCATCCATCTTTCCATGTCATGATCTATAAAAGTTTCATCATATGAAGATTGATCATTATCAAAATTCTCTAGCACATGGAATCCATACCCTCTAGATGGTCTTACCACCCTCAAACTGATTTAAAGAGTTATGAGTGTTTCATCTTTAATTGTCCTTTTAGTTTTCGATTCTAGGAGCCTCATTATCCTCTCAGGATTTAATGAGTCCCTTTACTTCATTCTTATCTTGATTATCAAGAAAGTCACCCTTTTAGAATCATATTCTTAGATATGAACTCTTTTAAGAATATCAAGGTCATAAAGTAAGTATCCAATACCATCCTTTATTTTCCTAATGAAGTAGCACTCTCAAGTGTAAGATTCCAGCTTTATTGCATCCATGTTATAGCATGGACGGAGCAATCCTTAAATCCTCTAGTGTATGACACCAAGCTCGGTTCCAAACCATAATTGAAGAGGAGTTTTGGGTTAATATTTGCATTGAATCTTATTAAGGATATATATTGTGGTCTCTACTACACATATACTTAGAAATTAAGAGGTAATTATGCTATGATTCATCGTTGATCAAATCATGTCACACATGATCTAATTGAATCTCCCTACAACTCCATTGAGGTGAGGTGTATTAGGAGGAGTGAGATAGGAATGATATTACTTTTCTCTATAAGGTATTACTTGAATTTATCTAATAGTTACTGCCTACCTAGATCAGATCAAATTCATTTCATCTTCCTTATAACTTTGGTTCTCAACCAAAATTATAAAATCTTTGAACATTTCAAAGTTTTCTAATGGGTAAAGGAAGAAATCTCATACCATGAATAATCATTAATAGATATCACATATAATTAATGTTCATTATAGTACAGAGGGTCCAAATACATCAATGAGGCCTTGAATACCTCGACATCTTACACCATTCCCAAAGAAGGGTACATCGGGCATTTATCTTTGAATACAATATTCACAATATGTAAGATTTGAGCTTTCAAAAAATTAAAGTCCCATCTCTTACCAGTCTATTGATCTTGTCAATAGAGATATGTCCAAGTTTTGATGTTAGATCATTGTCGAATAATCTTCATCCTCATGTTGATCTTTTAGGGTTTAAATTTACAGTATTAGAATGTTAATGAAACATTCATTAATATTATAATTTACTAGAGTCCTTTAGATGCTATATTACTATATGAAATATATCCATCATAACTCTTTATGATAGGCCTATTCCAGAATTTATGTCCATTTCTTATAATTTAAATAAAAAATGAATGTATTGTAATATAAAGACATTATCTAAGATTGGAGGCTCTCCCACTGAAAATATGCAGTCTTTGTATCCAATGGAGATTGTTGCAACAATTTCATAAACTCCCATGTGGATGACTATTAAACCTTAAGATCAAATTTTCTAGTCTTCTAAAACATATACAACCAATTGCAAGTGCTATTAGAAGAAGGCGACAAATTATAGGACTTTTAAATCTTATCTAATGAGTAAGTCAATTTTATCTTGATGCATTACCCAGGTCATTCTCTAAGGATCTTAGTAGTTTAGATAGTCGTACCATCAATACATCGGCTTGTCGCAGTATTGGCATTCATCCAACTTTTTGGATGTTATATGTATGGAAGTCAAAGAAGTATAATCAACTCTTTGACTTTCCTTCTTACTTGGGTCTGACTCATGCTTACATTACATTTCCTTAATCTACAAACAATATTTTCTTAAGATAAAGGATCTCTTAAATTGAACAAGACCTCAAGGGACTTCAATATAAGAGTATTTCAACATTTATTCTTGCTTCATCCTATTCATACAATATGAATAATATGATGCATCACGAAAGACTTGAGTGAGATAGCAGAATGATGACATTCATTATATCCACATTCATCTTAACTCAAAAAGAACTTGGTTCAGCCATGTACTCAAACATTTTGAGTACATCATCTCTTATCGAGCCACCATTCTGCATAATGCAGCGAACCATGTCATTCATGATTAAATGTCGAGAGCACATATGTTTGCCAAAAAATGTTCTTAGATTTTTAAGAATAATCTTGACAATTACGATCATCACCAACATGTTACTTCTACAGCACACTCGATGAGAGATCAAGACTTTAGAGACACACAAATCATAGGTTGGTGTCCTATTGTCTATTTTATTGTCATTCCTCATAATCATGAGGAAACTTGTACATTGCAACTACATACATTATTTGTCCAACTGTAAGTACTACTTCATGATCATGTATCCAATCCATGATATTATATTGGTTATGATTGAGTATAGTTTTGAGTGGATTTAATGAAGGTTATCTGAAATAAGATAATTGTCATAAATATATTTTACTTTTATTAAGGATATTAATGTTTTAAATCAAAATTGTATTACCTTTTTAAACTCTGAAAGTTCATTCCCTTATTCACTTTCAATCCAGGAGATATATTTACTGATATATCTCTAGCAAGATCTGGGATGTCCTTTTTACCTTTGTTACATTCCAATAATATGAAAACTGCAACTTAGAGTAAAAGCAGCTGAAATTCATCCCGCCTTACAAGTCTAATTGCATTTCCCAATTCGATCTTTAACATCCGATCCCACCACCCCTAAGGTGATGTTGACTCATTGTTAATTGAACCAACCATTAACAAGAATAAAACTCATTATGCACAACCCGATATCACCTCAATAATATGAAGAACCAATATTGGGGTCACTATGCATACAACAATGAAGGATATGAAAACAATTCTTAAGGACATCACGGAATTGTGAGGATCACATCATATACGATCGGGAGCGACTAGTCGCACTAGTTGCTCGGAGCAACAAAATATAAAAAATTTTAAAATGATGAAACCACATGATCCAAGAACACTTCTCAGATCGTTTCATCTAAACCACTAACAAGTATTAGGTTTACCTCTTAAAGCGTGGTTGCGATCGAGTCTCTAAACGAAGAGACATCCTGTCTCAAGTTCGATCTAATAGAGGAGACACTTGCGAGCGCGTTGATGAAATGCGTGCTCCTAGCAACCATGTTGATGATCCAAGCGGCGAATCTCCCGATCTTGTCACACAAGATCCGACGTCTTCTTTAAGAAGAAGGTGCACCGAAGGAGATGGAGATCCACGAACGGTCGAAGCGGCATCACGATGGCATAGCGGCGACAACTGCAATCCTCTCTAGGTCATCATGTGGATGACCACATGTTGAGAGAGAGAGAGAGAGGATGTATAGAGAAAGAGAGAGAGAGAGAGAGAGTTGTTGCCATTTTATTTCATACAAAAGAAGAGCAAGGGTTGCCTCTATTTTTATAAATGCTTGGGAGTCCATGGATCCCAATCCATGGACAATACAAATCCAATGGTGGAGATTGATTTGTGTTTCTTTCAATGACCATGATTTTGTTGCAAAAATATTTGCAACAATAATTAATTTATATTAAATTAAATATATTGAATGATCATCAATATATTCCAATTTAACCAAATCAATCATCCTTGAAGAAATAGGAAGGAGACAAGCCTCCTTCCACATGAAGAGGGGATGCCCATCAATTCCATATAGGATTAGGTGGTCGTCCCCCTCCTCTTTAGGAAGGTGGCATGGCACTTTTATTTCATGAGATTGCATTATCTCATGATGCTCTTTAAATTTTGCAACAACTTTGGGGGTAAATTATTTCACAAAAATAAATCCAATTTATTTTGTGAACATTACAATCATGCCACTGGAAATTTGTGAATCACATTCATAACCCAAAATAAAATGTAAGTTACATTTTAATTAATTGTCCAATGTGAATCCAATTCACATCAACATTTAAATTGTAAACATCATTTACAAATGGCTCTCTCTTATTTATTATAAATCACATTTACATCTAAATATAATTAATATGGATAGTGCTATCCACATTATTCATATACTTGATAATTAAATCGTATTTAATCATCCTGGATCTCTATTCTCATGTGCCCAAATAATATGAATCACATTCACATTATTCCCATATTTTATAATTAAATCACATTCAATTATCTTAGATAACTCTCCTTATATGTCCAAATAATGTGAATCAAATTCATATTATTCATGATAATTAAATCACATTTAATTTTCCGTTTCTCAATGCTCGGATCTAATATCAACAATGAAATTATCCTTGAACTCTTTCTAGGATAAGTGCTTTCTCCGCAGATACTTGGAGATAAGGACATGGTGATTGTATATTTCACACATAGTGACTTGAATATTTAGATCACATCTCAAATCCAGATCTTGGGGACCTCCCATAGATGTTCAATTAAATCAAAGCTGTAGATCTAATCTTTTTATTGCATCTGAATCACATTCAGATCACTGTCCAACATTTGGACTAAGATCAGATCACTTCTCTATGAGAGGAGTCACTAAAATCCAGACCTGTTTCATCACTCCCTCGGAATGGAAACATCATGGTTATACACTCATTTATGATGACATCACCCTCATGTATTCCTAATACATGTTTATCATGTATAGTGGAAGACTTAGAATAAACCTAATGTTTTAGATCTTCATTAGATTGTCTCCTTCAGGATTTTATCATTAAGTTTCTCATTTGATCATTGGGATTTGGTATGGATCATTCAATTTCCAAAAGCATGTATGATACCCATGCATTGATCTTATACTTTCCAAAAGCATGTATAAACCTACAAATTTAGTCATGCTTCCAAAGCAAGATGACCATGCACGAAATTTAATTCCCAATATCTCATGAGTGAGCTCATGTCTACTTCAGTAGATGAACTTGTATGATCCCTTTGAAAGATCGTATTACTCATATGCCCTTGTTTGCACACCAGCGCGCTGATGCATAGACCTTGATTAGGCTATCAACCTATCGGTCTGCCAAATGTACATACTTAGACATATATTAACACATCTGTCTCTGGTCAGAGGATTGCATGCCTATATTGTAACAACATACGATATAGCCATTTGGTTATAGCGATCTCGTTAAGTCAAATCTTTGATCTAACTTATCTAACACCTCTGAATCTCTATTTCTATGCAGAGGACCTGCATCAAGAGGTTGGTTAGATATTAGCCAAAAAGAGAATGGATTGCCATCTCCTACGCAGGCTGGAGATCATCTCTTAATAATTTTTTGACGGTGCTTGATGAGTCTTGCATAATAGCTCGTTGTGGGCTCGCATGTCCAACAATCTCCTATTAGCCCAAAGAGCCATTAATGGGATAATCTTTAAACCCACACTCATGTAACAATCATAAGCTATTTTGAAAAATATCTAGGTAAGCTGACTAGTCATTTTAACCCCGAGAGACTACACCAAGTCCTTTTACGGTACATGCATATCTCCTAGTAACAGTACTTGCATCCAATGCGAATGTTGCATCTTATGCAACAAATACTCAATCTTGTTAAAGCTTTTACATTGTCTTTGATACTACAACTCAATAATCATTATAACCAGTATGTAATTTCTATTATCCTTATTGGAATATCCTTATTCATGGAGATCTCTATCTCCCAAGACTTATACCTAGTTAAGCAACTTAGCCAAATTAATTTTAATGTGAAATAAATCCAAATTAGCAAAATTATATTTTTCCTGCAAACCTAATCCAATGATGAATGCAATATATATATATATATATATATTGGAATTTTTAGGTTAAAATGCAACAATGAAAAATGCAAATTTTTTAGAGGTTATGCAAATTTTTATACAAACAAATTGCAAAAAATATGACATTTTTAACGGAAGTGAAATTATTGAAATGAAGATACTATTATTTTTTTGGGGAATTTTCCGACAATGTATGAATTTTTATGATTTTTTAATGAAAACAGAGTAACCGTGAGTATTTAATTTCTAATCAATTTATTTTAGGAAGAAGACATCTCTGATTTCAATGAAATATATAAATAAATTAAAGCATATATGATTGCATCATCTCTAATTTTTGCACAATTTTTGGAGCAATAATTAATTAAATATTAATTATAGACCTTTAAATAGGTAAAATATGCAAATTTTCACCAAAATAATGTTAATTAATTAATTATTGCTCACAAAATTAAAAATAAATATCCAAGAGAAAAAAATGAAATGCTATACAACATGCAATTTTTGTAATAAAAAATGATGCAAAATGAATGTACAAATTTCTGCTCAAAGTCAAGGATGTCCGTGTAATACAAAAATAAATAATCAACAGAATAAAATGTGTCTAGGGGTACTTTTGCAATTTCAAAAACATGCAGCAAGAAAATGTGATTTTCAGAAATGAAATAAAATAAAAAGGAAACCTTCTCTTCGTGGAAACGTGAGTTCCAATCTTAAAACCAACGCTCAGCTAGGGCAAGGAGGGAGGCGCATGGGCACGTGCGTCCATGCACACGAGAAGGGGGATGTGCAACGGTGCGACAAGAGCACAAGGTGTGTGCTGGAAGGCGGTCGTGGTGGCACGGGGCATCCGCAAAGGGGTGGCAGGCCACAGCGGCATGGTGGGCGCAGTTGCACACGCGTCAAGAGGCGGCCGCGGTGGACTGAAGGCTCACACGTGAATGTGGGAGGACGTGGGTGGATCCAGGGGATGCGTGGACTCACGCAGGAGCGCGCAACTGTTGGGGTGCAACTGTGTGCACAAACTGGAGGGCTGGTAGGGGTTTGCGATTGCAAACCACTTGAGGAGATGGTGGCGTGTGGCTGCGGTTTGGCTAGAGGCCGGTGGTCGGTGTGTGGCTACTGCGGGAGGCTAGAGGAGATTATGGCGTGCAGGTGCGATGTGGTTGGAGGTTGGTGGGTAGTTGGAGGCCGGTAGCAGCTTGTTGCAGGATAGGGGGAGGCAGCAGGCTGTGCGCCTGTTGTTTCCTCCTGCTCCTTTTTTTGTAATTTTTTGATTTTTTTAAAAAAGAAAAAATGTAGGAATGAAGAAATGGTAATCATGATGATTGGTGGTGATAGTGATGGTATGACGAATATCAACAAGAAAAATAAATAGGTGATGTCAGATAAAAAAATTGAGAAAGTGGAGATAGAGAATTTAGCTGTGGTTCGCATGATTGTGGAGTAGCTAAGCTGAAACTCTAGTCTTGGCCTCAAGAAGGATGACGGAGTCCTTTGAAGCTGGGCAAGCTCGGTTGGAAGCTCGTGATATGGCAATGGTTATTGCCGTGGATCTCATCGTGGAAACCATCGTCGCTCGACCGAAAATGTTGAAGCTGTCACCAACAACACGGGGTGGCCGGTGGTTTCTCCCTTTCGATTGGGGAATGGAAGATGAAGAAAAATGAAGAGGGTGAAGAGAATAAAAGGAGTAAGATGAGAGGAAGTTGGAAAATAAGTGTTGTAGAAGTTGGAGGAGTGGTGGAAGATGAGGGGAGAATAGTTGGCGGCTTGGGTATGAAGTTGGAGTAGAAAAGAAAAAAAGGGAAAACGTATAATAAAAAAATTAAATAAGTAGGCTACTAAAAATAATGAAGAGAAAAGAAAATAAAAGTAGAAAAAATATATAAAATTAAATTAAAAAAAGAAGATTAATTAATTAAAATGAATAAATAAATAAAATAAAATAAAAATATGAAAAAATACTATAAAAGGGGTTGACACGTGGTGGCTCCAAGAGCAGCCATGTGTCATACCTAGAAAAGTAAAAAAATTAAATGTAAAAAAAATAAAAAAGAAATAACAATGTGGGTCAAATCAAAACATGATCAACACGAAAGTTGCTCATCTCAAGGAGATCTACAATGCTCATAAAGGATCAAAAATCAAAAGAAGCCATCTGTAAAAAAAGTATTTTTGGTGGTACCTTATAGATATAAAATACCATATTTTTTTATCTTTTATGGATTTTTTGTCATTTTTAAATAAGATAAAAATAAAAATACAATTAAAGAAAATATGAAAGGAATATTTACAACTTAATCTATTTTTGGATTTTTAATAAATAAGATAATGAAAAGTTAAAATAAATGGTAGTTTTGTCAATATGTACAATATACAATAGGGGCCAAAAATCCAAGTTTCACATAGAACTCTGATTCTTTTGAATTTTATTTCATTTTGAAGCTAACTGAATGCACATTAAATCAAAAGTGAATAGGGGTCCATAGGAGACTGTGTGAGAGAGATATTCACATTTTAAGGTCCTTAGTCTCAAACTAGGGTTTGGGTTTTATTGGTTAATTTTACAAGTTAGTATTTGTTTGATATTTATTCTTTATTAGTGTTAGTAATATATACATTATAGTGTTGCTTTTATTAGATTTAGAGTGAGTATAAAATAGTTACAAGTAGGTGAAGTTAGCGAACATACATGTAATATGTACAAGAGAATTTGGCTCCTTATTTAATGCAAATATGCATGCTAAAATGTGAACATCAATTTTGAATGCATGAATGCAAATAATGCATAATAAACAGAGTTATGCATATACTTACTCGAGAACTAAGCTCTATTTTCGTCTTTTAGAGTGATGAATCATGGATTCATCAACCCCCTATACTTAAAACTTGCTCGTCCCTAAGCAACTAAAATGGAATGTAGAAATGAAATGATTTTGGATTCCATACCAAGGTCATGAACAATAAGTGAAAATGGAGCTCGACTCGCCCTTTGGATTAATAATGTGGCAGAACCTTATTGGGAATTGAATTTAAGACCTAACAACCTTTAAGTTCCACAAGTCTCTATTCAGGTCGTCTCAACAGTCAGGTCAGAACAAATCCTCATACGTAAATTCTGATGACTATGAATCTTACTTATACTATGTAAGTGAAATATAGCTCTCCACATCAAAAATAACAAAGAAACAACCTCCTCTAACAAGGTAACTCTGAATCCCCACTCTAGCAACTCTTTCTTTGAGGAGCGGGTATTCCGTTCTAAGTTCAAGTGCAACCAGCTCAAGAAGAGGGGGTAGAAAAGAGAATGGGTTGTGGTCAGTGTAGTCACATATCCGTGAAGCATGACAAGTGTAGCCAATTCTCCAGCTGAAGGCTTCCTTGGTATGAGACATTGAAGCATATGCCTTGACTATAAATATACATACTCCGATAGACATTTTATTTTCAATCATGCCTGTCCCCTTTTTGGAGTTCTTTCTTCTTCTTCTTCTTTTTTTGAACTATATACACGATGCAACATGTCATCAGGAGTTTTTCTTCTTGAGCCAATAGACTATCCCTCTTTTGAACCATTATTGCAACCCACAACATCCCATCGCTAGACATCCACACCACTAGACTAGGTTGAGATGCACTACCCTCCCTAGAGGAGGATGGATGTTTCCACCCGTGTGCTACTCCAAGCCAAAGGATTCTACCTCCTCACCACCTCATCAATGTCGAGCTACGTGTATGGTGGTTGTCCAAGTTTGGTCATTGTATACGTAAATCGTGCATGTGTATGAAATATTCTACATAGACCAATCAAAATGACATGTGAACATAGACCTGCGGACTCAAAGATTTAAGTTGCTCAACCTGAAAAATCTTAACTCCAGTTCCTATAAGGTTCCTTTGAAATTAGGTATATTAAGGTCAAATCAAATCCATCCTCGACTTTTATTCATAATTTGGTTTAAAACCACCAAATTTTCACTTTGCATATGCTAGATATGCAGATGAAATGCATATGACATGCAATGTAGATGAAGTGCAAGACACATTTTTTTATGAATGCAAGGATGATGTGCAGAGTAAATAAGAAGCCTCTTTTTTTTCCTTTTTAGAGTCTTTTTTTTCAAAAGTTCTTCTTTGGCATACCTCCTAATTTACAACAAATTTTTACAAAAGTTTTTTTACAAGAATTTTACAAAAATCTAACAAGTATTATACAATATACATACTATACAAATATACATGTATTTTACAAATTTTTTTCAAATTTACCCACCGCATAATTATTGCTTAATATATACAAAAATACATGAAAGTACGAGCTATGGGTAAAGTATATATGTAATATATACACACCACCTTATACTTAGCGTGTGCTATGTCCTCAAAGCACGTGAAGCGAGGAAAAGACACAGCTCATGCTAAGCGTAGGAGAGATAAAATAACAAAAGTATAGAAATTAATCTGCCCCCCAGCATACTTAGGCTCTAGTCAACCTAAGTGTAGTAGTAGATCAAAAATGGGGCGGTCGAGGTCAAGAAGAGAAATAGATGAATATTCATACATGATGGGCACCCTCTATACTTAGTCTCTAATCAACCTAAGTCTAGGACAAAAGTGAGTATGAGAACCGATGAGATCTGGAAAACATACAGAGAAGGGAGGATGTACACGAGTGACTGAATCTTGATGCTGCATCTTCATGGAGAGTAATCTGATGTATATGCTATGCGCTCCCTCTGCATGATATTGATGACCTCGACTTGGACTAACTACTCCTTAGAATCTACAAATGCTTCAACAATTGTCCACTCAACACATGAGATTCTGCACCATCTGTGAGATTATTTATCTCTACACTTCCATTCCCATGCATTTTCTTGACAACAAAGGGGCCCGTCCATTTAGATTTGAGCTTCTAGTGGACCATCTTCAACCTGGAATTAAAGAACCATACTTTTTATCGAGGGGCAAAGTCTTTGCACATAATGTGCTGATCATGCCATCTCTTTACTTTGTCCTTATAAATAAAACTTTTGTCATATGCCCTGTTTCAGATTTCCATGAGCTCTTTCAAGTTCAAATCTTGATAAATCTTCCCTAGTTGACAGCTCCATTTAATTTTCTTAATTGCCCATTCGGATTTGTGAATCAGCTCTGCGGTCAAATGGCATGGCTTGCCATAGATCATTCTGAATGGTGAAGTGCCCAATGGTGCCTTGTAGGTTGTCCTATAAGCCCACAGAACTTGGTCCAATAGCTGGGACTAGTTCTTCCTATCGGGACAAACCAACTTCTGCAAAATACTCTTCACCGCTTTTTTTGAAACCTATACCATACCATTGGTCTATGGGTGGCAAGGACTAGTGACTCTGTGCTCAAACCCATAGTCCTTAGCTAAAGATCTCACATGTCGATTCACAAAGTGGCTTCCCCCATCAGATATCAAAACTTTTGACACCCCGAACCTGGCAATAATATGATCTCTCACAAATTTACAGACATTCTTGCTATTTGCAGTTCGGGTTGGGATAGCCTCCACCCACCTAGATAGATAGTCTAACACCAACAAGATGTACTCATGTCCTTGGCTGTTGGGAAATGGACCATAAAATCTATGCCCCATACATCAAAGACATCACAAATGATCACGGGCTACATGGGCATCTCATCTCTTTGAGTAACAATCACTCCCATCCTATGACAAATCGGGCACGATCGAGCAAAATCAATATCATCTCTAAATAGGGCCGGCCAATACAATCCGCATTGGAGTACCTTGTGAGCAGTTCTCTTCCCCGAATGGTATCCTCTAGCCTCAAGAGAATGACAATATGTGAGAACACTCTGATGTTCCTCCTGAGGAAAACACATTCTCCAAACACAATTCGACCCTTCAAAGAAAATGAACAGATCGTCCCAGTGGTATCTCCTCAAATCCGACTTCAGTCGATCAATACTGCTCCTACTCCAACCTTGGGGAACTTGCTTGGAGATAAAAAAGTTCACACGTTTATCTTTTATCTCCAAAAAAACTCTTGGAGAAGAAAAATCCACCTAAGAAGATGGGCACCCGCGCCCTTATTTTCCATTAAATATCGAATGGTTATGTGATCAGTGCTGATTGTTACCTTAGAGCCTAAAATATGCGACCTAAACTTCTCGAGGGCCCATACTACAACAAACATTTCCTTTTCAGTCACGATATAATTCTTCTGTGTAGGATCTAATACTTTGCTCGTGTAGTGGATCACAAACAGGATACCTTCCTACCGTTGTCCTAACACAACTCCTATAGCGAAATCTTAAGCGCCAGTCATGATCTCAAAGGGGAGAGACTAGTCAAGAGCTTATAGGATAGGCGAGGAAGAAATATTCGTCTTCAAGAGCTCAAAGGCCTCCAAACACTTGTGATCTACAAGAACTCTGTGTCTTTCCCTAAGATATTAGTCAGTGGGCAGGTTATCTTCGAAAAATCCTTAATAAATCTCCTATAAAATCCAACATGCCCTAGATATGATCGCATTGACTTCATATTGGAAGGTGGATCGAGTTTCTTGATCATATCCACCTTGGCAGGGTCCACCTCTATTCTCCTTTTGGAGATGACATGTCCCAATACGATACCCTCCATTACCGTGAAGTGACCCTTTTCCCAGGAGAATACCATATTCACTTCCCTACACCACTTGAGGACTCGATCCAATTGCACTAAACATGTATCAAAGGGATCACCATGAACCGAGAAGTCATCTATGAACAATTCTAGGAAATCTCCCACCATCTCGGCAAATACGACGATCATGCACCATTGAAAAGTGCATGGGGCATTGTAGAGCATGAATGGCATGCACCTGAAAGCGTAAGTGTCGAATGGACATGTGAATGTAGTATTTTTCTGATCCTTAGGAGCTATGGCTACCTGGTTGTAACCTGTGTACCCGTCAAGAAAATAGAAGAACGCTTTCCCTACAAGTCTCTCCAAGATCAGATCGATGAATGGTAAGGGAAAGTGGTCTTTTTTGGTCGCGACATTCAGGCGCCTGTAGTCGACACAAATGCACCATGACGTGGGTACTCATGTCATGATCTCTACGCCCTCCTCATTGGTGACCATATGGATCCCCGACTTCTTCTGGATAAAATGAATTGGGTCACCCACTTGGGGTCAGAAATAGGGTATACAAACCCTGCCTTGCACCATTTCTCTATCTCATTCTTCACTACTTCATGTAGATTGGGGTTAAGTCTCCTCTGGAATTCACAGGAACACACCTCGGATCGTTTCATCTAAACCACAAATAATTATCAGGGTTACCTCTTGAAGTATGGTTGCGATTGAGTCTCTAAATGAAGAGACCTCAAGTCTCAAGTCAAATCCGATGGAGGAGATGCTTGCGAGCATATTGATGAAATGCGTGCTCTTCACAATCCGTGTTGATGATCCAAGCGACGAATCTCCTGATCTCATCACACGAGATCTGACGTCTTCTTCCTGAGTGAAGCACACCGATGGAGACAGAGATCCACGAGCCAACAATACGATAGCATAACAGCGACACTGCAGTGATGACGACTCTCTCTAGGGCTCCATGGTGGATGACCACAATGAGAGAGAGAGAGAGAGGATGTGTAGAGAATGTGAGAGAGAGTGCATATGTTATTGTTGTTGTCATTGTAACTTTGAAGATCAAGGGATGTCTCCTCTTAAATAGTATTTTGGAAGTCCATGGATCCCAATCCATGTGCACACAAATCCAATGTATGAGATTGATTTGTGTTACTTTAATGGCCAACAATTTTGTTGTAAAAATACAAAAATAATTAATTTAATTTAGACTAAATATATATTGAAAAATCATCATAATTTAATCCCAAATTAAATCAATAAAGCATGGAGATAAAGGGAAGGAAGATTGCCTCCTTCCATTAAGAGGGGGGACGACCACCCTTTCCTAATAGGAATAGGTGATCGTCCACCCTCCCTACTAGGAAGGCAACCGTCTCCATGTAATCCCATGAGATTACATTATACTTTGGAAATCTCCAATATTTACTACAGTACTTGTTGTAAATTATTCTTCAAAAATAATTCATAATTATTTTGTGAATATTGCAATCTTGCCATTGGAAATACGTGAATCACATTCACAATCGAAAATAAAATGTAAATTACATTTTCAATTAATTGTCCCATGTGTATCCAATTCACATCAACATTTAATTAACAAATGTAAGTTACAAATAGCTCTCTCTTATATATTATAAATCACATTTATAATATATATGATTAATATGGATAGCGCTATCCAAAATTTTCATATCCATGACAATTAAATCACATTTAATCATCTTGGATCTTTATTCTCATGTGCTCAAATAATAGGAATCACATTCACATTATTTTCATCTTTGTAATCAAATCACATTTAACTATCTTAGATAACTCTCCATATAATACGAATTAAATCCATATTATTCATGATAATTAAATCACATTTAGTTATCAGTTTTCTCAATGCTTGGATACATATATCAACAATGAAATTATCCTTGAACTCTTTTAAAGATAATGCGCTTTCTCCGCGGATATTGGAGATAAGGATAGGACGACCGTATTGTTCCACGTATAGTGACTTGGATATTGAGATCACATGTCAAACCCAAATATTATGGACCTTCCATAGATGTTTGATTAAATCAAAGCTGCAAATCTAATCTTCTTATTGCATCTGAATCACATTCAGATCAATGTCCAACATTTGGACTAAGATCAGATCACTTCTCTACTGGGAGGAGTCACTAAAATACAGATCCGTTTTATCACTCCCTAGCAATGGAAGCGTCATGGTTATACTATTATTTATGATCACATCACCCTCAGGTATTCCTAATACATGTACATCCTGCATACTGGAAGACCCTGGATAAAACTCGAAGTATTAGATCAATTTTACACTGTCTGCTTTAGGGATTTAGCAATAAGTTTCTCATTTGACTATTGGGAAACGCTATCGATCACATACTTTCCAAAAGCATATATGATACCCAGGTGTTGATCATATACTTTCCAAAAGCATATATCAAACCTACAAATTAAGTCAAGCTTACAAAGCGAGACGACCATGCACGAAATTTGATCTTCTCAATATCTCAAGAGTGAGCTCGTGTATTCTGGTTCAGTAAATGAACCTGTGTAATCCCTTTCAGAGATCGTAGTACTCATATGCCCTTGTATGCACACTAGCGCGCTAGTGCATAGACCTTGATTAGGTCATCAACCTATTGGTCTGCCAAATGTACATACTCAGACATATAGTAACACATCTATCTCCGGTCAGAGGACACGTGCCTATATCGTGATAACATACGACATAGGACTTTGGTTATCTTGATCTCGTTAAGTCAACTCTTTCACCTAACTCATCTAACTCCTCCGAATCTCTATTCCTATGCAGAGGGCCTGCATCAAGAGGTCTGTTAGATATCAAACTTCAGAGAAAGGACTGACATCTCCTTCTCAGACTGGAGATCCTCTCTTATTAATCATTTAATGGCGCTTGATGAGTCCTCAATCTAACTCTATAGATATTCATCCAAGCACCAACCTCTACGATTCAATAATTGAATCAACATCTGTATGATTATTAAGATGGTCACGGTACATAACCTTAATTATAAAAAGGAACCTATTTAGCAAATTATTTATTCTTCATTTCAAATCAGGGAATGATATTTGCAATAACATTTGTTGCATAATGGCTCGTCGTGGGCTCGCATGTCCAACAATCTCCCACTAGCTCAAAGAGCCATTAATGGGCTAATCTTTAAACCCACACATATGTGACAATCATAGACTTTTCAGAAAAATAGCTAAGTAAGCTGTTAAGTCACTCTATTCTGAGAGGCTACGCCAAATCCTTTTACGGGACTTGCATATCTCCCAGTAACAGTGCTCGCATCCAATGCGAATGTTGCATCCTGTGCAACCAATACTCAATATTGTCAGTTATAGTGTCCTTGACACTACAACTCAATAATTATTATAACTAGTATGTAGTTTCCATTATCCTTATCAGAATACCCTTATTCCCGAAGATGTCTATCTCCTAAGGTATCTACAGTTAAGACCTTTTAGATCACTATCTATGAAGTCTCAAGTTCTTGAAGATAAGACTTTGAGATCACTATCTCTAAGTCTTGTCATCTTTGAAGATATTGTTATTAATGCAATCAAGTGTTTTATTTTCATAGTAGGATTAGTAACATTTACTACTCCCACTACATGGCAGACATCTGACTTTTGCACACGTATTGCAAACACCCAACCTCTCATAACTGATGCACAAGGGAAAGCAGTTTTTAGCATTCATTTCCTCAACTCTTTGAGGTGCTGTCCCTTTAGATATGTCGGTACCATATCTTAAGGGATGGGAGCCTTTCTTGGAATTTTCTAGAAAATGGAATATGTCCAAGGTAACTACAAATGTGACGGTCCCAATACTCTCTTTTCTTTGCTTCTGAACAACTTCAGAACTAAGATCCAAGAGGTTCCCTTGAGATCATATCTCAAGTTATGGAACAACCAGATTATAAAACACATCATGGTTCGAAATGATTAGGATATCACCTACATTTATCATGATGAACACAATGGTACTCCCACTAAGCTTCACATGGTTCATCAAGATTCTATCTGAAATCATAACATTTATAATTTCATCAAATTTTATGTTCCAACTACAAGAAGATTATTTGAGTCCTTAGATGGAGTTCCTTAGCTTGTACACCTTGCTTTCCTAAACCATGAAGCCCTCGGGCTACTTCATGTGAATATCCTTAGAGAGGTATTCATGGAGGAATGCAATATTGACTTCCATCTTGAAGATGTCAAAGTCAAGTTGTGTAGCTATAGTTAGCAAAATTTTGATGGGTTTAAGCATGGTCACTGATAAGCAAGTCTCATCGCAAGCAATGTCTTCTCTTCTGTGTGTAGCTCATGGCTACTAGCCGTGCTTTGAAGATCTCTACCTTCTCATCAGGTTCACTCTTTTATTTTAAAGATCCATTTATACCTAACATGTTTTACCCTTATAGGTGGATCCTTGAGGGTTCATATACACCACTTGTATATGAAGTCTACTTTATATTTTATTGCTAACATCCATCTTTCCATGTCATGATCCTCGGAAGCTTCATCACATGAAGTTAGATCAGTGTCAGACTTAACTAACACATGGAATCCATCCTCAAACTCGTTTGAAGAGTTATGAATGTTTCATCTTTAAATGTCTTTTTTACTTTCCAATTTCAGGAGCCTCATTATCTTCTCATGATTCAATGAGTTCTTTTACTTCATTTTCATCTTGATTCTCAAGAGAGTCATCCTCTAAGAATCATATCCTTAGAGATGAAATCTTTTAAGATTCTCAAGGTCATAAAGTAGGTATCCAATACCATCCTTTATTTTACTAATGAAGTAGCATTCTTTAGTGCTAGATTGCAAATTACTTGCATGGAATCTCATTAATGTATATATTGTAGCATCTACTACATATATACCTTGGAAACTGATAGGCAATTATGCTAATATTCATCATTGATCAAATCATGTCACACATGATCCAATTGTATCTTCCTACAACTCTATTTAGTTTAGGTGTATCAGGAGGACTGAGATAGGAATCGTACTCATATCTCTATAAGGTATTAATTGAATTCATCTAATAGGTACATACTACCTAGGTTAGATCAAATTCATGTCATCTTTCTTCAAACTTCGGTTCCAAACCAAATTGTGAAATCTTTGAACATTTTAAAAGTTTCTAATATAAAGGAAATAAATCTCATATCACAAAAATCATCAATTGATATCACATATCATTAATATATATATAGATGATCCACATACATCAATATGTATGAGATCTTGAATACCTTGGCATCTAACACCATTCCCAGAGAAGGTTGCATTGGACATCTTCTACTTTGAATACAATAATCGAAAGTATGTAAGATTAGAAACTTTATACATTCTAAAGCTTCATGTATTACTAGTATATTGATCTCATCAACATACTTATGTTCAAGGTTTGATTGCAGATCATTGTCAAATGATCTTCATCCTCTTATTGATCTTTAAAGGTTTAACTTTCAGTATTAGAAATGTTAATGAACCATTCATTAATTTTCTAATTTAGAAGAGTCCTCCAGATGTCAGATTGCTATATGAAATATATCCATCATAACTCTTTATGATAGGTCTATTCCAGAATTCATGTTTATTTCCAACATTTAGAAATAAATGGTGAGTGTATTTTAATATATAGGTCATAGAGACATTTTCTAAGACTAAGGGCTCTCCCACTGAAATTATGATGCCTGTCTATCCAATGGAGATTTTTGCAACAATTGCATTAATACCCATGTAGATGACTATTAAACCTTAAGATCAGAATTTCTAGTCTTCTAAAACACATGCAACCAATTGCAAATATTATTAAAAGAATGAGATACAATTATCAGACTTTGATCTTATCAAATAAGAAAGTCAATTTCAATGAATATATGTAGATGTAGATTATTCTGATGTATATCCGAGTCCTTCTCTAAGGATCCCAAATAGTCTAAATAATCACACTATCAGAACATCAACTTATTGCAGTATTGGCATTTATCCAGCTCTTTGGATGTCGTATGAAAGTCATAGAAGTACAATCAACTCTTTGACTTTCCTTATTACTTGGGTTCGACCCATGCTTCCACTACACTCCCTTCATCTATAAACAACCATTGCTTAAGACAATGGAACTTTTATGTTGAACTCAGAATATTTCAATATAAGAGTATTTCAACATTTATACATGCTTCATTCAATTCATACAATATGAATATTATGAAGCTTCATCAATGACTTGAGCATAGACAGTAGAATGATGACAACCATCGTATCTACATCCATCTTAACTCTTAAAGGCCTAGTTCATGTAGTACTCAAACATTTTGAATACACCATCTCTTATAGAGCCACCATTCTGCATGATGCGGTGAACCATGTCATTCATGATTAAATGTCGAAATCACATATGTATGCTGGAACATCTTCATAGATTTTATAAGGATTATTTGAGAATTACGATCATCATCGACATGTCACTACCAAAGTACATTCGATGAGAGATCAAAATCATATAGACACACAAACCATATGTTGTTGTCTTATTGTCAATTTAATTGTCATTCCTCAATATTATGAGGAAACATGCACATTGCAACCACATACGTTATGTGCCCAATTGCAACTACAATATCTTGATCATGAATCCAATTCATGAGAATTTACTGGTCATTATTGAGTATAGTATTGAGTTGGTTTAATGAAGGATTATCTGAAATAAGAAATTTGCATAAATGTATATAAATAAATATATTTTACTTTGATTTAGGAATTTTATATCAAAGTTGTCTTGCCTTGTCAACACTAAAAGTTCATTCCCTTATTCACTTTCAATGTAACATATATACTTACCATTATATCTCAAGCAAGATCTGGGATCTCCTTTCTTATCTTTGTCACATCAATAATATGAGAACTTGCAACTCAGATAAAAAGAAGCGGGAACTCATTCCGCCTTACAAGTCCAACTTTCATTTCCCAATTCGATCTTTAACACCCGAGCCCACAACCCCTAAGGTGATGTTGACTCATCATTAATTGAACCAACCATCAACAAGAATACAACTCACTATGCACAATCCAATATGGCCCCGATGATATGAGGACTCCATATTGGGGTCACTACACATACTTCCTTAATATTTCGAGAAGCAAAGAGCCCGATCCAGATGCGCTTGTATGCAGGAGCTGTCACTCAGACATGCATCTCCTACATACAATCCCTGACGATGGAACCCTTTGCCTTGATGGGAGACCATGGATGTCACCTATGTGATCCTCCATATACCATTCAAATTTTAATTAATCACTATAAATCATATTCATTATGATTATTTCTTCCAAGGTAAATACAACTCTATTCATAATAGAGTGTTTAATTTTAATTGGATTCTAATCAATCTAATCACATTAAATCAATTATCCAATTAATATCCAATAAACATTCTTTATTGTTACTTGAAATATGGTATTATCTCAAATACGTATTATATAGAATTTTAATAATTAGAAGATACATCATGATCTCTATAGCATTATCTCTTCCCTACCTGCTGTCATGGTCAGTACCGACGGAAGCGGGACTGACCGCACATGGTGCAACCTGCTATCCCAACGCTCCCCGTAGACATCATATCTGCCTCGGGAGAGGATAATGCCGAATTGATCATTACATACTTGAGATGATAATCGATTTTTCAACCACATTTATACCATATAGTAATAATAAAAACATTTTTATTAACATTATAAGGAGATTTGCTAAACAAATCCCCAATCCTATTCAAGCATCAATGTTTGTTGGAAGGTTCATGTAACCAATTGGAGATCTAGATCATATATAATCAATTAATGGTTAAGGAAATATCATTTAAGGAAATAATTGTCATCAAATATTTCTTAAATATTCATCCATAATTATTTCAGGAAATTAACAATTAATTTCACTAACTGATTAAATGACAATCACAATGTTCTTGACTAGGAATGTAATTTCCAGCAGTGACCCGTACTTACTAAAATTAGCATATCTCACTCAATTAATATCCAAATCATGCAAAATAAGTTTCCAAAGTTTGCTAATTTGATTTACAAAAGAATCCAAGTAATGTGCACACATTTCTAGGTGTTTCAAAAGAGTAATTAACTCCTTAATTATGTCAAGATTCGTAATCCTTAAAACAATGGATACTTGTCTATTAAAAAAATCATATCTAGAGTCGGATTCCAAATCATGCAAACTCAAATCCCACTGTTTTTTTATTTAATGGGGAACATAATCCAAGTGATAATTTCATGTTTAAACATTTTAAACAGGACCAAAAAAACTCATAAAATAGGGATGCATGAATAAAATACGATAAAATTTCGCAAATCCTAATGAGCCCAAGTCGCCTTAGGTTTATGGATCTTATCCGAAACCTTCAACCTAGATCTTATACCACTTGAAGGATATGGTAATATCCTTAAGCGCGTCATGAAAGCATGAGGATCTTATCGTAAGCGATCGGGAGTGACTAGTCGCACTAGTTGCTCGAGGCAGTAGAATTTAATGTTTTTTCATGTGATGAAACCACATGATCCACGAACACTTCTCGGATCGTTTAATCTAAACCACAAACAAGTATTATTGTTACCCCTTGAAGCATGATTGCGATCAGGTCTCTAAATGAAGAGACCTCCTATCTCAAGTCCGATCAGAAGGAGGAGACGCTTGCGAGCGCATTGATGAAATGCGTGCTCTTCGCAAACCATGTTGATGATCCAAGCGACGAATCTCCTGATCTCATCACAGGAGATGCAATGTCTTCTTCACGAGCGAGACACACTAAATGAAACGAAGAGGCGATGCTGCGGCAATGAAGACTCTCTCTAGGGCTCCATGGTGGATGGCCACAATGAGAGAGAGAGAGAGGACGTGCAGAGAGTGAGAGAGAGAGAGCATATGTTGGTGTTGTCATTGTAACTTTGAAGAGCAGGGGGTGCCTCTTCTTAAATAATATTTTGAGAGTCCATGGATCCCAATCCATGTGCACACAAATCCAATGGATGAGATTGATTTGTGTTTCTTTCAATGGTTGAGATTTTTGTTGTAAAAACACAACAACAACAACAACAAAGCCTTTTCCCACAATTAAGTAGGGTCAGCTACATGGATTCTTCTCCTCTATTGTAAAAACACAACAATAATTAATTTAATTTAGATTAAATATATATTGAAAAATCAATATAATTTAATACTAAATTAAATCAATCAAGCATGGAGATAAAGGGAAGGAATATTGCCTCCTTCCATTAAGAGGAGGGGACGACCACCCTTTCCTAATGGGAATAGGTGGCCGTCCACCCTTCCTACTAGTAAGGTGGCAATCTCCATGTAATCCCATGAGATTACATTATACCTTGGAAATCTTCAATATTTAAAACAACACTTGTTGTAAATTATTCTTCAAAAATAATTCATAATTATTTGTGAATATAGAAATCTTGCCATTGGAAAATTGATAATCACATTCACAATCCAAAATAAAATGTAAATTACATTTTCTATTAATTGTCCAATGTGAATCTGATTCACATCAGCATTTAACTAACAAATTTCAGTTACAAATAGCTCTCTCTTATATATTATAAATCACATTTTTAATATATATGATTAATATGGATAGTGCTATCCACATTATTCATATCCATGATAATTAAATCACATTTAATCATCTTGGATCTCTATTCTCATGTGCCCAAATAATATGAATCACATTCACATTATTTTTATCTTTGATAATTAAATCACATTTAATTATCTTAGATAATGAATTAAATTCATATTATTCATGATAATTAAATTACATTTAATTATTAGTTTTCTCAATGCTTGGATACATATATCAATAATGAATTTATCCTTCAACTCTTTCAAAGATAATGCGCTTTCTCTACGGATACTTGGAGATAAGGATACGACGATTGTATTGTTCCACGTATAGTGACATGGATATTGAGATCACATCTCAAATTAAGATCATGCGAACCTCCCATAGATGTTTGATTAAATCAAAGCCACAAAATCTAATCTTCTTATTGCATCTGAATCATATTCAGATCAATGTCTAACATTTGGACGAAGATCAGATCACTTTTCTACTGAGAGGAGTCACTAAAATCTAGACCCGCTTCATCACTCCCTAGGAATGGAAGCGTCATGGTTATACAATCGTTTATCATCACATCACCCGCTGGTATTCCTAATACTTGTACATCCTACATACTGGAAGACCCTGAATAAAACCCGAAGTATTAGATCAATTTTACACTATCTACTTCCAGGATTAATCAATAAGTTTCTCATTTGACTATTGGGAGTCGGTATCGATCATATTCTTTCCAAAACTATATATCATACTTATGTGTTGGTCTTATACTTTCCAAAAGCGTATATCAAACCTACAAATTCAGTCGAGCTTCTAAAGCGAGACGACCATGCATGGAATTTGATCTTCCCAATATCTCATGAATGAGCTCATGTCTTCTTGTTCAGTAAATGAACATGTATAATCCCTTTGAGAGATCGTATTACTCATATGCCCTTGTATGCACACTAACGCTGGTGTATAGACCTAGATTAGGTCATCAACCTATTGGTATGCCAAATGTACATACTCAGACATAGAGTAACACATCTGTCTCTGGTCAGAGGATGCGTGCCTATATCGTGACAACATATGACATATGACTTTGGTTATCTCGATCTCGTTAAGTCAACTCTATGATTCAATTATTGAATCAACAACTGTATGATTATTAAGATGGCCATTGTACATAACCCTAATTGTACTAAGGGACCTATTATGTAAATTAATTATTCTTCATTTTAGATCAGGGAATGATATTCACAATAACATTTATTACATAATGGCTCGTCGTGGGCTCGCATGTCCAACGGGGACTTCAGTTCTGGCAATGTGGTGTCATCAAGTAGATTGGGATGAGATGAATCTGAATCTGGTTGTGTGCTGCATGGAGGTGGGATAGCCTGTGTAGTACTCACTACTAACTCAGAAATATCGGGAGTCAGATCGCAAAAAAATGCGGTGATTTGGCCAAAGCCACATTCGACTCATCATCTATGTCCCATGATTGTTCCAAGGGAGATGGAACAGACAGATCCTGATGGATCTATATGTCATCATGGGCATAGGTGGATGCATTTCTCACAAGATCAGGCAACACCCGACAAACTTCATCAAGCACTATATCATTTCCAGATGAAAGGGTCTCGTTATGTCTTGAAGGAACCTGTCTCCAAATCCCAACAGTGCTGATCATTCTACAATCTACCTCTGAAGCTGAGTACTCTATACTACTCCCTGAATCTGGTCGCTACCATTTTGCCTGCTTCATCTCAAGGTTCACCTCTCCGTTCGAAGAACAAAACTTCATCATTCTCGTACTATAGTTGAAAGATGTGCCTGCGGTCCTAAGGAAGTGTCTCCCGTGAATGATATGAGATTCTATGTTAAGGAAGTCCAGAACATTTACCGGTTACCCGTAGATCCTCACTGAAATCTATATGAAAATCCTTGCTTTGGCTCTATCCTAGTGTCATCTCTCTCTCACTTACAACTAAATCAGACAATGAGGGCTTTATGCACCCATAAAACAAGGTTCTTTTTATTTCAATTTTATTTACTCGACCTGCTCAATTCAGTCTCAATTTTTAGTTCGGTTATCACTTGAAATTCACAAAAACATGTCTACCGTTCAGTCCCAATTTCCTTTTAAATCCTAAGTTATAAAATAAGGGAGGAGTCAGAAATCAAAATGCAAACGTAAAATAATGATTCATGCCCAAAAGAAGGTATACTTACAGTGACTCCCGGCACTCTTCTTGCCTTATGCAGAACTAATTTTTAAAATTTACACTAAATGCATGCATATCAAGAAAACCATACCTAGGCAATATACTATTAGCGGGAAAGAATTGAGTTTGATTTGGCTAAGTAGTACGTTGCTAAGTGTGTCTCATTAAAGATCTCAGAAGATGTGAATATTCTAAGATGTGTGGCCTAAACTATGATTGACACATACATATTTGCAGTTGAACTACCAGGTGCCTATACTAATTTCGCCACTCAAGTCGGGCACCACCTCACTAGAGAGTGAAATATGCCCGACACACCACAAAATAATGTCCAAGTATGATTACACATGCGAGATTCCGAACGTAATTCACTGGAAATTTGCAATAAAATAAAATGCAAAAAAACAATCCTAAGGACTCTACACTCTCTCACGACTCGACTTCCTTCAGTCGGTTATTTTCCCAGAAAATGGCAACCGCCAAAGCTCATGAGTTGATCGGTTAAGCAGCTGCTCCATCATGTCGGGTCCCTTGCACAAAAACAAGATGGTGGTTAGAGAGATAGACTCAATAAATCACAATAAAATAAAAAGAATAAATAAATAAATGAAGAAAAATAAGCAGAGAAATATGCACTACAAGAATCGGGGGTCAGACTACCTGGGGGTGAAAAACCTAAAATCAAGATTTTCGAAAAATTAACCTAAGCCGTGCCTCCTCGACAACGACACCAATTGACAAACCGCGGATCATCCTATGTTAAATGTGTCATGTTGTAGTCAGGCAATCAGGATCGATAAAAAATTAGTCACAAGAATTGATGAATTGATGAATTAACTAATGCATGGTTTTATGTATTTTTAACCTAAGCATGCCCCAGGGTTGACTAAAGGAGGCAAAGGTACAACGTCGGATCAAATTAGATGGATCAGCTCACGGTTTTCTATGAGGTTTTTTTTGTATTCTTTACGTAAAAGAAATGCAAATGCAAAAATGCGGATGAACAAGATTACTAAGAAAATAAGAAACTTGAAATTAATCCAAATTAGCCAAGTTATATTTTTTTCTTGAAACCTAATCCAACGATGAATGCATAATATATTTTTCAGATTTTTTGGGGTTAAAATGCAACAATGAAAAATGCAAACTTTTTAAGGGTTTTTATACAAATTTTCACACAAACAAAAGCAAAAATTATGAAATTTTTACTGGAAGTGTAATATTATGAAATGCAGCTATTACTATATTTTTGGAATTTTCTGACAATATATGAGTTTTTTATGAATTTATAATGGAAACAGAGTGAGTGTGAGTATTTAATTTCTAATAAATCTAAGAAAGCAAATTATCCAGAAACCAATTTATCTCAGAAAAATATTTTAATGAGCAGTTCAATGGAGTTGAAATTTTACAAAAGTAATGTGTGTGGATTTAATTAAAAATCATTTACTAAAATTAGTCATCATTTATTTTAGGAAGAAGACACCTCTTATTTCAATAAAATTTGGCTACAAATTAAAGCACATGTGAACGCATCATCTCTGAATTTTACACAATTTTTGGAGCAATGATTAAAGAAATATGAATTTCAGACCTTGAAATGGATAAAACATGCAAATTTTTATCAAAATAATTTAACTAATTACTTACGGCTCACAAAATTACAAATAAATATACAATAGATATAGAATTAAATGCTATACAACATGCAATTTTTGTATTAAAAAATAATGCGAAATGAATGTCCAAATTACTGCTCGAAGTCAAGGATGTCCGTGCGATACAAAAAATAAATATTCAACGAAAAAATGTGCCTAGGGGTACTTTTTCAATTTCAAAAACATGCATAAAGAAAATGCCATTTTCATAAATAAAATATAAAGTAGCCTTCTCTTCGTGGAAATGTGGGTTCAATCTTAGAACCCACGCTCAGCTAGGGCAAGGCAGGGAGGCGTGGCGCAATGCGGTAGGGGCACGTCGGAACGTGGGCACGTACAACCACACACGCAAGGAGGGAGGTGGTGCGACGACACAGCATGGCAGGAGTGCAAGGTGCAGGCTGGAAGGCGGTCGCGGTGGCACGGAGCATTGGCGGAGGAGTGGCAGGCCACGATGGCACGATGGGCATGGTTGCACGTGCGTTAGGAGGCGGCTGCGGTGGACTGAAGGCTCGCGTGTGGGCATGGGAGGAAACATGTGGCTCCAGGGGATGCGGGGACTCGTGTAGAAGCGCGCAACCACTAGGGTGTTGCTGTGCGCATGGCCTGGAGTGCTGGCGGGGTTTGTGGCTGCAAGCCACTAGAGGAGATGGTGGCACCTGGCTGCGGCTTGGCTGGAGGCCGGTGGGCGGCACATGGCTATTGCGGGTGTCTGGAGGAGATGGTGCCATACAACTGCTGTGTGGCTGGAGGCCGGTAGCTGCCTGGTGCAAGAGAGGGGGAGGCGGCAGGCCGTGTACCTGTTGCTTCCTCTTGTTCCTTTTTGTATTTTTTTATTTTTTTAATAGTAAAAAATGTAGGAATGAATAAATGATATTCGTGATGGTGGTTTGGCAATAGTGATGGTATGATGAAGATCAATAAGAAAATAAATAGATGATGTTAGATAAAAAATGAGAATATGAATATAGAGAATTTACCTGTGGTTCACCATATTGTGGTGTAGCTAAGCTGAAACTTTGGTCGTGGCCTCAAGAAGGATGGCGGAGTCCTTCGAAGCTGGGCGAGCTTGACTGGAAACTCGTGACACGACAATGGTTGTTGCCCCGGATCTCGCCTTGGAAAACCGTCGTCACTCGACCTGAAAATGCTGAAGCTCTTACCAACAACACGAGGTGGCTGGTGGTTTCTCCCTTTAAATTGGGGAATGGTGGATTAAGAAAAATGAAGAGGGTAATGAGAATAAAAGGAGGAGAAAGATGGAAAAGAAGGGGGCTGGAAGTTGGAGGAGTACTGGAAGATGAGGGGAGAATAGAAGTTGGTGGCTTGGGTGAGAAGTGGGAGTAGAGAAGAATAAAAAGGGAAAAATATAATAAAAATAATGAAGAGAAAAGAAAATAAAAGTAGAAAAAATATATAAAAATTAAATTTAAAAATGGAAAATAAATAAATAAATATCTAAAATAAAAATGAATTAATAATAAATAAATAGAATAAATAAAATAAAATAAAATAAAATATGAAAATAATATAAAAAGATGACATGTGGTGACTCCAGGAGCTGTCACGTGTCGCACCTAGAAAAATAAAAAACAATGTAAAAAAATAAAAAAGAAATAACAAAAGGACACAAAAGTTGCTTGTCTCGATGAGATCTACAACTTTTGTGAAGGATCGAAAATAAAAAGAAGTTATATATATAAAAAGTATTTTTGGGAGTACCTTACATGTATAAAATATCATATTTTTTAGCTTTTATGGATTTTTTGTCATTTATAAATAAGAGAAAATCAAAATAAAATTAAAGAAAATAAGAAAGGAATATTTACAACTTAATCTTTTTTATTTATAATAATTAAGAAAATAAAAAGTTAAAATAAAGGGTAGTTTAGTCATATGTACAATTTACAGTAGGGGCCCAAAACCCAAGTTTCACAAACGAACTCTGATTCTTTTGAATTTATTCTCATTTTGAAGGTAGTTTAATATACACTAAATCAAAAGTGAGTAGGGGTCCATAGGAAACTGTATGAGAGATATTCACATTTTAAGGTCCTTAGTCTGAAACTAGGGTTTGGGTTTTATTGGTCAATTTTACAAGTTAGTTTTTTTTGATATTTTTCCTTTATCAGTGTTAGTAATATATACACTATAGAGTTGATTTTATTAGTGAAGTTAGCGAATAAATATGTGAATATGTACAAGAGAATTTGGCTCCTTATTTAATGCAAATATGCATGCTAAAATGCGAACATTAATTCTGAATGCATGAATGCGAATAATGCATAATAAATAGAGATATGCATCTAATTACTCAGGAACTAAGCTCTATTTTCTACTTTTAGAGTGATGAATCACAATTCATCACATATATACCAGGAAAATAAGAGATAATTTAAGTTTCATCATTGGTCAAATCATGTCACTGAAGGATACGGGTGGATCCTTAAGCGCATCACAGAAGCATGATGATAGTATCATATACTATCAAGAGCGACTAGTCATACTAGTTGCTCGGTGCAACAGAATTTTAAAAAATTTAAAAATAAAAGATGAAACCACATGATCCAAGATCATTCTTGGATTGTTTCCATCTAACCACAAAATATTAGAAATACCACTTGAAGCGTGGTTGCGATCACTTGATCTCTAAAGCAAGAGATCCTCCTTACTCAAGTCCGATCCACGAAGATGGTACTTGCGGGTGTGATGATGAGATGCAAGCTTCCCGCAATCCAAGATGAAGATCCAAAGCCTTGAATCTCCATATTTCGTCAAACGAAATCCGATGCCTTCTACTTGTGCGAGAAGCACCAAGGAAGACGGAGATCCGACAGCGTGACGGCATAGCGACGACTGTAGTTCTCTCAAGAACTCAGAGTGGACGTGCACTCTTAGAGAGAGAGATGGGGTATGAGAATGGGAGAATGAGAGAGAGCACTTCGTGCATGTACTTGAAGGGCTAGGGTTACCCATTCTTAAATAGTGGTTTGGGAGTCCATGGATCACAATCTATGGACACACAAAATCAACGGTTAGGATGATTTGTGTTTTTAATCAATGACCATGATCATTTGTTGTTTAATAAAGCAACAACTATTGATTTATATTAAATTAAATATATGTTGCATTATCATCAACATAATATAACTTAATAAAATTAATCAGCAAAGGATAATAAAGGAGTTGCTGATCATCTCCTAAAGGGGTGACGTCACCCTTGAAAAAGTCAAGGGTGATGTCACCTCTTAAGGTGATTATCATCTCATTATCCTTTTTATTATTTGCAACAACATTTATTGCAAATATATTCACTAAATCAATGCCAAATTAATTAGTGAGCATTTCAATCATGCCATTGAAAATAGTGAATCATATTCACAACCCAAAACAAAATGTAAATTATATTTCCAATTAGTTGTCTAATGTGAATTCACATCAATAATTAATCAGTAAATATTATTTACAAAAGTGCTCTCTCCAATATATTATAAATCATATTGATAATATATATTGATATTATGGATAGCATGGATAATACTATCCACATTTTGCAATTCCTTGATAATTAATCTCATTTAATCATCAATATCATGTTGCTTGGATACATAATTCATCAAAGGAATTATTCTTGAACTCCTTCTACAATAGTGTGCTTTCTCTGTAGATACTTGGAGATAAGGACGGGAAGATTGTATTGTTCCACGTATAGTGACTTGGACATTACGGACCTCCCATAGATGCTTGATTAAATCAAGTCCGTAAACGTAATCTTCTCATTGCATCTGAATCTCATTCAGATCAATGTCCAGCACTTGGATTAAGATCAAGTTACCTTCTCTACTGAGAGGAGTCACTAAAATCTAGACATGTTTCATCACTCCCTCATAATGGAAGCGTCATGGTTATACAATCGTTTATGATCACATCACCCTCAGGTATTCCCAATACCTGTACATCCTGCATACTGGAAGACCTTCTAATAAATCCGAAGTTATAGATCTCTTTTAGACTGTCACCTTCAGGGTTTTATCATTAAGATTCTCATTTGATCATTAGGATTTGGTATCGATCATATGCTCTCCAAAAGCATATATCATACCTCTAAATTTTGTCAAGCTTCATAAGCGAGACGACCATGCATGGAATTTATCGATCCCAATAACTCATGAGTGAGCTCATGGCTTCCGATTCAGAAGTGAACCTGTATGATCCCTTCGAGAGATCATATTACTCTTATGCCCTTATATGCACACCAGCTCACCGGTGTATAGACCTCGGTTAGGTCATCAACCTATCGGTCTGCCAAATGTACATACTCGGATATATAGCAATACATCTGTCTCCGATCAGAGGATGCATGCCTATATCGCGACAGTATTCGACATAGGACTTTGGTTATCTCGACCTCGTTAAGTCATCCCTTTGACCTAACTAATCTGACACCTCCGAATCTCTATTCCTATGCAGAGGACCTGCATCAAGAGGTCGGTCTGATATCATCCTATATGAGAAAGGATTGCCATCTCCTACTCAGGCTGGAGATCATCTCTTAACAATCATTTGACGGTGTTTTATGAGTCCTTAATCTAACTCCTTAGATATTCATCCAAACACCGGCCTCTATGATTCAATAATTATTGAATCAACAACTGTATGATTATTAAGATGACCATGGTACATAACCCTAATTGTACTAAGGGACCTATTATGCAAAGTAGTTATTCTTCATTTCAGATTAGAGAATGATATTCGCAATAACATTTACTGCATAATGGCTCACCGTGGGCTCACATGTCCAACAATCTCCCACTAGCCCAAAGATCCATTAATGGGCTAATCATTTAAACCCTTACTCATGTGACAATCATAGGCTATTTAGGAAAATAGCTAGGTAAGCAAATCAGTCACTCTATTCTCGAGAGACTATCCCAAGTCCTTTTACGACACTTGCATATCCTCTAGTAACAGTGCTCACATCTAATGCGAATGTTGCATCTTATGCAATCAATACTCAATCTTTTCAGTTATGGTATCCTTGACACTATAGCTTAACAATTATTATAACCAATATTTCCATAATCCTTATCATGATACCCTTATTCCTGGAGATCTCTATCTCCAAAGTATCCATAATTAAGACCTTTTAGATCACTCTCTAAAAAGTCTTAAGTTCTTGAAGATAGGACTTTGAGATCACTATCTCAAAAATATTTTCATCGTTGAAGATATTGTTATCATTGCTCCCTTAGTAGGATTAGTAACATTTACTACTCCCACTGTATGGCAGATATCTAACTTTTGTACACATCTAGCATACACTCGGCTTCTTGTAACTAATGCACAAGGGCAAGTAGTTCTAGCATTTACTTCCTCAACTCTTTGAGGTGCTATCTCTTTAGATAGGCCGGTACCATATCTTAAGGGAAGGAAGCCTTTCTTGGAATTTTCCAGAAAATGAAACATGTCCAAGGTGTACTACTAATGTGACGGTCCCAATACCCTCTTCTCTTTGCTTCTGAAGATCTTCAGAACTAAGATCTAAGAGGTATCCTTGAGATCATATCTCAAGGTATGGAATAGCCAGTCTATAAAACACTTATTATTATCCTTATATCATTCCAAATGATTAGGCTATTATCTACATATAGCACGATGAACACAATGGCACTCTCACTAAGCTTCACATGGTACATCAAGATTCTATTTGAAATCATAAAATTTATAATTTCATCAAATCTTATGTTCCAACTACAATAAGCTTATTCGAGTCCATAGATGGAGTTTCTTTAGCTTGCACACCTTGCTTTTCTCAACCATGAAGCTCTGGGGTTACTTCATGTGAATATCCTTAGAGAGATATTCGTGGAGGAATGCAATCTTGACTTCCATCTTGAAGATGTCAAAGTGAAGTTGTGTAGCTATAGTTAGCAATAATCTAATGATTTTAAGCAAGGTCACTAGAGAGCAAGTCTCATCGCAAGCAATGTCTTCTATTCAGTTTGTAGCTCATGGCTACGAGTCGTGCTTTGAAGGCCTCTACCTTCTCATCAGGTTCCCTCTTTCTCTTGAAGATCCATTTACACCTTAACGGGCCTTACCCATATAGGTGGATCATCGAGGGTCCATATACAACACTTGTATATGAAGTCTACTATAGACTTTATTGCTAACATCCATCTTTCCATGACATGATTTTTAGAGCTTCATCACATGAGGTTCGATCATTGTCAGATTTCTCTGACTCATGGAATGCATATTCAAACTCATTTAAAGAGGTATTAGTGGTTCATCTTTAATTGTCCTTTAAGTTTCCGATTTCAGGAGCCTCATTATTTTCTCAAGATTAAATGAGTTCCTTCACTTCATTTCATCTTGATTCTCAAGAGAGTCATCCTCTAAGAATTATATCCTTAGAGATGAGATCTTTTGAGAATCTCAAGGTCACAAAGTAGGTATCCAATACCATCCTTTATTTTTCTAATGAAGTAACCCTATCCGGTGATAGATTCCAGCTTACTAGCATGGAACCTTATAAGGATATATAATGTAGTTTCTATCACTTATATATATACTTTGGAAACTAAGAGGTAATTATGCTAAGATTAATCTTTGATCAAATCATGTCACACATGATCAATTGTATCTCCCAATAACTCTATTGAGTTTAGGTGCATTAGGAGGATTGAGATAGGAATGGAAATTCCTTTCTCCTTAAGGTATTCCTTGAGTTCATCTAACGGGTACAAGCTACCTAGGTGAGATAAAACTCATTTCATCTTCTTCAAACTTTGGTTCTAAACTAAAAATTGTGAAATCTTTGAATATTTCAAAGCTTTATAAGGTGAAGGGAAGAAATCTCATATCACAAATAATCATTAAATGATATCACATATCATCAATTTTCATTATGATACAGATGATCCATATACATCGGTATGTATGAGATCTTTAATACCTTGGCATCTACACCATTCCTAGAGATGGCCACATTGGACAATTTTACTTTGAATACAATATTCAAAAGTATGTAAGATTTGAGATTTTAGACATTCTAAAGTTCATCTCTTACTAGTCTATTGATCTCATCAACAGACTAATGTCCAAGGTTTGATGCTAGATCATTGTCAAATGATCTTTATCCTCCTATTGATCTTATAAGGTTTAATTTTCAGTATTTAGAAATGTTAATGAACTATTAATTATTTTTCTAATTTAGTAGAGTCCTCCATATATCAAAATACTATCTGAAATATATCCATCATAACTCTTTATGATAGGTCTATTCCAAAATTTATGTTTACTTCCAACATTTAGAAATAAACAATGAGTGTATTCTAATATCTAGGTCATAGAGACATTCTCTAAGACTAAGGGCTCTCCCACTGAAAATATGATGTCTATTTATCCAATAGAGGTTGTTGCAACAGTTGCATCAACATCCATGTGGATGACTATTAAACCTGAAGATCAAATTCCAGTCTTCTAATACATATGCGACCAATTGCAAGTATTATTAGAAGAATGAGATGCAATTATTAGACTTTGATTGTATCAAATAAGAAAGTCAATTTCAGTGATTATATGTAGATGTAAATTATTTTGATGCACTATTTGAGTCCTTCTCTAAGGATTCTAGTTAGACTTGATGGTCATACTATCAATACATCAGCTCATTATAGTATTGGCATTCATCCAACTATTTGGATGTCCTATGTGTGTGGAAACCATAGAAGTACAATCAACTCTTTTACTTTTCTTCTAACTTGGGTCCAACCCTTGCTTCCACTGCGCTCCTTTCATCTCTAAACAACCATTTCTTAAGATAAAGGATCTCTTATGTTGAATTCAAAAGATTTCAATATAACAGTACTTCGACATTTATATATGCTTCATTTAATTCATACAATATGAACATTATGAAGCTTCATGAATGACCAGAGTATAGATTGTAGGATGATGACACTCGTCATATCTACATGCATCTTAACTCTTAAAGACTTAGGTTCCTGTGGGTTCAAACATTTTGAATACATCATCTCTTATAGAGCCACCATTCTACATAATGTAGTGAACCATGATCAAGACTATAGAGACATACAAACCCTAGGGTTGTAGTCCTATTATCTAATTAATTGTCATTCCTCATTATTATGAGGAAACTTGCACATTGAAACCACATACATTATGTGTCCAACTGCAAGTACAATATCTTGATCATGGATCCAATCCACGATACTTTACTGGTTATTATTAAGTATAATAATGAGTGGGTTTAATGAAGGATTATCTGAAATAAGAAATTTGCATATATATATAAATATATACACATTTTACTTTGATTTAGGAATTTTATATCAAAGTTGTCTTGCCTTGTCAACACTGAAAGTTCATTCCCTTAATCACTTTCAATGTAAGAGATGTATTTACCAATATATCTCAAGTAAGATCTGGGGTCTCCTTCCTTATCTTTATTACATCCCAATAATATGAGAACGTGTAACTCCAATAAAGAGAAGCGGGAACACATTCCGCCTTGCAAGTCTAACTTGCATTTCCCAATTCGGTCTTTAACACCCGGACCCACCACCTCTAAGGTGATATTGACCCGTTGTTAATTGAACCAATCGTCAACAGGAATACAACTCGCTATGCGCAATCCAATATCGCCCCAATAATATGAGGACCCGATATTGGGGTCACTAAGCATACATCCTTACTCTTTCGAGAAGCGAAGACCCGATCCAAATGGATCGTATGCAGGAGCTGTCACTTCGGAGTGATGTCTCCTACATACAATATCTGGCGACAGAACCCTTCGCCTTGACGAGAGACCATGGATGTCACTTATGTGATCCTCCACCTCATATTCAAATTATAATTAATTATCATGAATCATATTCATGCAATTAATTCTTCCAAGGGAAATACACATCTATTCATAATAGAGTGTTCCAATTGGATGTAATTAATCTAATCTCATTAAATCAATTATTAATCCAATTCAATCATCAAACTTGATTGTTACTTGAATTAGTGGTATTATCTCAAAGTACATATTATTCGAATTTTAATAATTAGAAAATACATCACGATCTCTCAGGCATCATTCGTTCCCTACCCCTATCATGGCCAGTACCGGCGGGAGTGGGACAGACCACACACGTTGCAACCTGCTACCCCAACGCTCCCCGACTAGACACCATATCCGCCTTGGGAAAAAATAATGCCGAGTCAATCACTTTGTACTTGAGATGATCATCTATTTTTCAAATAAAAATTATATCATATAGTAATAATCAAAACCATTTTGATTATAAGGAAACTTGCTAGACAAATTCCCAAAACCTAATCAAGCATCAAGTTTGATGAAAGTGTATCAAGTAACCAATTGGTGATCAAGATCTAATCTAATCACTCATTGTTTGAGGCAATGTCATTTAAGGGAATAATTATTGTTCTAATATTTACCAATATTATCCACAATCCAGGAAATTAACTATATTTCGCAAATTTCTTAAATGGCAATCATGAGGTTTCTAGATAAACATGCAATTTCCAGCAGTGACCATCACTAACTAAAATTAGCATATCTCATTCATTTTAAATCCAAATTAAGAAAAATCAATTTCCAGAGATTGATAATTTGATTTAAAACAAAAACCATATGATAAACACATATTTCCAGGCATTTTAAAACCGTAATTAATATCTTAATCACGTCTCTAAATGCCATCCCTGAATAGTGGACATATGGTCATTAAAACGATCATATCTTGAGCAAACGAAATCCAAAATCAAATTTCACATTTTTCTTATTTAATGGGGAACATTATCTAAGTGATAAATCATGTTTAAACATTTTAAACAAGGTCGAAAAATTCTCACAAGACATGGCTGCGAAAATTAAAATGCTAAAATATTCACGAAGCCAAACGAGCCCAAGTTTTCGTACATTCATGGATCATATCCAAGACCTTCGCAAACCTGGCTCTGATACCACTTGAAGGATACGGGTGGATCCTTAAGCGCATCAAGGAAGCGTGATGATCATATTATATACGATCAAGAGCGACTAGTCATACTAGTTACTCGGTGCAGCAGAATTTTAAAAAATTTAAAAATATAAGATGAAACCACATGATCCAAGAAAATTTCTTGGATTGTTTCATCTAACAAAAAAGTATTAGAAATACCTCTTGAAGAGTCGCTGTGATCACTTGATCTCTAAAGCAAGAGATCCTCCTGACTCAAGTCCAATCCACGAAGATGGCACTTGTGGGTGCGATGATGAGACACAAGCTTCCCGCAATCCAAGATGAATATCCAAGCCATGAATATCCTAATTTCGTCCAACGAAATCCGACGCCATCTACTTGTGCGAGAAGCACCAAGTAAGACGGAGATCCGACAACGCGACAGTGTAGCGATGACTGTAGTTCTCTCAAGAACTCAGAGTGGATGTGCACTCTTAGAGAGAGATGGGTTGTTAGAATGAGAGAAGGAGAGAGATCACTTCATGCATGTACTTGAAGGCCTAAGGTTTCCCTTATTAAATAGTTTTGGAGTCTATGGATCACAATCCATGGACATACGAAATCAACGGTTAGGATGATTTGTGTTTTTAATCAATGGCCATGATCATTTGTTGTTTAATAAAGCAACAACTATTGATTTATATAAAATTAAATATATGTTGCATTATCATCAACATAATTTAACTTAATAAAATTAATCAACAAATGATAATAAAGGAGATGTTGATCATCTCCTAAAGGGGTGGCGTCACCCTTGAAAAAGTCAAGGGTGACGTCACCTCTTAAGGTGATTATCATCTCATTATCCTTTTTATTATTTGCAACAACATTTATTGCAAATATATTCACTAAATTAATTTCAAATTAATTAGTAAACATTTCAATCATGTCATTGAAAAATAGTGAATAATATTCACAACCCAAAACAAAATGTAAATTATATTTCCAATTAATTATCCAATTAATTATCCAATGTGAATCCAATTCACATCAACAATCAAGCAGTAAATATTATTTGCAAAAGTGCTCTCTCCAATATAGTATAAATCATATTTATAATATATATTGATATTATGGATAGCATGGATAGTACTATCTACATTCTGTAATTCCTTGATAATTAAATATCATTTAATTATCTTAGATAATCATTCTCATAATAAGAATCGCATTCATATTATTCTTGATAATTAAATCTCATTTAATCATCAATATCATGTTGCTTGGATACATAATTCATCAAAGGAATTATTCTTGAACTCCTTCAAGAATAGTGTGCTTTCTCCGTAGATACTTGGAGATAAGGACAGGGCGATTGTATTGTTCCACGTATAGTGACTTGGAAATTGAGATCATATCTCAAATCCAGTTCTTACGGACCTCCCATAGATGCTTTATTAAATCACGTCCGTAAACTTAATCTTCTCATTGCATCTGATTCTCATTCAAATCAATGTCCAACACTTGGACTAAGATCAAGTTACTTCTCTACTAAGAGGAGTCACTAAAATCCAGACCTGTTTCATCACTCCCTCGGAATGGAAGCTTCATGGTTATACAAACATTTATGATCACAACACCCTCAGGTATTCCTAATACCTGTACATCCTGCATACTGGAAGACCTTCTAATAAACCCCGAAGTTAGATATCACTTTAGGTCTCCTTTAGTTTTCACTTTCAAGGTTTTATTATTAAGATTCTCATTTGATCATTGGGATTTAGTATCAATCTTATGCTTTTCAAAAGCATATATCATACCTCTAAATTCTGTCAAGCTTCATAAGCGAGACGACCATGCATGGAATTTATCGATCCCAATACCTCATGAGTGAGCTCATGTCTTCCAGTTCAAAAGTGAACCTGTATGGACTCTTCGAGAATCGTATTACTCATATTCCCTTATATGCACACCAGCTTGCCGGTGTATAGACCTTGGTTAGGTCATCAACCTATTGGTCTGCCAAATGTACATACTCAGACATATAGCATTACATATGTCTCCGGTCACAGGATGCATGCCTATATCGTGACTGTATTCGACATAGGACTTTGGTTATCTCGATCTCGTTAAGTCAACCCTTTGACCTAACTAATCTGACACCTTCGAATCTCTATTCCTATGCAGAGGACCTGCATCAAGAGGTCGGTCAGATATCAGCCTATATGAGAAAGGATTGACATCTCCTATTCAGGTTGGAGATCATCTCTTAATAATCATTTGACGGTGTTTGATGAGTCCTCAATCTAACTCCTTAGATATTCATCCAAACACTAACCTCTATTATTCAATTATTGAATCAACAGCTGTATGATTATTAAGATGGCCATGGTACATATCCCTAATTGTACTAAGGGACCTATTATGCAAATTAGTTATTCTTCATTTCAGATCAGGGAATGATATTCGCAATAACATTTATTTCATAATGGCTCGCCGTGGGCTCGCATGTCCAACAGTCACACATGATCTAATTACTTCTCCCTACAACTCTATTGAGTTTAGGTGTATTAGGAGGAGTGATATAGGAATGATATTCATATCTCCATAAGGTATTCTTTGAGTTCATCTAATAGGTACTATCTACCTTGGTTAGATCTATTCATTTCATCTTCCTTCAAACTTTTATTCTAAACCAAAATTGTGAAATATTTGGATATTTCAAAGGTTTCTAAGGTGAAGAGAAGAAGTCTCATATCACAAATAATCATCAATGGATATCACATCTCATTAATGTTCTTTATGATATATATGATCCACATCCATCAATATATATGAGATCTTGAATACATTGGCATCTTATACCATTCCCAGAGAAGGGTATATTGGACATTTTACTTCTTGAATACAATATTCACAAGTATGTGTTTGAAATTTCATACAATCTAAAATTTCATCTCTTACTGGTCTATTGATCACATCAATAGACATATGTCCAAGGTTTGATGCTAGATCATTATTAAACTATCTTCATCCCCCTATTGTTCTTTAAAAGTTTAATTTTCTGTATTAGAAATGTTAATGAACCATTAATTAATTTTCTAATTTTAGTAGAGTCCTCTAGATGTTAGATTACCATCTAAAATATATCCATCATAACTTTTTATGATAGGTCTATTCCAGAGTGCATGTTTATTCCCAACATTTAGAAATAAACAATGAATGTATTCTAATATCAAGGTCATAGAGACATTCTCTAAGACTAACGGCTCTCCTATTGAAAACATGAAGTCTATCTATCAAATAGATATTGTTGCAACAATTGCATCAACCTACATGTGGATGACTATTAAATGTTAAGATCAACATTTCTAGTTTTCTAAAACATTTGCAACCAATTGCAAGTATTGTTATAAGAATGAGATGCAATTATTAGACTTTGATCTTATCTAATAAGAAAGTCAATTTCAATGATTTTATGTAGATGTATAATATCCGGATGCACTATCTGTATCCTTCTCTAATGATCCTAGATAGACTTGATAGTCATACTATCAACACATTAGCTTGTTGTAGTATTGGCATTCATCCAACTCTTTGGATGTCATATGGAAGTCAAAAAAGTACAGTCAAGTCCTTGACTTTCCTTCTTACTTGGGTTAAACTCATGCTTCCTCTGTGCTCCATTTATCTATAAACAACCACTGCTTAAGATAAAAGAATTTCTTATGTTGAACTCAAAAGAACTCAATGTAAGAGTATTTCAACATTTATACACGCTTCTTTCAACTCATACAATATGAATACTATGAAGCTTCATGAATGACTAGTGTACAAATAGCAAAATGATGACATTCATCATATCTGCATCCATCTTAACTCAAAAACTTTTGTTCATGCATGTACTCAAACATTTGAGTACATCATCTCTTATCGTGCCACCATTCTGCATAATGCAGTGAATCACGCCATTCATGATTAAATGTTGAGAGTGCATACGTATTCCAAAAACATCTTCTTAGATTTTATAAGGATTATTTGACAATTACGATTGTGATCGACATGATGCTTCCCAGGCATACTTAATGAGAGATCAAGATTAATTTGTTGTCTTATAGTCTATTTAATTGTCATTCCTCATTATCATGAGGAAACTTGCACATTGCAACCACATACATTATATGTCCAGGTGCAAGTACAATATCATAATTATGGATCCAATCCATGATATTCAATTGGTTATTATTGAATATAATTTTGAGTGGATTTAATGAGGATTATTTTAAATAAGATATTTGCATATATATATATTACTTTGATTTAGGAATTTTTATATCAAAGTTGTCTTGCCTTGTCTACATTGAAAGTTCATTCCCTTATTCACCTTCAATGTAAGAGATATACTTACCAGTATATCTCAAGCACGATCTGGTATCTCCTTTATTATCTTTGCTACATCCCAATAATATGAAAAATTGTAACTCAGATAAAAAGAAGCGGGAACTCATTTCGCCTTGCAAATACAACTTGCATTTCACAATTCGGTCTTTAACACCCGGACCACTACCCCTAAGGTGATGTTGACCGGTCATTAATTGAACCAACCGTCAACAGGAATAGCACTCACTATGTGCAATCCAATATCGCTCCAATAATATGAGGAACCGATAGTCACTACACATACGACCTTACTCTTTCGAGAAGCAAAGAACCTGATCCAGATGCTCTTGTATGCATGAGCTGCCATTTTGGACAAGCGTCTCCTGCATACAATCCCTAGCGACAGAACCCTTCGCCTTGACATGAGACTATGGATGTCACTTATGTGATCCTGCATATCCTACTCAAATTTTAATTAATTATTATGAATCATATTCACATAATTAATTCGTCCAAGGGGATTACAACTCTATTCATAATAGAGTGTATAATTTTGATTGGATCTAATTCATATTAAATCAATTATCAATCCATTTAATAAACCAACCAACAATTTTTAATTGTTCGTTAAAGGATGGTATAATATCAAAATATGTATTATTCGAATTTTAATAATTAGAAAAATACATCATGAACGCTTCACGTATTATCCTTTTTTTACCCACTGTCATGACCACTACCGACAGGAGTGAGACGAATCGTTCATGGGCAACCTGCTACCCCAACGCTGCATGACTAGACACTATATCCGCCTCAGGTCAAGGTAATATGATTTGATCATTTTATATTTGAGATGATAATCGGTCTTTCAATCGAAATTATAGCATATATTACTTATCAAAATCATTTTGATTAATATTAGAAGGATATTTGCAAAACAAACATATCCTCAATCCTATTCAAGCAACTATGTTTGTTGGATGTAACCAATTGTGATTTATATCATATCTAATCAATTTTAGTTAAGGTATTGTCGTTTAAGGAAATAATCATAATAAATATTTCACAAATATTCATCAATATTTATTTCAAGAAATTAATAATTAATTTCATTAATTGATTAAATTACAATCACAAGGTTCTTGATGAGGAAAGTAATCTTCAGCAATGACCACCACTTACCAAAATTAGCATATCTCAATCAATTTAAATCTAAATCATGCAAAATAAGTTTCTATAGTTTGCTAATTTGATTTAAAACAGAACTCAGTGATATGCACACATTTCAAGGCGAATCAAAACCATGGTTAACTCTTTAAACACATTATAATTCGTCTTCCCGAAATAGTAGACACATGTTCACTAAAAAGATCATAACTTGAGCAAACGGATTCCAAATCACGCAAACTCGAGTCCCACGGTTTCTTTATTTAACAGGGAACGGAACGTAATTCAAGTGACAATTTCACGTTTAAACAATTTAAACAGGGCGAAAAATCACATAAAATATGGTCGCGTGAACAAAATGTGATAAAATTTCACAAACCCTAAAGTGCCATTGTCGTCCTAGGTTTATGGATCGTATCCGAAACCTTCGACCTATGGCTCTGATACTACTTGAAGGATATGAAATAAAAATATTTAAGCACATCATGGAACCGTGAGGATTTAATCATATGTGATTGGGAGCAACTAGTCGCACTACTTGCTCGGGGCAGCGGAATTTAAAAAAAATTTAAAACGATGGAAGTATATGATCCAAGAACACTTATTGGATCATTTCATCTAAACCACTAACAAGTATTAGGTTTACCTATTGAAGCATGGTTGCAATCGAGTCTCTAAATAAAGAGACCTCCTATTGCAAGTCCGATCCAACGGAGGTGATGCTAGCTAGCGCGTTGATGAAACACGTGCTCCTCGTATACCATGTTGATGATCCAAGCGGTGAATCTCCTAATCTCGTCACACAAGATCCGATATATTGTTCACGAACGAAACACACTAAAGGAGATGGAAATCCATGAGTGGTTGAAGCGGCATCACGACGACATAACGGTGATGAAGACGTCCTCTCTAGGTCATCATGTGGACAACTACATGTTGCGTGAGAGAGAGAGTGGACATGTAGAGAATAAGAGAGAGATAGAGAGAGTTGTTGACTTTTTATTTCATACAAAAGAAGAGCTAGGGTTGCCTCTTCTTTTATAACATTTGGGAGTCTATGATACTAATCCATGGACAACACAGATCCAATAGTGGAGATTGATTTGTGTTTCTTTCAATGGCCATGATTTTGTTGCAAAAAAATTGCAATAATACTTAATTTATATTAAATTAAATATATTGAATGATCATCAATATATTCCAATTTAACCAAATTAATTATCCTCGAAGAAATAGGAAAGAGGAAAGCCTCCTTCCACTTGAAGATGGAATGACCACCAATTCCATATAGGATTAGGTGGCCGTCCACCCTCCTCTTTAGGAAGGTGACATGCCACTCATATTTCATGAGATTGCTTATCCCATGATGCTCTCCAAAATTTGCAACAACTTTTGTTGTAAAGTATTTCATAAAAATAAATCCAATTTATTTTGTGAACATTGTAATCATGCCATTCGAAGTTTATGAATCACATTCACAATCAAAAATAAAATTTAAATTACATTTTTAATTAATTATCCAATGTGAATCGAATTCAGACCAACATTTAAATTTTAAATGTTATTTACAAATAGCTCTCTCTTAATATATTATAAATCACATTTACAATATATATGATTAATACGGATAATGTTATCCATATTATTCATATCCATGATAATTAAATCGTATTTAATCATCTTGGATCTCTATTCTCATCTGCCCAAATAATATGAATTACATTCACATTATTCACATCTTCGATAATTAAATCACATTCAACTATCTTAGATAACTCTCCTTATATGCCCAAATATTATGAATTAAATTCATATTATTCATGATAATTAAATCAAAGTTAATTATCCATTTCTCAATGTTCGGATACATTATCAATAATGAAATTATCCTCGAACTCTTTCAAGGATAATGCGCTTTCTCTGCGGATACTTGGAGATAAGGACATGTTGTACGTTCCACGTATAGTGACTTGGATATGAGATCACATCTCAAATCCAGATCTCAGGGACCTCCCATATATGTTTGATTAAATCAAAGAAATTGATCTAATTTTTTATTGCATCTGAATCACATTCAGATCACTGTCCAACATTTGGACTAAGATCAGATCACTTCTCTATGAGAGGAGTCACTAAAATCCATACATGTTTCATCACTCCCTCAGAATGGAAGCGTCATGGTTATACAATCTTTTATGATCACATAACCCTCAGGTATTCGTAATACATGTACATACTACATACTTGAAGACCTAGAATAAACATGATGTTTACATCTTATTTAGACTGTCTCCTTCAGGGTTTTACCATTAAGTTTCTCATTTGATCATTGGGATTTGGTATCGATCATATACTTTCCAAAAGCATATATCATATCCAGGTATTGATCATATACTTTCCAAAAACATATATCAAAAGTACAAATTTAGTAAAGCTTCCAAAGCGAGATGACCGTGCACGGAATTTGATTCCCAATATCTCATGAATGAGATCATGTCTTCCGATTTAATAGATGAACTTGTATGATCCCTTTAAGAGATTGTATTACTCATATGCCCTTGTATGCACACCAGCGCGTCGCTCTATAGACCTTGATTAGGCCATCAACCTATGGGTCTGCCAAATGTACATACTTAGACATATAGTAATATATTTGTCTCTGATCAGAGGATGCATGCCTATATTGTGACAACATACAATATAGGTCTTTGGTTATCTCGATATCGTTAAGTCAACTCTTTGACCTAACTTATCTAACACCTCTAAATCTCTATTCTGGGCCTACATCAAGAGGTCAGTCAGATATCAGCCAAAAAGGGAAATGATTGTCATATCCTACTCAGGATGGATATCATCCCTTAATAATCATTTGACGGTGCTTGATGAGTTCTCAATCTAACTCTTTAGATATTCATCCAAGCACCGGCCTCTATGATTCAACAATTCAATCAATAGCTATATGATCATTAAGATGGTTATGGTACATAATCCTAATTGTACTAAGGGACCTATTATGCAAATTAATTATTATTCATTTCTGGCAAGGGAATAATATTTCTGATAACATTTATTGCATAATGGCTCGCTGTGGGCTCGCATGTCCAACAAAACTTACTCTTTTGAGAAGCAAAGAGCCTGATCCATGTGCACTTATATGCATGAGCTATCACTTTGGACATGCATCTCTAGCATACAATCCATGGTTACGAAACCCTTTACCTTGACAGGAGATCATAAATGTTATTTATATGATCCTCCAAATCCATTCAATTTTAGTTAATCATTATAAATCATATTCATCATGATTATTCTTCCAAGGGAATTTCATCTCCATTCATAATGGAGTTTTTATTTTAGTTTGATCTAGTTAATTTAATTATATTAAATTAATTTTCAATCCAATTCAACGAACAAACAATTAGAGTTTTCTTGATATTTCTATATAGTATACACCCTCACAAGTATGTATTATTTTGTATTTCAATAATTAGAGTACAACTTGACTTACTCATATCGTTCTTTCCTTAGAAGTGGATCCGGCTAGTATACTTGAGCTATGCTGGAAGGGAGCATTTCCTTGACATGCAAGGTGCTAATTAGGAAACCAAGCCAACATACCCGTACAAGATACCTTCACCATTCTGATTGAGAACAATATAAAATAATGCTAATGTACTTGCAGTTTTATCGATCAACTTTGATGGTCGGCATTATACTATATAGTAATAACTCAAATCTTAGAAAACTTAAAAGATTCTAAATTTCTAAGCATATCAAACAATCATGTTTTGCATGTAAAAGTTGTCCTACAACTATTGTAGTATAAACTAGGGTTTTCATGAAACATACATTCAATGACCACTTATGTTTAATAAATTATTTTCATAAATATTAAGCATTAATTTAATCAAGGAAAATTCATAATTTCCATGATTTTCATTGAATGATGAACACATTAAGAAATAATATTTGATGATCCAATCGTCATCCCACCCATCTCCACTAAATATGAAATATCTAGGGCAAACAAAGTCAGAATTGAAAAAATAAATTTGAGCGATTTGATGGTTTGATTTTCTACTTAATCCAAGTGCTTATTCATATTTCATGATGGGAAAATAATAAGAAAAAAATAATTTCTTACAGATCCGTGAATACGTGGAAAAACAATTTCGTAGCGGGAACTCTTCGAATTTTTATCCATTCACTTTTGTGCCAACAATTCGATACTATTTTGGGGACATATTTAGACATTTTAAATACATTTTAATAACCAAAAACATGCCCAAACAATGTGTAAACACGAGGTTTTTATTTTAGCAACATACTAAACAATGAGTCCCCTTGCATCCGATATACAAACCTTGTTCACCTAGTATTTTGGATCACATCCAAGACCCGAACCTAGCTCTCATACCACTTGAAGGCTATGGGATAAGCCTTAAGAGCATCATAGAAGTGAAAATATCACATCCAATGCAATCTAGAGCGACTGGTCATACTAGTTGTTCGAGGTAGCAGTATTTAAGAAAATTTTAAAGAGATGAAACCACATGATTTGAGAACATTTCCCGAATCATTTCATCATAACCATAAACAAGATATAGGAATATCTACTGAAGCGTAATTTTGATTGTTGTCTCTAAAGGAAGAGACCGCTTGTCTCAAGTCCGACCTGACGGAGGAGATGCTTGCGAGCACGTTGATGAGATGTGTGCTTCTCGCAATCTAAGATGAAGATCCAAGCTATGAATCTCCTGATTTTGTCTCATGAAATCCAAAGTCTTCTTCACATGCAAGGAGCATTGAGGAAGACGGAGATCCACACACAGTCGAAGTGGTGACACAACAATATAAGTTATAACGACGATGACTCTCTCTAAGTCAGTGGGTGGACGACCACACTTGAGGTGGGGGGGGGGGGTTGTGATGAGAATGAGAGAGAGAGAGAGAGAGATACTTCTCTTGCGATGTGTTGTGTAAAAGAAGAGCTATGGTTGCCTCTTCTTTTATGGTATGTGAGAATTCCATGGATGACAATCCACGTGCAACATAAAATCAATGGTTGAGATTGATTTGCATTTTTATTCGATGGCCATGATTTTGTTGCACTAAATGCATCAACAATTAATTTATTTTTCATTAAATATATTGAATTGTCATCAATATAATTTAATTTAAATTAATCAATATATAAATAAGGATTAGAAAGGAGTATAACCACCTTCCATAGATGGAGGGGTGGGCCACCTGTTGACACGATAATCTCAAGGATTGGTTATTAATGATATAAGTTGTCGTTGCGATCCCCAAAATTTCCGGCTCAACAAACAATTTTTTCTTCTCAAGATACAAAATTAATTGCAAGAATAATGAAGCGAGAGAAAAATTTGCTACTTATTTACTTGTATAGCTAACAGGATCGAACTCAGGGAGGCTACAATTCCCAATGGTTATTCAAATAATCGAATAAAAAGAAAAATGGAATCTCTAATGTAAAATACCTAGGTTTTTGTGAAACTTTTACCTTTTTATTTTTTTATTTTTTTATTTCTATTTTTTTCTGATTTTAAAAATTTTTAGTGATTTTATTTTTTTTAAATTTTCAAGAATATGATTTTCAAAGCAAATTCATGCACAAAAGAAATATTTTTCTTGGAATTTTCAAAATATAAGAAAAATGCTAAAAAATGTTCAAATAAAACATTTTTGTGTTTTTATGATGTTTTTTTACTATTTTTTAATTTTTCCGAGATTTTTTAATTATTTCAGAATTTTTAAAATGAATAAAAACAAGGGAAAATGCAAATAGTGAATAAACAAGACTATTTCATAATTTAAAAATATTAAATGAAATAAAAATTGCGAAAATTATTTTTCTGAAAAAACTAGAGAAAATTATCTACAAACAGGAACTCAAATCATATTTTTTGACTTTTCTACTATTTTATATGATTATTTTTAAGATTTTTAGTATTTTGCATTTTTTTGGATTTTATAAATAATTAATGCACGAAATTTGGAAAGAAATTAACACACTAAAAGAGAATTGATTTAATTTTTTGGAATTTTTGAAGCAGTATTCAAATTTTTAGGATTTTTCAATATTCAAAAAGGGAAAAATCTGGAATGCAGGGGGTCTTTTATATAATTGAAAACTTAGAGGTGCTTTATCGTAATTTGCCCTAAAAATTAGGGCATACATCTTCCTGCTTCATTTCCACGCTAAAGCCAAGAGTGGGGAGAGCGAAAGGGGAGCCGCCGCCCCCACCTCCCTTCTTCTCAGGTTGTTGGGCAGAGATCAATGGCGATGGAGGTGCTCCTCCCCAGGCGGAGGCGCGACCGGAGAGGAGTTTGGGAAGGTGCGTCGTCAAGCTGGAGTATAGGCGGGGGAGGAATTGCCGTGCGTGGTGGTGGGTGCTGGAAGGCCGGTGAGGTCTGAAGGTGCTTCCAAGGCGAAGGGCGACTGCAGGCGGAGCTGCTCGCTGGATGTGTCAAAGCGCGGTGGCACGATCTACGGGTGGAGGTTCAAAGGTGCGGCGATGGAGGCGGTCAGGAGGCGGACCTCGGTGGCTCGCGCGGGAGGAGGTGGCGAAGAGGATCCACCGCGCGGTGGGTGCTGGTGGAAATTGCGCCGGCTGCTTCGTGTGGAGCGGCTACAGGCAGGTGGCGCCGCCAGTGAGAGGCGGCTGAGGCCGGCCGGTGGCTGGTGCGCTGGACAGTGGCCGTGAGGTGCTGTGGAGGGTGGATGCTGCTGCACCCCCTTTTTTAATTATTTATTTATTTTTTGAAAAACAAAAATAGAAAAAACATTTTTTTTAAAAAAAACAGAAACTAAAGAAATCTTTTTTTATTATTTTTTAAAAAGGAAATATATTTTTTAACTATTTCTTTTATTCCAGCAAATAAAATATAGAGAAGAAAAAAATGATATCCGACTTGAGCATGATCTCTTTGTCCAAAAATCAAATGGAGATACGAGTCGATGCGGATCCTTGTGATGTGGAAGATGGATCTGAGTCTCCGTCCACCATACGTGGTCGGAGTTGGAAGATCACGTGAGGTAGAACGTGAAGCGATAAGATCCAGAAAATGAAGGTGAAAAATCAGATCGGATTAGGATCAAATCGTTATATGTGATTTTCAGATCTAGAAAAAATGTTAACGAAATAAAAATACGAAAAAAAATAAACTACGATTAAGCTATGTTAAAAGTAAGAGAAAATGGATCCCACCTTAGGAGGGGAAATGACCGTGATCGCCTCGACGATTGCTGATTCGCAGTCACTGGACGACTCAGAGGCTAGGCACCCTTCTGCAACAAGGTAGCTCTCGAAAAATAGGCTCCTCTCACCAAAGATTGATCCACTAAGAATGAGGGAGGAGGAGCCAATTAAATAGAGAATTAATTGAATTTGAATTTGAATCCGAATTTAAAAATTGAATGGAGATAAAGAGATAAGGAAAGAAATTGAAATGAGGTAAAGATAAAATTAGTGTTAAAATTATTTACATAATTAATAATTTTTTTGTATTTTTGTTACTTAATTAAATGGAATTAAAAATATTAATATTTTTATTTTTTGTGGTGGTTATTTAAGAATATCAACTATATACATGTACTATATACATATGGTACATTATATACATAGTTAAATAAAGAAAATATTTTTTTATGATTAATTTTTTTATATTTTTATTTTTAAAATTTTAAATAGTTAGTAAAAATATTTATAAATACAATATGTACAAATAAATGGTAAAATTGCACAAACCACCCTAAAAAATCGACTTTTCAACCGTAACTTCAAACATTATGAAATCACAGCCATTTTAAAGATAATTTAATTTAGAATACAATGGAAGTGAGTTTAGTTCAATTTGAGTTCATATGAAGCAAGAATTGGTCTTTCAATTTTTGTTTCGTGGCTTTTTCTGGATATGGTTATTTTCATTGTGTAGACGATTTTATTTTGCAATTATTTTTATTATTTAGTTACAGCTTTTGTTTTGAAAATTATTTATTTTGAGATCAGTGTACAAATAAAATAGTGTAAGTATACAAATATACACATCACATTTTTTTGAATTTTCTGATTAAGGACCCTATCTCCCCCTACTTTATTCCTGGCCGATCACGTCAAGTCTTGACCTGCTCTCAGGGTTCGGGTCAGCCTGTATCTATTACATATATACAATCCTCTCTTTTTATCTTTTCTTTATTTTTCCATTCTTTAGTTATTTATTTTAGGTTAAAATAATATTAAGTGTACAACATTTAAACACAAATACAAGTTAGTTAGAATATGGAGTTAGTATTATACACATGTATTTTATAAGAGATTTTAAGCTAAAATAAATGAATAAATATGATGAAATGCAGACTCACCATCCCCCTATGCTTTTCCTTTGGTAGTCCCTTCGCAAACACTTATTTGAAAGAATAAGTGAATAAAAAGAAAAAAGAAAAATAAAGGAAAAATAAAGAAATTAGGACAATATTAAGCATTAAATTTATCTTCAAAAAATTGTAGTATGGAGCTATGTCAGACCTTTGGATTATTAGTGTGGCAGAACCTTAATGGGTAATGGATTTAAAACCTAACAGCTTCTATGTTCCACAAGACTCCTATTCAGGTCTCCTCAACAGTCGGGTCAGAACAAGTCTACATACACAAATTCTTATGGCTATGAATCTTTACTCGTAAGGTGTAAGTGAAATATAGCTCCCCATCTCAAAATTAGCAAAGAAACAACCTCCCTCAACAAGGTAACTCTAGTCCCTCAGTCTAGCAACTCTTTCCTCGAGGAGCGGGGATATTCCCTTCTAAATTCTAGTAGAACCAACTCAAGAAGAGGATATGGAGAAAAGAATGGACGGTAACCAATGTAGCTACCTATCCTTGGATGCATGATCAATATAGCCAAGTCATCTAGCTGCAAACTTACAAAAATTTGACTTTGAAGCTCTTATTATTTTCTATTTTTCTTTATCCTTGTATATACACTCCAATAGGCATTTTACTTTTCAATCAGGCTTGTCCACTTTTGGAGATTCTACATTTTTTTCTCTTTTTTTGAAAATATATACAAGGTGTAGTATGTATATAAGGAGTGTTTCCTCTTGAGCTAGTAGATTATCCCTCTTTTGAAGAATTATTGCAACCCTACAACATCCTGTATTTACTCAATGCTACTAGATCATGTTGATATGCACAACCCTCCCTAAAGGAAGACAAGAGGTTCCACCTAGAAGTACTACCCTCGTATGCTACTTCAAGTTAAAAGATTCTACCAACTCACTACCTCCTCCATGAAGAGCAACGTGTAAAGTGCTTGTCCAAGATAGGCGACGGTCTTAAAGAATCATGCATGTGTTGTTAAATATTCTACATAGACTAATCAAGATGACATGTGAACATAGTCTTATGGACTTAAAGAATTAAGTCACTAGGACCTGAAAAGTTTTAACTCCAGTTCTGATAAGGTTCCTCTGAAATTAAGTAGATTAAGGCCAACTAAGCTCCATTCTTCAATTTTATTCTAAACTTAGCTTAAATGTCAATACTATCCTGAAAAATGCACATGCAAAGGCAAGAAATATGTACAATGCAAAAAGAAAGCAATTTTTTGATACAATTTTCTAATTTTGAACTTTTTATGGATTTTTGGAAAGAAAGAAAAAAATGCACATGTGAAAAGAGTTTTTAAAAAGGAAAAGGGTTAGTAAAATATATAGAAGTACAAACAAGATTGTTTTTGGCTTTTTGTGTTTTTTATATTTTTTTGTTGTTTTTTTATTTATATTTTTTTGTTTTTTAATGGTGATCAAAGACTATACACACACAAGTGGATTTTATGAATTTATATACATATCCCTAAAAATAATCATATTTAAAACTACAAGTTATGTCTAAAGTATATATACAATATCTACGACACCCCCTATACTTAGCTCAAACGATGTCCTCATAGTGATCAGAAAGCGGCAAAGCAAGACATAACTCGTGCTAAGTATAGAAAAGTGAAAAGACTCCTATGCTACAATAACTCAAAGAGAAGATGAAAAGAATAGAAGTCGGTGATCCCCCTATACTTAGGATCAAGTAATCCTAAGTATAGAAGACTGTATAAAAGGGAAAAAATGATGAAGAGAATGTATAAACTCAAAAACAAAAAAGATGATATGAACAACATCACCCCCCATACTTAGGGTAGAGTATCCCTAAGTATAGGAAACAACATGAGTGATGAACAGGACGAATATAAATCATTCACCCCCTAAACTTAGGACAAAGTACATCCTAAATATAGCATATGTACACACGGAAAAGGGGGGAATGATAAAACAGAAGAAGAAATAATAAAACGAAAGAATATACGAAAGATTGTCAGCTCATGTATCAGACACAGAAAATGGAATCAAAAGATCATTGTCTGATACCACAGATATAGAATCAATGACAGACAGGAATGTATCATGATCTAGATATGGCTTCAGCAACTTTCCATTCACAACAAATGGATGTGCATCAGATGACAACCCAGATATGATAATATTCCCATAGTCACGCACGGCTCTCATGATGAATGGTCCTGACCATTTGCTTCTTAATTTTCCTAGAAACAGCTTCAACTTAGCATCAAATAACAAAACTTTCTGATCAGGAGAGAAAGTCTTCCTTCGAATGTGTTTATCATGCCAGTGCTTGACTTTCTCTTTATACATGACTGAGTTATCATATGCAAAGTCTCGAAAATCCAATAATCCATTCAAATCAAACTTCGTGTTCTTTCTTGCCTTCTCATAATCAAGATTGAATACACAAAGTGCCCATAAATATTTGTGAATTAATTCTACTGGCAGGTGGCAAGGTTTTCCATACACTAATATATAGGGAGACATACCCAAAGGAGACTTGTACGTTGTCCGATAAGCCCATAGAACCGAATCAAGCATCTGGGACCAGTTCTTCCCATCTGGACATACAAGTTTTTGCAATATCGTCTTGATCTTCCCATTTGAAATTTCTTCCAAGCCATTAGTCTGAGGGTGGTAAGGAGATGGAGCTCTGTGCTCAATGGCATACTCCTTCACATGCTTCTTTACTTCTCTATTAATGAGATGTCTTCCCCCATCTGAAATCAGTATTTTGGGAATCCTGAACCGTGCAATAATTGAAGGCTATGGTTAGATCCTTAAGTGCATCACAGAAGCATGAGGATCACATCGTATGTGATCGGGAGCGACTAGTCAGACTAGTTGCTCGATTCAGCGGAATTTAAAATTCTTCTATGTGACGAAACCACATGATCCAAGAACACTTCTCGGATTGTTTCGTCTAAACCACAAACAAGTAATATTACCTCTTAAAGCGTGGTTGCGATCGAGTCTCTAAATGAAGAGACTTCCTGTCTCAAGTCCGATCCGACAGAGGAGATGCTTGCGAGCATACACGCTTCTCGCAATCCATGTTGATGATCCAAGTGGCGAATCTCCTGATCTCAACACACGAGATCCGACATCTTCTTCACGAGCGAGGTGCATCGAAGGAGACGGAGATCCACGAGCAAACGATTGAGCAGCATAACGACGACGCTGCGATGATGGAGACTCTCTCTACGGCATCCATGGTGGACGACCATATGAGGGAGAGAGAGAGAGTGAGCTTGTAGAGAGAAAGAGAGAGAGAGACTTGTGTTCTCATTAGCATTTAAAGAGCAAGGGGTGCCCTTCTACTTATAATATTTTGGGATCCATGAACCTCAATCCATGGGCAAGACAAATCCAATGGCTCTCATTGATTTGTGTTTCTTTCAATGGCCAAGATTTTGTTGGTAAAAACAAACAACAATTAATTCAATAAAAAATCAAATATATATTGAATATAATTTGATTTATATCAAATCAATCCTCATTGAAGAAAAGGGAAGGAGGCAAGCCTCCTTCCATGAAAAAGAGTGGATGGCCACCACATTCCATGTAGGAATTGTGGCCGTCCACCATCCCTACAAGGAAGATGGCTTTTTCTCCTTTTATTCCATGAGATATATTATCCCATTAATTTCTCCAATATTTGCAACAACCTTTGTTGCAAATTATTTCACAAAAATAAATCCAATTTATTTTGTGAAAATTGCAATCATGCCATTGGAAATTTGTGAATCACATTCACAACCCAAAATAAAAAATGAATTACATTTTCAATCAATTGTCCAATGTGAATTCAATTCACATTAACATTTAATTAACAAATGTAAATTACAATTAGCTCTCTCTTATATATTATGAAATACATTTATAATATATATGATTAATATAGATAATGTTATCCTTATTATTCATATCCATGATAATTAAATCACATTTAACCATCTTGGATCTCTATTCTCATGTGCCCAAACAATATGAATCACATCCACATTATTCCATCTTTGATAATCAAATCACATTTAATTATCTAAGATAACTCTCTCTATAATATGAATCAAATTCATATTAATCATGATAATAAATCATATTTAATTATCCATTTTCTCAGTGCTCAGATACACATGTCAACAATGAAATTATCCTGAACTCTTTCAAGGATAATGCGCTTTCTCCGCGGATACTTGGAGATAAGGACATGGTGATTGTATTGTTCCACGTATAGTGACTTGGATATTGAGATCACATCTTAAATCCAGATCTCGGGCCTCCCATAGATGCTTGATTAAATCAAGACCGCAAATCTAATTTTCTCATTGCATCTGAATCACATTCAGATCATTGTCCAATATTTGGACCAAGACCAGATTACTTCTCTACTGAGAGAAGTCACTAAAATCCAGACCCGTTTCATCACTCCCTAGGAATGGAAGTGTCATGGTTATACAATCGTTTATGATCATATCACCCTCAGGTATTCCCAATACCTGTACATCCTACATACCGGAAGACTCAGAATAAACCCAAAGTATAAGATCAATTTTATACTGTCTACTTCAGGGATTTATCATTAAGTTTCTCATTTGACTATTGGGAGTTGGTATCGATCATATACTTTCCAAAAGCATATATCATACCCATGTGTTGATCATATACTTTACAAAAGCATATATCAAACCTACAAATTCAGTCAAGCTTCCAAAGTGAGACGACCGTGCACATAATTTGATTCTTCCCAATATCTCATGAGTGATCTCATGTCTTCCGGTTCAATAATGAACCTGTATGATCCCTTTGAGAGATCGTATTACTCATATGCCCTTGTATGCACACCAGCGTGCATGTGTATAGACCTTGATTAGGTCATCAACCTATTGGTCTGCCAAATGTACGTACTCAGATATATAGTAACACATCTGTCTCCGGTCAGAGGATGCGTGCCTATATCGTGATAGCATATGTCATAGGACTTTGGTTATCTCGATCTCGTTAAATCAACTCTTTCACCTAACTAATCTGACACCTCCGAATCTCTATTCCCATGCAGAGGACCTACGTCAAGAGGTCGGTCAGATGTCAGCCTAAATGAGAAAGGATTGCCATCTCCTACTCAGGCCGGAGATCATCTCTCAACAATCATTTGACGGTGCTCGATGAGTCCTTAATCTAACTCTTTAGATGTTCATCCAAGCACCAGCCTCTATGATTCAATATTTGAATCAACAGTTGTATGATCATAAAGATGGCCACTGTACATAACCCTAATTTCACTAAGGGACCTATTATGCAAATTTTCTATTCTTCATTTCAGATCAGGGAATGATATTCACAATAAAATTTATTGCATAATGGATCGCCGTGGGCTCGCATGTCCAACAATCTCCCACTAACCCAAAGAGCCATTAATGGGCTAATCATTTAAACCCATACTCATGTGACAATCATAGGCTATTTAGAAAATAGCTAGGTAAGCTGACCAGTCACTCTGTTCCCAAGAGACTATGCCAAGTTCTTTTACGGCACTTGCATATCTCCTAGTGACTGTGCTTGCATATAATGCGAATGTTGCATCTCATGCAACCAATACTCAACCATGTTAGTCACAGTGTCCTTGACACTACACCTCAATAATTATTATAACCAGTATGTAATTTCTATTATCCTTATCAAAATACCCTTATTCCTGGAGATCTCTATCTCCTAAGGTATTCATAGTTAAGACCTTCTAAATCTCCATCTATAAAGTCTTAATTTCTTGAAGATAAGACTTAGAGATCAATACCTCTAAAGGCTTGTCATCTTTCAAGATATTGTTATTACTGCAAACAAGTATTCTATCTCCATGGTAGGATTAGTAACAGTTTACTACTCCCACTACATTGCATACATCTGGCTTTTGTACACATCTAGCATACTTTCAGCTTCTCCTAACTGATGCACAAAGGGCAACCAGTTTTAGCATTCACTTCCTCAACTCTAAGGTGCTATCCCTTTAGATAGGTCAGTACCATATCTAGAGGGAAAGAAGCCTTTCTTGGAATTTTCCAGAAAATGGAAATGTCCAAGGTGTACCATTAATGTGACGGTCCCAATACCCTCTTCTCTTTGCTTCTGAACAACTTCAGAACTAAGATCTAAGAGGTATCCATGAGATCATATCTCAAGGTATGAAACAACCAGATTATAAAAACACTTATTTTTATCATCTTCCTTTTATCATTCCAAATGATTAGTATATTATCTACATTTAGTATGATGAACACAATGACACTCCCACTAAACTTGACACGGTTCATCAATATTCTATCTAAAATCATAACATTTATAATTTCATCAAATATTATGTTCCAAATACAAGAAGCTTATTTGAGTCCAAAGATGGAATTCCTTAGCTTTCACATCTTGCTTTTTTCAACCATGAAGCCCTGAGGCTACTTCATGTGAATATCCTTAGAGAGGTATTCATAGAGGAATGCAATCTTGACTCACATCTTGAAGATCTCATAGTCAAGTTGCGTAGCTATGGTTAGCAATATTCTGATGGGTTAAAGCAAGGTCACTGGAGAGCAAGTCTCATCGCAAGCGATGTCTTCTCTTCGGTGTGCATCTCATGGCTATGAACCGTGCTTTGAAGGCCTCTACCTTCTCATTAGGTTCCCTCTTTCTCTTGAAGATCCATTTACACTTTAATGGGTCTTACCCATATAGGTGGATCCTCGAGGGTTCATATACAACATTTGTATATGAAGTCTACTTTAGACTTTATTGTTAACATCCATCCTTCCATGCTATGATCTTCAGAAGTTTCATCACATGAAGTCAGATCATTGTCATATTCAACTGACACATGGAATCCATCCTCAAACATATTTGAAGAGGTATTAGTGTTTCATCTTTAGTTGTCCTTTTAGTTTTCAATTTTAGGAGCCTCATTATCTTCTCAAGATTAAATGAGTTCCTTCACTTCATTTTCATTTTGATTCTCAAGAGTCTCATCCTCTAAGAATCACATTATCATAAATGAGATCTTTTAAGAATCTCAAGGTCATAAAGTAGGTATCCAATACCATCCTTTATTTTCCTAATGAAGTAGCATTCTCAGGTGTTAAATTCCAGCTTACTTGCTTGGAACCTTATTAAGGATATATATTGTAGTCTCTACTACATATATACCTTGGAAACTAAGAGGTAATTATGCTAAGAATCATCATTGATCAAATCATGTCACGTATGATCCAATTGTATCTCCCTACAACTCCATTGAGTTTAGGTTTATTAGGAGGAGTGAGATAGAAATGACATTCATATCTCTATAAGGTATTACATAAATTCATCTAATAGGTACTGACTACCTAGATTAGATCAAATTCATTTAATCTTCCTTCAAACTTTGGTTCTAAATCAAAAATGTGAAATCTTTGAACATTTCAAAGGTTTCTAAGTGAAGAGAAGAAATCTCATATCACAAATAATCATCAATAGATATCACATATCCATAATGTTTATTCTGATATAGATGATTCACATAAATCAATATGTATGAGATCTTGAATACCTTGACATCTTACACCATTCCAAGGAAGGGTGTATTGGACATTTTTAGTTTTGAATACAATATTCACGAGTATGTAAGATTTGAACCTTTAGACAATCTAAAGTTTCATCTCTTACTAGTTTATTGATCACATCAACAGACAAATGTCTAAGGATTGATGCCAGATCATTGTCAAATGATCTTCATTCTCCTATTGATCTTTTAAGGTTTAATTTCAGTATTAGAAATGTTAATGAACCATTCATTAATTTTCTAATTTTGTTAGAGCCCACTAGATTTTAGATTACTATCTGAAATATCTCCATCATAACTCTTTATGACAGGTCTATTCCAGAATTCATGTTTATTCCCAACATTTAGAAATAAACAATGAGTATATTCTAATATCTAGGTCATAGATACATTCTCTAAGACTAAGGGCTCTCCCACTGAAATTAGGAAGTCTATTTATCCAGTAGAGGTTCCTGCAACAATTGCATTAACATACATGTGGATGACTATTAAACCTTTAAAATCAAATTTTATAGTCTTCTAATACATATGCAACCAATTGCAAGTGTTATTAGAAGATTGAGATATAATTATTAGACTTTATCTTATCAAATAAGAAAGTTAATTTCAATGATTATATGTAGATTATTCTGATGCACTATCTGAGTCCTTCTCTAAGGATTCTAGATAGACTTGATAATCATACTATCAATACATCAGCTTGTTGAAGTATTGACATTCATCCAACTCTTGGATGTCATATGGAAGTCATAGAAATATAGTCAACTCTTTGACTTTCCTTCTCACATGGGTCAGACCCACGCTTCCATTGCGCTCCCTTCATCTATAAACAATCACTGCTTAAGACTAAAGATCTCTTATGTTGACCTCAAAAGAATTCAATGTAAGAGTATTTCAACATTTATACGTGCTTCATTCAATTCTTATAATATGAATATTATGAAGCTTCATGAATGTCTAGAGTGTAGACAATAGAATGATGACACTCATCACATCTACATACATCTTAAACTCTTAAAACATTGGTTCAGGTAGGTATTCAAACATCTCTTACAGAGCCACCATTCTGCATGATGCAGTGAACCATGTCATTCATGATTAAATGTCGAGAGTACATATGCATGCCTTAAACATCTTCTTAGATTTTATAAGGATTATTCGACAATTACGATCATCATCGACATGTCACTTCCAAAGTACATTCGATGAGATCAAGACTATAGAGATATACAAACCCTAGGGTTGTAGTCCTATTGTCTATTTAATTGTCATTCCTCATTATTATGAGGAAACTTGCACATTGCAACCATGCACAATATGTGTTTAACTGCAAGTACAATATTTTGATCATGGATCCAATCCATGATATTTCACTGGTTTTTATTGAGTGTAGTATTGAGTGGGTTTATGAAGGATTATCTTAAATAAGAAATTTTCATATATATACACGTTTTACTTTGATTTAGGAATTTTTATATCAAAGTTGTCATGCCTTATCAACATTGAAAGTTCATTCCCTTAATTACTTTCATGTAAGAGATATACTTACAATTATATCTCAAACAAGATCTGGGATCTCCTTTCTTATCTTTGTTACATCCCAATAATATGAGAACCTGTAACTCGGATAAAAAGAAGGGAGAACACATTCTGCCTTACAAGTCCAACTAGCACTCCCAATTCGGTCTTTAACACCCAAGCCCACCACACCTAAGGTGATGTTGACCTATCATTAATTGAACCAACCATCAACAGGAATACAACTCGCTATTCGCAATCCAATATCGCCCCAATAATATGAGGACCCGATATTATGGTCACTACGCATACGTCCTTACTCTTTCGAGAAGTAAAGAGCCTGATCCAAATGGATTGTATGCAGGAGCTGTCACTTCGGATAGGCGTCTCCTATGTACAATATCTAGTGACGGAACCCTTCGCCTTGATGGGAGACCATGGAATTCACTTATGTGATCCTCCATATCATATTCAAATTCTAATTGAACATCATGAATCATATTCATTATGATTAATTCTTCCAAGGGAAATAACATCTCTATTCATAATAGAGTGTTTTAATTTTAATTGGATTCCAATTAATCTAATCATATTAAAATAATGATCTAATTAATATCCAACAAACAATCTTTATTGTTACTTGAATTATGGTATTATCTCAAATACGTATTATTCTGAATTTTAATAATTAGAAATATACACCGTGATCTCTCCTGCATTATCAAGTCCCTACCTACTGTCATATCTAGTACCGATGGGGATGGGACAGACCGCACACGGTGCAACCTGCTACCCAAACACTCCCCGACTAGACATCATATCCACCTTGGGAAAAGATAATGCCAAATTGATCATTGTGTACTTGAGATTATAATCGGTCTTTCAACCAAAGTTATACCATATAATAACGATCAAAACAATTTTGATTAACATTATAATGATATTTGCTAAACAAATCCCAAATTCTATTCAAGTAACATGTTTGTTGGAAAGTAGATTGTGTAACCAATTGTGATCTAGATCATATCTAATCAATTATTGGTTAAGGCAATATCATTTAAGGAAATAATTATCATCAAATATTTCAAAAATATTTATCCATAATTATTACAGGAAATTAAACCATTTAATTTCACTAATTAATTAAATGACAATCACAAGGTTTTTGATTAGGAAAGTAATTTCCAGCAGTGACCCTCACTTACTAAAATTAGCATATTTCAATCAATTTAAATCCAAATTAAGCAAAGTAAGTTTTCAAAGTTTGATAATTTTATTTACAATAGAACCTAAGTGATTTCACGCATTTCAAGGCGTTTCTAAACAGTAATTACTCTTTAACTACGTTAAGATTCGCATTTCTGAAACAGTGGATACATGTTCACTAATTTGATCATAACTTGAGAAAACGGATTCGAAATCACGCAAATTCAGATCCTATGGTTTTCTTATTTGATGGAGAACAAAATACAAGTTTTTCTTTTGTGTTTAAACAATTTAAATAGGGCCGAAAATAATCACAAAACAGAGATGCGAAAATGATATACGATAAAAATTTCGCAAACCCTAACGAACCCAAGTCATCCTAGGTTTATGGATCGTATCTGAAACCTCCAACCTAAGGCTCTGATACCACTTGAAGGATATGGTTAGATCCTTAAGTGCATCACAGAAGCATGAGGATCGCATCGTATGTGATCGGGAGCGACTACTCGTACTAGTTGCTCGATGCAGCGGAATTTAAAAATTTTTTATGTGACGAAACCACATGATTCAAGAACACTTCTCGGATTGTTTCGTATAAACCACAAACAAGTAATAGGATTACTTCTTCAAGCATGGTTGCGATTGAGTATCTAAACGAAGAGACCTCCTGTCTCAAGTTCGAGATGATGGAGGAGACGCTTGCGAGCGTGTTGATGAAACACGTGCTTCTCGCAATCCATGTTGATGACCCAAGTGGTGAATCACCTGATCCTGACATACGAGATCCGACATCTTCTTCACGAGCGAGGTGCATCGAAGGAGACAGATATCCACGAGCAAACGATCGAGCAGCATAATGATGACGCTGCGAAGATGGAGACTCTCTCTAGGGCATCCATGGTGGACGACCATTTGAGAGAGAGAGAGTGAGCGTGTAGAGAGAGAGAGAGACTTGTGCTCTCATTAGCATTTGAAGAACAAGGGGTGCCCTTCTATTTATAATACTTTGGGATCCATGGATCTCAATCCATGGGCAACACAAATCCAATGGCTCTCATTGATTTGTGTTTCTTTCAATGGCCAAGATTTTGTTGGTTAAAAACCAACAATAATAAATTCAATAAAAAATCAAATATATATTGAATATAATTTGATTTATATCAAATCAATCCTTATTTAAGAAAAGGGAAGGAGGCAAGCCTCCTTCCATGAAAGGAGTGGACGGCCTCCACATTCCATATAGGAATTGTGGCCGTCCACACTCCCTACAAGGAAGGTGGCTTTTTCTCCTTTTATTCCATGAGATATATTACCCCATTAATTTCTCCAATATTTACAACAACCTTTGTTGCAAATTATTTCACAAAAAATAAATCCAATTTATTTTATGAACATTGCAATCATGCCATTAGAAATTTGTGAATCACATTCACAACCCAAAATAAAATGTGAATTATATTTTCAATCAATTGTCCAATGTGAATCCAATTCACATTAACATTTAACTAATAAATGTAAATTACAATTAGCTCTCTCTTATATATTATAAATCACATTTATAATAGATATGATTAATATGGATAGTGCTATTTACATTATTCATATCCATGATAATTAAATCACATTTTATCATCTTGGATCTCTATTCTCATGTGCGCAAATAATATGAATCACAATCACATTATTCACATCTTTGATAATCAAATCACATTTAATTATCTAAGATAACCCTCTCTATAATATGAATCAAATTCATATTAATCATAATAATTAAATCATATTTAATTATGCATTTTCTCAGTGCTCGGATACACATATCAACAAAGAAATTATCCTAAACTCTTTCAAGAATAATGCGCTTTCTCCATGGATACTTGAAGATAAGGATAGGGCGATTGTATTGTTCCACATATAGTGACTTGGATATTGGGATCACATATCAAATCTAGATCTCGGGCCTCCCATAGATGCTTGATTAAATCAAGACCGCAAATCTAATATTCTCATTGCATCTGAATCACATTCATATCAATGTCCAATATTTGGACAAAGATCAGATTACTTCTCTACTGAGAGGAGTCACTAAAATCCAGACCCGTTTAATCACTCCCTAGGAATGGAAGCGTCATGGTTATACAATCGTTTATGATCACGTCACCCTCAGGTATTCCCAATACCTTTACATCCTGTATACTGGAAGACTCAGAATAAACCCGAAGTATAAAATCAATTTTATACTGTTTACTTCAGGGATTTATCATTAAGTTTCTCATTTGACTATTGGGAGTTGGTATCGATCATATACTTTCCAAAAGCATATATCATACCCAGGTGTTGATCATATACTTTACAAAAGCATAATGAACCTGTACGATCCCTTTCAGAGATCATATTACTCATATGCCCTTGTATGCACACCTGCACGCAGGTGTATAGACCTTGATTAGGTCATCAACCTATTGGTCTGCCAAATGTACGTACTCAGACATATAGTAACATATCTGTCTCCGCTCAGAGAATGCGTGCCTATATCGTGACAGCATACGTCATAGGACTTTGGTTATCTCGACCTCGTTAAGTCAACTATTTGACCTAACTAATCTGACACCTCTGAATCTCTATTCCCTTACAGAGGACCTACATCACGAGGTCGGTCAGATATCAACCTAAATGAGAAAGGATTTCCATCTCCTACTCAGGCTGGAGATCATCTCTCAACAATCATTTGACGGTGCTTGATGAGTCATCAATCTAACTCTTTAGATTTTCATACAAGCACCAGCCTCTATGATTCAATATTTGAATCAACAACTGTATGATCATCAAGATGGCCATGGTACATAACCCTAATTGTACTAAATGACCTACTATACAAATTTTCTATTCTTCATTTCAGATTAGGAAATGATATTCACGATATCATTTATTGCATAATGGCTCACCGTGAGCTCGCATGTCCAACAATAATGTGGTCCTTGAGAAAGGAACACACTGTATGACTATTTCGACTCGGGTGGGGATAGCCTCCACCCATCAACTAACATAAATCACGACGAGCAAGATGTACTGAAATCCCTGACTGTCAGGAAATGGGCCCATGAAGTCTATACCCTAAGCATCAAAAACATCAGAAATTTGTATGTATCTTAAGGGCATGGTATCTTTGTAACCAACGGTCTCTCCCATTTTCTGACAATTGGTACAACCTCGAACATACTTTGTAGCATCCTTAAATAATGTGGGCCACCATAGGCAACTCTGTAAAACCTTTGCCGCCATGCGTTTCTTCGAATGATGCCCACTAGATTCTAATTTGTGATAGTGCCCAAGTACAGTGGTGTGTTCCTTCTGAGGAATGCACCTTCTCCAGATACAATCCACACCCTCGCAAAATAAGTACGGATCCTCCCACTGGTAATAATGAATCTCTGATAGAAATCTGTCTACCTCGTACTTCGACCAATCTTGTGGAACTTTCTTGGAGACAAGATAGTTTACAATATCAGCATACCATGGGAGTAAGTTCACAGACAAAATGGCCCCATCTGAAAAGCTTTCAGAAATAGGGATCATGTTCTACTCAGAGGTCTCTACATCTATGATATGGGAAAGGTGTTCTGCCACAACATTTTTCATTCTAGGTTTATCTAGAATCTCTAAATCAAATTCCTGGAGAAGAAGGATCCATCTGATAAGGCATAGGTTGGCATCCTTCTTTGCATGCAAGCATCATATGGCAATGTGATCCGTGTATACAATAACGTGGGGAACCGATGAGGTAAGATATGAACTTCTCGAGCCCAAACACAACTGCTAACATCTCCTTCTCTGTAGCTGTATAATTTCACCGTGCTTCTTCCATAGTGTTGCTAGCATAGTGTATAGCAAATGGTATCCCATCCCCTCTCTGTCCTAAAACAACTCCAACTGCAAAATCTGAGGCGTCCGTCATAATCTCAAAAGGAAGAGACTAATTCGATGGCTGTAAGACAGGAGCACTAGTAACCATTTCTTTCATCTGATTGAGTGCAAGGATGACTTTCATCGACAACAAACTCACTCTCCTTGCACAGAATCTCAGTCAAAGGTTTGGCGATCTTGCTGAAGTCCTTTATGAATCCCCTATAGAATCCTACGTTTCCCAGAAATGACCTCAACTGTTTGAAATTCTATGGTGGCTCTAACTTGGAAGTCACATCAATCTTAGCTGGGTCAACCTCCATACCATGTTTAGAGATGACATGCCCAATACAATCCCATTAGTCACCATAAAGTTACTCTTCTCCCATGAGAGCACTAGGTTTACCTCACATCAACGTTGAAGAACTCGGTCTAAATGAGCAAGACATGTGTCAAAACTATCCTCATAGATCGAGAAATCGTCCATGAAGACCTCAAGAAAGCTACCAACCATTTCGGCAAAATCGGACAACATACACCATTAGAATGTAGCGGGGGCATTACACAATCCAAAGGTCATCCGTCTAAAGGCGTAGGTGCCAAATGGACAACTGAAAGTAGTTTTCTCCTGATCCTCAGGAGCGATGGCAATAGTTGTATCCCAAGTACCCATCCAAGAAGCAAAAGAACTCTTTCCCTGCCAACCTCTCAATAATATGATCAATAAAGGGCAGTAGAAAGTGATTGTTCTTGGTAGTTGAGTTCAGGTATCAGTAATCTACACAGACACGCCATGAAGTAGGTACCCGGGTCGAAATCTCCTCTCCATGATCATTCTTTATGATCATAATCCCGGATTTCTTCGAGGCCACATGTAAAGGGTTGACCCACTTGGAATCCAAAATGAGATATATAAAGCCAACATTATACCATTTTCTGATCTCCTTCATGCCAACCTCCTTTAGATTTGGATTTAGATGACACTAACATTCACGGGAGGGTTTACAGTCATCCTCTAGGCACAAAGTTGGGTTAATCCCATAGAGATCCGAGATATTCCATCTTATGGCCTTGCGGTTTCTCTCAAGAACCTATAGCACACGATATTCTTGTTCAACGGTCAACTACAAGCTGAGGATGACTGGAAACAATTGGGGGGGACCTGCAAGGAAGTCATATTTCAATGTTGATGGTAAAACCTTGAGATCAGGTGGAGTCTGAATCGGCTCAACAATAACCTCTACTAATGCACTAGTAGACGGTATATGATCTGTACTCTGTAGATTGTCCAACTTGGCTACTGATGGCTCAACAAATAGAATATTAGATAGATATGCAATGAATGATCTCTGCTCAAAAAGGAGGGGCTCATCAGAGTGTTCAGCATTCTTATCAACTAATGGTTCAGATATCTCAGCAATAATTTCAGAAAGATGTCTCTCATCTGTGCATAACTCAGGAAATTCAACAAATGGCTCAGATATCTGTACATCGGAAGACTTAGATTGATCTTAAAAAATCATCTCAAGCTACCCATCAACAACTAGCGCAATTAGACCACCAATGGAACTTATGTCGACTGTGCTTTCCATAGAATCCTTTTGGGAAAGGAACTCATGGGTATCTATAAAATCAGTGAAAAGACCTGTCTCTTGGAATTCAACAAGAAAATCACAATCATCTGGCTCTGATATAACTTACTCTATATCATCTGCTGCTGGTGGAGGAGATGGTCTAGGATCAGAGATCATCTCAATTTTCACCTTGTCACTGCGAGAGTGAAAGATGATCTCTCCAGTACCATAATCAATTGTTACTTCGACCGTTCGGAGGACCGATCGACCTAGTATGATTGGGGTATGGAGCAACGGTGCAAATGTGTCCATATCCATGATAACAAGATCAACATGGAATTTCATTCCCTGCACCATTACAATAATGTCCTCTAAAACTGCTTCTTGGCCTCTTAATCGATCTATCAACAAATTGAAGGATCATCCTAGTTGTTTTAAGAGGCCCTAACCGAAATTCAGTTAATAAAGAGGAAGGCATGATATAATGGAGGAACCACTATCGAGAAGAGTATGATCAAATTCTTGATCAAAGATATGGCAACGGATGTGAGGTGTTTCCTTGTCTTTCTTTTTAGGCGAGAGGTTACTGATGGCATGAACTGTGGCCATGGTCAAGATGTGTTTCTCTATTTCCTTTCGTCTGTTCTGCCTTGGTTGATGCTTTTATGTACATGCCTCTTTCATTCCCTTTTTTACTATAGACATGTATTCTATGGCTGTAAGGAGTGGCATCTTTAAAAGATGTTCTGTAAGATCTCAACCACTATAGGATTAAATAGGGTTTTTTAATTTTTGAATTTTCTTAGACTTGAGAGCAGAAGGAGATAGCACAGAATCAGAATAAACATTCAAACGTTCATTTTCATTACTCAAAATAGAATCCTCATGTATAAAAGGACAACCAGAATCAGTCTGTATAGTGTTGTCTGGACTAGATGAAGGAAAAATAGAATTTAAAACAGAATAAGATGCTACTACTGGTGAAGAGGAAGAATCTGCGACTGGTATATTCTCCCTTGCTGATGGTGATCTACATCTTCCTGGTAAAGGTGGTGGTGGAGGCGGTGAAACTCCAGACTTGGGTGATACTACATTGGGCCTCTCAACTGCTGGTAAAGGAGATGATGTGGAAGATGATGCTCTCTCAGTGGTTCGATTTTCCAACCCCAACTGGTGCGTAGGCGACTACAATCTCCTGCCGTTCCTGAGATGAATGGCGTCAGATAAACATGTAAAATCAAGGGACATGCCTATCTTGAGGGTGGGTAGGCTATTGGCTACCTTCTCCTTGCATATGAAGTTGTTGGGGTTGGCTTTGACCTGTGCTGAAATCACTATCTTGGTGGTGGTCAGGTCGTCGATCCACTGAGTCAGTTCATTCATGTTCTTCATGAGCAATGCAAGTTGGTCAAGTGGTGGGTTGACTAAAGGGGCCTCAGGTTGTTCATTGACTGGTTGTCGCTGAAACTGATAGTACGGAGGCTGTTGGTAAGCATACTGATTCTGATAATGAGAAGGAGGAGGATATTGACCATGGTATGCAATCTGCTACTGGTTAGGATGAGGAAAATACATATACTGCTGTTGTGGCTGGCCTTGTCTCCAATTTTGAAACTGTGGTGGAGACTGATAGTGAGTCTGGAACTGCTGGTGCTGGTATTGTTGTTGTCTGCCTCCCTGAAACTGGTGGGTAGGTCTCTGACTCTGTTGTGAACCCAACTGGCCTTGCACTAATGGACGGGGATGGTTTTTCTCACGGTCGAACCAGATGTCGTTCACCTCCTGAATGACAGGTGTAGGTTGAGACTGCTGCTCAGGAATGTAGGTTACTTCCTATTGGTAATGAACTATCTGATGTGAATGCTGCTGAACCTGATCAGGTGTCTGCATGTAGTAGACATGTTGAACTATGGATGCTCCTCTTCTACTCTGCTGGGTGGAAGAAATATGCTCCAAAGTAGAGGTATTGGTTGCTGCACTTACACTGTGTACTGCACTAATCTTACTCACAAGAAGCTTCAGGTGATTTGTTATCTCATCTAGCTTATCCAGGTTCTTCGTCCCCTGCTCGATCACTTGAAGCTTCTCAAGCTCCTTGGATCGTTTCTCAATAATGTCCACTTAGTATAGGTGGTTTCCAACAATGGTCAGGTCAGCGTTGTCCACCTTATCCTCTTCATGTGATGCCATCATATTGACAACCTTGTGGGGTACTACAGGGGAGGTGACGGAGTGCTTCTGAAAAGCACATAAAGAAGAAAGAGCTGCTGAACTCTCCGTCATCTCCTCAAAAGTTTGATAAAGGACATCCTCGTCCTTGTTGAAGTGGCTCCCCCCACAAGCAGCATCTACCAGCTTCTGATTCTCTATGATTAAACTCCCAAAGAAATTTTGCACATGGTTGGTCTTTGGAATATCATGATGTGGGCACTTCTCCATCAGATCTTTGAATATTTCCCATGCCTCGTGAATAGGCCCCTGGGGCATCTGTGAGAAATTAGCAATCAAAGATCACATTTGGTTGCGTTGTCCGAGCGGGTAATATTCGTTCAGAAATGTAGACCTCAATTCTTCCCAAGTAGTGACAACCTTTCCCAAGTGATTCAACCAATATAAAGATTTGTCCATCATACTGAATGGGAAGGAGGTCATCTGCACTACCTCTGATGGACATTTGGGTAGTGTAATGTTCCACAAATGCGATCGAACTGATGGAGGTGTATATAAGGTTCTTCATTAATATTTCCATGGAATATTGGGAGAAGAGGCAAAATAGTGGGCTTAAGCTCGAAATGCCCATGAATCGTAGGGATTTGTATCCAAGAATTTATCTGTCTCGCCCCTGGATTATAAGTGTCCTTTAATGTAGGCTTTTCCTCAAGTTCTACGTTAGGGTCTTCTCCCCCATTCCCACCTCCAAGGTTGTTTCTATCCTCCTCTCTCCTATCTTCTCTTTCCTGTCTCAACTTGAGAATCATGTCTCTCAATGCGGTCTGAAAATTAGCATGCGTTGTTATCTGGGCTTGAATTGACTGGATGGAGGCTAACAAGGTGTTGTTGATCTCACTCTGCTCCGACATGGTTCCCTTTCCCTTTGGTGGCATCAAGTGTCCGGTGTCTGACTCTGAAAATGTGCATGACACATGATTAGTTCTCAGAAATGATGGAGTCTCATATACTAATTCGAGATTAAAGCTAATATGAAATAGTGGATTGATGGATGTTGTGAAGGGTGAAGTGGAGAAAGAGGAATATTCAGGAAATGAGTCTCCTCGAATAAAAGGTGAACGGTTCGGAGTGTAGAATGAGTTTGCAAAGTCAGAATGAGAAATACTCCGATCCGACATCTTCGAAATCAATAGGCAGGATGCGAAAGCATGAAGGTCAATGCAAGAGTGAAAGTGAATTAAGGAACAAATTGCGCAGAAGGATCTCTATCACTAGCAATCAAACACAATACAAACCCTCAGTTCACCAACTCAACGCAATGTGAAGACTGTAAATGTTGGTCAATTATCTTGTCAATTTTTAGAGTTTGGTGAGAATACAATCTATCAGAGCAATTTAAGGGAGCTGTTAGGAACCCAATGCTCCCAGGAGACTATCCCAATCTCACAACTAGTTTTTCCCAGTCAATATGGGTGCGAACCATTTACCGGCTACCCAATCTGCCCACTGTGCTAAGGAAATCTCGGACCGATTACCGGCTACCCGTTGAAGTCCTCACTGGAGAACAACTAATCACAAGACAATAGTCTGAAGAGAGTTCAGACGCAGTTCTATCCTAGTGTGTCTCTCTTGCTGCAGATAAATCAAACAAGGCGGGGGTTACTCTCCCCAAAATAATGATTTTCCTTATGTTTATTTTAGGGTCGAGTTTTCTTTAGCATTCCCAAATTTTAGGCAGTTGTCACTTGGTTTGAATATTTTCAATGAATCGCCTACCAAGTGTCCGATTTCCTTTTTAACTTATGTGAGTGAAAACAAAGGAGATCGGAAATGCCAATGTGCGATTAAACTCAATGATGCATGCAAGGGTTAAAGATGCGTACCTTGTCGCTTGCAATCTACATACAGGGTTATCCACGCAGAATTTAAATACAGAAAAATAAACTGACCTATATGCAAATACAAGTGAACCATCCTAACAATAGCTTCTATTAACGGGCAAGAACCAATTAAATTTGACTAAGTCCAATTACGCTAAATTATATAGGTACAGAAATTCTCATTTAGGGTGTTTGGACCTAATTAATTACTTGGTTCAAGCAAATTAATTAAAGCAATAAGTAGGTAGCTCACGAAATCCGCATGAAACAAAGAAAAATAAGGCGATGAAAACAAAACCGCTGAGGTCCCCCAAGTGCACAGACACTTGGCAAAACAGACCCCACAACAAATGAATGTCCTTTTTACAGGAGTTCAAATCCTAGAAATAAATAAAAGAAAGTCTATTTTTTTGCCCGGTCTCCTTCAATTCTTCTTCTCCTCCTCTCATGCTCTCCTGTAGCTCGGTGAAGAATCAAGCCGCCTCCGCTTTGCTTGGGTGCTTCGGCTCTCCTAGGATCACCTCCTCCGCTCAGCGGGCCCTCGCAAGAACAATAAAAGAGAGCATGTGTAAGAAACACAATTATCAAATATGAGCAAGAAAAATGAAATAAATATAGTGAATATGAACAATGGAGTTAATGTAGAAAAATATAAACAAATATGTACAACCAAGAATAGCAGGTCAGAAGAGAAGCCTGACTACCCTCGTCGTGCCTCCCCGACCATCACGTGCGATGGTGAGTACTGTAAGGCCGGTGCAGTCTGGAGGCGCATCCAAGGTGGAGGGCGGCTGTAGGTGGAGCTGCTCGTTGGATGCGTCAAAGCGCAGTGGCTCGATCGGCAGGTGGAGGTTCGAAGGTGCGACGATAAAGGCGGAGCTCGGTGGCTTGCATGGGCGGAGGTAGCGAAGAGGATCCGCCGCGTGGTGGGTGCTGGTGGAAGTCACAAAGACTGCTTCGTGTGGAGCTTCTACAGAAGGGTGGCGCCGCTGGTGAGAGGCGGCTGAGGCCGGCCGATGGCTGGTGCGTTGGACTGCAACCATGCGACTCGGTGGAGGGCGACTGCTGTTGTGCCCCCTTTTTTTTTTTTGTTTATTTTTTTCTAAAATAGAAATATATTTTTTTATTTTTTTAAAATAGAAACTACAAAGTTCTTTATTTTTTATTTTTTAAGAAGAAAATTTATTTTTTAACTACTTCTTTTATTCCAGCAAATAAAATATAGAGAAGAAGAAAAAATGATATTCGACTCGAGCATGACGACTCAGTCCAAAAATCAAAAGGAGATGTGAGTCGATGCAGATCCTTGTGATGTGGAAGATGGATCCGAGTCTCTGGCCACCGTACACGGCCGGAGTTGGAAGATCGTGTGAGGTAGAACGTGGAGCAATAAGATCGAGAAAATAAAGGTGAAAAATTGAATTGGATTCACATCAAATCGTGATGTGTGATTCTAAGATCTAGAAAAAATGACAACGAACTAAAAATACGAAAACATAAACTACGATTAACCTAGGTTAAAAATAAGAGAAAATGGATCTCACCTTAGGAGCGGAAAACACTGTGATCGGCTTGACAAAGGCTGACTCGCTGTCATCGGACAACTCGTAGGCTAGACACCCTTCTGCGATAAGATAGCTCTCGGAGAATAGGATCCTCTCACCAAAGATTGATCCAGTGAGAATGAGGGAGGATGAGCCAACTAAACAGAGAAGTAATTGAATTTGAGTTTGAATTCGAATTTAAAAATTGAATGGAGATAAAGAGATAAGGAAAGAAATTGAAATGAGATAAAGATAAAATTATCGTTAAAATTATTTACATAATTATTATCTTTTTTATTTCATCACTTAATTAAATTGAATAAAAATATTTATTTTTTTATTTTTTTGCGGTGGTTATTTAGGAATACCAACTATATACATATACTATAAATAGATGGTACATTATATACATAGTTAAATAAGGAAATTATTTTTTTATGTTTAATTTTTTATATATTTTTATATTTTTTATTATAAATAGTTAGTAAAAATATTTACAAATACAATATGTACAAATAAATGGTAAAATTGCAGAAACCACCCCTGAAAACTGACTTTTCAACCGTAACTCCAAAAAAATATGAAATCACTGCCACTTTAAAGATAATTTAATTTAGAATACAATGGAAGTGAGTTTGGTTCAATTTGAGTTCATATGGAGCTGAAATTGGTCTTTCAGTTATTGCTTTATTGCTTTTTCCCGATGTGGTTACTTTTATTGTGTACATGATTTTATTTTGCAATTATTTTTATTATTTAGGAAACATTTTTATTTACAACTTTTTTTTGAAATTATTTTTTTTGAGGTCAATTTACACATAAAATAGTGTAACTATACAAATATACACAACACATTTTTTGGATTTTCTTTATTAAGGACCCTATCTCCCCTACTTTATTCCTGATTGATCAGGTCAAGTCTTGACTTGTTCTCAGGGTTCAGGTCAGCCTGTATCTATTACATATATGCAGTCCTCTCTTCTTCTTCTTTTATCTTTTCTTTATTTTTCCTTTCTTTCTTTCTTTATTTATTTTAGTTTAAAATAGTAATAAGTGTACAATATTTACAAACAGATGCAAGTTAGTAAGAATATGAAGTTAGTATTATATACATGTGTTTTATAAGGGATTTTAGGCTAAAATAAATGAATAAAGATGATGAAATGCAGATTCGTCACCACCTTGAATTTGTTAAGGGTAGTTGTCCACCCTTCATTTTAGGAAGGTGGCTCCCTCATCCGATTATGTGAGATTTTATACTTCACATAATCCTTCATTTATTTGCAACAACTTTTGTTGCAATATAATTCACAAAAATAATTCTAAATTATTTTGTGAATATTTCAATCATGCCATTGAAAAATATGAATCATATTCACACATCCAAAATAAAATGTAAATTGTATTTTCAACTAATGGTCCAATGTGAATCCAATTCACATCAACATTTAGTTCGTAAATACTATTTACATTTAGATCTCTCTCATATATTAGAAATCATATTTTTTGCATATATGATTAATATGAACAATGCTATCCACATTTCATATCCTTGATAATTGAATCATATTTAATTATCTAGGATCTCCATTCTCATGTATCTAAATAATATCAATCATATTCATATTATTCTAGATAATTAAATTACATTTAATTATCAATTTCCCAATACTCAGATACATTATTCAATAATGGAATATTCTCAAACTCTTTCAAGAATAATATGTTTTCTCTGTTGATATTTGGAGATAAGGATAGAGCGATTGTACGTTCCACGTATAGTGACTTGGACATTAAGATCATATGTCATATCTAGTTCTCGGGGACCTCTCAAAGATGCTTGATTAAATAGAAGCCCTAAATCTAATCTTCTCATTGCATCTGAATCATATTGAGATCAATGTCCAACATTTGGACTAAGATTAGATTACTTCTCTACTATGAGTAGTCACTAAAATCCGAACCTATTTCATCACTCCCTTGGAATGGAAGCGTCATGGTTATACAATCATGTATGATCACATCACCCTTGAGTATTCCTAATACCCGTACATCCTACATACTAGAAACCCTTGAACAAACCCGAAGTTTTAGATCACTTTTTGACTGTCTTCTTCAGGGTTTTATCATTAAGTTTCTCATTCAGTCATTGGGAGTTGGTATCGATCATATGCTTTCCAAAATCATATATTATACTTGGAAATTCTTGTCATGCTTCTAAAGAAACATGACCATGCATGGAATTTGATCGGTCCCAATACCTCCTGTGTGAGCTCATATCTTCCGGTCCAGTAGTGAACTTGTATTATCCCTTTGAGAGATAGTAGTACTCATATGCCCTCGTATGCTCACCAGCTTGCTGGTGTATAAACCTTGATTAGATAATCAACCTATCGGTCTGTCAAATGTACATATTCAGACATATAGCGATGCATCTATCTCTGGTCAGAGGATGCAATCCTTTATCATGACAATATACGATATAGGTCCTAGTTATCTCGATCTTGTTAAGTCAACTCTTTGACCAAACTTATCTGACACCTCTGAATCTCTATTCCTATGTAGAGGACCTGCATCAAGAGGTCAGCCAGATATCAGCCATTAGAGAAGGATTTCCATCTCCATCTCATGCTGGAGATCTTCTCTTAAATGTTATTGACACTGCTTGATGAGTCCTCAATCTAACTCTTTAGATATCATCCAAGCACCAACCTCTATAATCATTAAGGTGGTCATGGTACACAACCCTAATTGTATTAAGGGTCGTATTATGCAAATTTTTTTATCCTTCATTTCAGATTAAGGAGTGAATTGCAATAACATTTATTGCATAATGGCTTGCTGTGGGCTCACATGTTCAACAATCTCCCACTAGCCCAAAGAGCCTTTAAATGACCTATCTTAAAATCCTTACTCATGTGCTAATCATAGCCTTTTTTAGAAAAAAATAGCTTTGTAGGTTGACTAGTCACTCTTTTCTTGAGAGTCTATGCCACGTAATTTTACAAACTTGCATATCCCCCAGTAAGAGTGATCGCATCCAATGTGAATGTTACATCTTATGCAACCAATACTCAATATTGTTGAGTAGTTATTTTACCTTTTATCATAATGATTGATAATTATTATAAACAGTAAGTGATACTATTATGCTTGGAGATCTCTATCTCCTTAGATTAAGATATAGTCTTATGTATAGTAACGTATATATAGGTAAGACATTTTAGATCACTATCTATAAAAGTCTTAATTCCTTAAAGAAAAACTTTGAGATCACTATCTCAAAAATCTTGTGCCTTTAAAGATGTTGATCATTACTACAATTTAGTGTTTATATCCATTGTAGGATTGGTAGCATTTTGCTACTCCCACTACATGGCAAACATCTGTCCTTTTGTACATATGTAGCATACACTGAGCTTCCCATAGATAATGCACTAGAGAATGTAGCTTTGGCATTCAAATCCTCAACTCTTTGAGGTGCTATCCCTTTAGATAGTTCAATACCATATCTTAAGGTAAAGAATCTTTCCTTGGAGTATTCTAAAAAATAGAATATGTCTAAGGTGTACCTCTAATGTGACGTTCCCAATGCTCTCTTCTCTTTGCTTCTGAACAACTTCAGAACTAAGATATGAGGCATCCTTGAGGCCATATCTCAAGGTATAGAACAACCAGATCACAAAACACTTACTATCATCCTTATATCATTCCAAATGATTAGTATTTTATCTACTTTTAGCTCTATGAACACAATTGAAATCTCACTAAGCTTTACATGGTTCATCAAGATTCTATCTGAAATCATAACCTTTATAATTCATCGAATATGATGTTCCAACTACTAGAAGTCTATATGAGTCCATAGATGGAGTTCCTTAGATTACACACCTTGCATTCCTCAACCATGAAGCCATGGAGCTACTTCATATGAATATCCTCGTTGAGGTATTCATTGAGAAATGCAATCTTGACTTCTATCTTCCAGATGTCATAGTCAAGTTGTGTAGCTACAGTTAGCAATATTCTGATGGGTTTAATCATGGTTACTAGAAGGTTAATTTGTACTAGTTAGCTCTGTTTACATTTATTTAGATAGGGTTTTAAAGACAAAATAAAGGAATAAATGTACATGAATGGGTATTCATCACCCCACTATACTTACCTTTGCTAGTCCCTAGCAAACACTTATTAGGAGAATAAGTGATGTAAAAGAAACATAAGACAAATAAAGAAGGTAGAATGTTCATGATTTTAAACTTTTCTTTTCAAATCAAAGTTTAAAGCTCAGTTAAGACCTTTGGATTGTTAATGTGTTCGAAACCATGTTAAGGTGAGGACTTGTGGATCGACAACCTTTCGGTACTATGCTCCTTTATCTAGTTCAATTCACAGCCTGATCATAACCATCCTTTCAAATATATATTCTTGTAACCTTGAAATGACAGATACCAAGTGTGTGAATTGTGTTAGCTATTCCCAAACAAAAAGTTGAACTACCTACTTGCCTCCTCCTCTGGTAACTCATCATCGGGGAGATGAATATTTGATTCTAAGTTCAGGTACATGCTAGTGCACAATGAAGTAGGGGAAGCTAGAAGAAAGAGAAGAGAAGTGGAAATTGACCAGTGTAGTCAAATTTCCTTGTTTAGCTCAGCCAGCGTAACCAAGTCTTTGCAAAAAATAAGGACTTTTCTGAAGCTCGAAATTTTCTGATTTTTTGGTATAGGATTCTTTTGGATATTCCTTTATTCTAGTATTGCATTGCATTCTTGTATTGCCCCCGATGGGTATAGAATCTTTTGTTCCGCCCATGTTTTGGGGTCTTGTAAAAATTGTGCTAGCAGACAATTCTTTATCGATGATTTATTTCAATCCAATCTCCAGTCATTAGATGTCCATGAAACCAGAGAAATAATAGGTTGAAGTACCGATTTTAACAGTCCCCAAGAATGGTTCCTGAGCCACCCTTGATGAAGCGACCTAGTATATTCCAAAGTTACTCTCCTAGATTTTTCAACAACCCATCTTGGTTGAGCTAAGTGCTGAGTGTGAGGTTTCGAGTCAAGCCATTATCTCAAGAATCACATGGATGAAATAAATGGTTCTACTCAGTCACCTTGAATTGACTCATGAACCCAGTCTTACAAATGCTAAAGAATTAACTCATAATGACATGAAGCGTCTTAATTCTAGTATTAACATGTTCCTCTGAAATTAGGTGGATTAAGGTCAAGGACAAGCTCTAGTCTTCAGATTTTATTCAAACTTGTTCAATTATCAAATCATTCTAAAAAATGCTCATGCAATGCATGGAGATATTTTTGTGAAACAAATTCCTAGCTTTTGAACTTTTTATGAGATTTTTCAAAAAGTTATGCAAATTTTTATGAGGTTGTGAAAACATTTTGCAAAATTTTAGGTTTTTTGAGTTTTTTCAAATTTTAATGGACTTTGTGAAAAAGTTAAAAAGATTAGTGAACAAGTAAAAGAGTTAGTGTGCTAGTGATATGTGTGTTATTCTTTATAGATGATTTCTGATATACCATTACCCTGTGTTTTAACCATATTATAAATACACAAGTACGTGTTATGGCTAAAGTATATACAACGTATATACAAATCGCCACACTTATCTTGAAGTATGTACTCATAGTGATCAAGGAGAAAAAGGAATACACAACTCATGTTGAGTGTAGAAAAAGTCTACACTACAACAATTCAAAGAATGTGAAGTCGGTCACCCCCTCTAAACTTAGGATTAACTAATTCTAAGTTAATAGACTGTACACAAAAGAAGGATGATCGAGGATTAGAATGTATGAAATCATCTTCCTGGCTCGACCCCCTATACTTAGGGTGAAATTATTTATAGAGAGAGAACATCAACAAGTTGAGAGACATGTGAGGAATCAAAGAATGAATCACCTGAATCAGTCACTACCCCTATACTTTGGATGAAGCATATAGTAAGTATAACACTAATGAATGGGATTACTGAGTAACGGAAGAATAGAAATGAGAAAAAGATATGAAAAGAAGAAAATGAACTGATATTTTTGTCTTTTTATTTGTCTTGTCCATAATCATCTGGAAGCTCTTCCTCGTATATAACCTGAACTGAGTCTACAACAAACATGAAAGTATCATGCTCAAGATACAGTTTAGAGTTGTTCGTTGACTACAAAAGGTTGTGCGTTAGATGACAAGCCTGATATGATGATGATACCATTGTCACATACATTTATCACAATGAATGGTCCAGACCATTTGCTCTTCAGCTTTCCTGGAAGTAACTTCAACTTTGCATCAAACAATCACACCTTTTGATTTGGCTCAAAGGTCTTTCTTCGGATATGCTTGTCATGACATCTCTTGACCTTTTCTTTATACATTAGGCAGTTGTCAAATACAAAGTCTCCCAACAAGCGATTCATGTACACATTTTGGTTCTTCCTAGCTTTCTCTTTCTCCAGATGGCATACACTAACTTTCCACAAGAATTTATGAATTAATTCCATGGGGAGATGACAAGGATTTCCATACACAAGGCAATAGGATGACAAGCCAAGAGGAAACTTTGATAGAGGGGCTATTGCACTGGCCTACTAATCAAACACAATTAGCAATCACTGCATGGCCAAGCGTGCCTCTAATCAATAATCAACCCACAAAAAATTCAAGTGGTCAATGTGCGTGATTTAAAATTTATTATAAATCTACTATAAATGTGTATAGGTGTAAGTATGTAGAGTATCGAACATAGGGAAAAATACGTGGTAGCAAGAATTATTATTTATAAATAAATAATGAATAAATAATAATAGGTATATTTGTAAAATATTCACTCAAATAAAAATGAATTAATTTGTGGGATTTACATTAAAATAAAATGATTCTATTTTATTTATATATTATTTTTAATTTCATAATTTTATACTTTTCCTTTAATATTTTTTGATTTTTAGTTTTTTTAATATATAATAAAGGTTTATAAATAACTATATATACTATATAGGATAATATATTTATAAATATAGCTAAAAATAACCAAAATTGCAAAAAACATTTTACAATTTTTTAATGTTTTTTTCCATGAATTTTTGCTATTTTTAGGTATTTTTAAAGTCCTAAATACATAAAATCAAGGACTTTTTAATCAGGCTGAATCGTGTTGGAATTCGAAAATAGTAAATAGAGTCAAAATTTTGCAAAACTATTTTTAATATAATATATAACATAAAAAATTCAGAGATAGAATTACATATTCTTGGAATTTTAAAAGATTTTTCTAATTTTTATGAGGATTTGAGGCTTTTTAATTTATATTGATTTTCTTTTTCTATTTTTAAGGATATTTAGTTTTTTAGATATAAAAAAACAATAATAAATAAATATTAAAATTTTTGTATTTTTTAGATACGGGTTTATTCTTTTTGGATTTTTCAAACCAAATAGAAAATAAAACATGCTATTTTGATTTTTTATTAAATTGTAAAAATGCCTAAATCATAAAACTAATTATTTAATGTGAAAGAGCATGCAAAGAGGAACAATATACTATTTTCCATAATTTTAAAGGCATGTTTCATATTTTTAGAACATTGAAAATAAATATAAGAATTAAATGAACTAGTAGGGGTACATTTGCAATTAAAATAAAAGTCAGAGCTACAATGCAAAATAACCAAAGTTTACAACTAATACTCATATTTTAAATACTAAATTACAATTCCAAAATCGTAGGGTAAAAAGTGCAAAAATGCCCAGCTCACGTGGGGGGCCACGTGAGCTACATTGGAAAGGAACTAGATGCAAAATCAATAAACTAGAGGGTCTCCTTGCAATTTTCCCACAAAATTTTAAACATATTAAATATTTTACAGTATTAAATAAAAAGAAAATAAAAATGAGGACTGGATTTGTAATTTACCCCTTAAATGCACCCAATCGTGCGGCCGAACACGATCCGCTTGAACACGTGGCAGCACTAGGTGGCACGATGACTCTTGGACGCTGACGTTTGAGATTAAATCCCAGATGGGGATCAAAAGGTACATGCTTGTGCTGATCGAACGTCAAATGTGCAATCTGGGTGGTGAAGTTTGATCGAATGGCTCCAGATGGCAGTGGAAGAACAATGGAAGAACTCACCCGCGATGATTTTGATTTTGATGTCGTGCGCATCTCCGTCCACTAGGGAGCCCGTCGAGTATCTCTATGCATTCCTTCACACCCCAAAGCTCCCAGAAGCACCAAAGGTATCCGGGGATCATTGGTAGGTTCTTGGAGCTCGATGTTCCTACGGAAGGCTCGGGGGCAGTTCTTCGAGCAAAATAGCACTCAGATGGGCTCTTCAACACCTGCACATGAGATGAAATACATGATGAGGAAAGGGAGAGGGTGCTGGCAGTTATTGGTGGCTGGTCGAGGGTGGATCGAACATGGATGTTCGAAGTCCTACGAGGGTGATGGAGTTGGACTTCGAAGATCAAATTTAGTGGAGATATGGGGAATTAGTAAAGGGAGAAATGTGTAGAAATGTGGGGGAAACGAAATGGGGTGGAAGTGGAGGTTGGAATCGGATCGAGACAATGGAGTATGATGGCTGGAGCTCAAGAGATCCAGTCAAACTAAAGTCCTAAATATAATATAAAACAAGTGATAAAATCACAAACTAAAATACATAAATGAAATACAGCAATTAAATCTACTTAAAAAGGACAGAAAGGTACTTGGAGCGGCCGAAGGCTACGAGATGGACCTCAGCATCGGCGAGTGATGGAGATGTGTGGGAACACATCCTACACACTCGCTCCTCGTTGTAGAGCACGTCAGACCACCCCTGTCATGAATAGCACTACCTCCTAGCACTCTGAGGGGTTAAGATAGGGTAGAAATCGAACATACCCCAAAAATGGAGATCTGGGGTGACTTTATACCGTGGTGGTTAAAAGGTTTTCCAGGGAAGGTGGCATGCAAAGGAGGGAGGAAATGATGAAGATGATGATTCGGTGAGAATAGTTGAAGTGTAGGGAGTAGAATGATGGAATGGATCAAAGGAAAGGGGATATGATGGATGCACAGAAATTGGGAGAAGGCGAGTGTCTCATCAGGTCTGACAAAAGTCAGGGGGTGAGGAAGTACCGTTGACCCGCATTCAACTTTTGGGATGTTTTGGTTGGTCTACATGGACCAACCAGAAAAAAGGAATAAGAAAATAATCATAAAATCAATAAATAATAGTAAACGAATTTATTAATTTTAGGTTATAAAATAATAAATGTTTTCTAATTTTCTATAGTATTTGATTTATATTTTTATTTATTTTTCCAAGGTCATTTATCAAGAGTTGATATTTACATGTCTAATCATATGTATTTTTACCTATATATTGTATAGTTTATTTTTATTTTTTTTATTTTCTACTCATATTTTATACATTTATAAATTATTTCATATACATAAATATATTTTATTGTATTTTTCAGAATTAGTATGTACACTTAAATGAATAGAAGTATTAACTATATAGGTATATGTATGGGTAATTCATCTATGTATTTAAGCGTAGTATTTTATTTTATTGCATTCTTTATGGTTTTATTTTATTTTAGTTATGTACATATATTATAAATATTTTTTACAAAATTTCAAAACCTAACTTTTGCATCTTAACTCCAAATTGAATGAAACCACCTTTATTAAATAGCTAATAAAAAGTTATATACAATGAAAGTGATTTTATGCATTTTGATTTCATATGGAGGAGATACAAGTATGGGAAGTTTGGATTTGGGATTTTTATTCTGAGTGTTGAAGCATAATATGCATTATTTTTGTGTAAAATAAAATTTGTATTTCTACATATTTTATCTATAAATTTCATTTACAAAAGTTTATTGACTTGAGTTAAAAATAATAAAGAATAAAATAGTTCCCAAAAATGCATTATTGAAGAATAAAAATGAGGGTTTTTTTGGGGTTTTGACCCTTATCTTCCCCTACTTTATTCCTTGTCGACCAAATCAATTCTTGACTTGGTCTCGACGTTTAGGGTCATAAAATACCTTTGGTATTTCTTTTCTTTTCTTTTATTTCCTTTATTCTTTACTTTTGGCTTTGATTACATTGTTTTGTACAATGAATGCATAATAAAGAATGAATGTTATTTTACATAAATTAATGGTGTTTACGTGCTTTTGACTACGGATTAAAGGTCAAAAAAAGAATAAAGGTGATGAAATGGAGATTTATCAGACTTGTACATTGTTGGGTAATCCTAAAGAATTGAGTTAAGCAATTATGACCAGTTCTTGTGATAAGGACGTTCAGCTTTTTGCAAGATGGTTTTGATCCCCCTGTTCGAACCCTCACCCAAGCCATTAGTCTATAGGTGGTATGGAGATGCGACACAGTTTCTATGTCGTACTCCTTGGTCTGCTTCTTGACCTCTTTGTTTATAAAGTATCTTTCCCCATATTATATCAATATCATCAAAATTTTGAACAACACAATGATGTTATCTTTGAGAAATTGGCAAACTGCATGGTTGTCTGCAGCTCGAGCGGGGATAGATTTTACCCATCGACTGACATAATCAACAACCAGCGAGATGTACTCATTGCTTTGACTATTCGGAAATGGGCCCATGAAATCGATTCCCCATTCATCAAAGACGTATGCTATCTAAATATATTTTAGAGGCATGGTATCTCGGGAATTAACAATGCTGCCCATCTTTTGGCAGTCAGTACATCCTTTGGCATATTTAGTAGTATCTTTGAAAAGAGTTGGCCACAAGGGCCACTTTGAAAAGCTTTGGTTGTTGTTTGCTTTCCTAAATGGTGTACACCTGATTCTAACTTGTGACAGTAGTTTAAAACACTCATATGCTGCTCCTCAGGAACACATATTTGCTAGATGTAATATGCTCCTTCACAGGATAGATATGGATCCTCCCCCTGGTAAAAATTTATATCGAACATAAACTTGTCCACTTTCAGCTTCGACCAATCTCACGGGACTTCCCTAGAGACAAGGTAGTTGACGATATTTGAGTACGATGGGAGCGACGTGATTACCAATAAGGCTTCATCTAGGAATATTTCTATGATTGGGATCCGTTCTTGCTCAGGAGTTTCAATTTTGGTTTTTTTGGAAAGATGATCTGCCACCATATTTTTGACTCCAGGTTTATCATGTATCTCAAGGTTAAACTCCTGGAGTAGAAGGATCTAACGATGTAATCATGACTTTGTGTCCTTCTTTCTTTGTAGGTACTAGATGGTAGAGTAGTCGATGTATAAAATTACTTTGGATCCAAGAAGATGAAGCCTGATTTTTCCACTGCAAAGACTACGGGTAACAACTCTTTTTCTGTCAATGTGCAATTCATCTAAGCTTTATCCAGAGTTCTGCTAGTGTTGTGAATAACAAATGGCCACCCATCCTGTCATTGTCCCAACATAGCCCCAATAACATAATCTGATGCATCCATCATGATCTCAAATGGTAGAGACTAGTCTTGCGACTGTAGGACAGGAGCCTTGGTGATTACTTGTTTCAATTGATAAAAGGTTTGGAGAACTTTTTCATCTATTATAAACTTGATGTCCCTAGAAGTTATGTCAATGGTCGTGCAGTCTTGTTGAAATCTTTGATGAACCTTTGGTAAAAGTTGACATGCCCCAAAAATGATTGGATTTGTTTTAAAGAATTCGATGGCTAAAGATTGGAGATAACTTCCACCTTGGTTGGGTCGACCTCCATGTCTTGCTTGGAGACAACGTGACCCAACACTATTCCTTCAGTTACTAAAAATTGACTCTTCTCCCAATACAACACAAGGTTAATGTCATAACATTGCTGAAGTACTCAGTCTAGATAGTTCAAGCATTGATCAAAGTTGTCACCGTAGACTAAAAAGTCATCCATGAAGACCTCAAGGAAACTGCCCACCATGTCTGCAAATACAACTAGCATACATCTCTAAAATGTAGCAGGGGGAGTTACATAGTCCAAATGACATGCATCTGAACGCGTACATCCCAAATGGACATGTGAAGGTGGTCTTCTCTTGATTTTCAGGAGCAATAGGAACCTGATTGTATACATAATACCCATTACAGAAACAGAAATATTACTTTACCACAAGTCTTTCAACTATATGATCAATGAAAGGCAAAGGGGAGCGATCTTTCTTGGTCTCTAGGTTCAGGTGTTTGTAATCCACACAGATTCGATAAGAAGTGGGTACTCTGGTCGAAATCTCCTCTTCCTTGTTGTTCGTTACAATCGTGATCCCCGATTTCTTAGGAACCACTTGTAACAGACTTACTCATTTTGAATCGGAGATGGGATATATAAATCCTACATCGCATCACTTCATAATTTCTTTCATCACGACCTCCTGAAGGTTTGGGTTCAGCTGATGTTGAAACTCACGGGAAGGCCTATAGTCATTTTCCAAAAAGATGTGGTGCGAGCACAATGAGGGGTTTGTCCCATGGAGATCCAAAATTTTCCATCCAACTGCCTTGCGATTTCTTTCTAGAACCTCAAGTAAACAAGATTCTTGATCCGCTGTCAATTGGGAATTGATAATGACCAGGAACATGTTTTCCTCGCCCATAAGGAAGGAGTACTTCATAGATGAAGGTAACGACTTTAGCTCTGGAATGGATGAAATCAACTTTGTGGAAACTTCATCAATTGTGATCCGTGTAAGTGCTCTCAATTGTGTGTTGTCCACCTAGAGTAGTTCTGGCTCAGAGCACAAGATGTCTAAAAGATCTGCAAAAACTCGTCGTGCTCTAACAAGGGTGGATCAGTTTGAATTAGTTCAGGTAGCATATCAACATGTACCTCATCTTCAAGGACATATAAGAATTCGAATGTGATTTTCAGGGATTCCTCCTTGGAGAGGAATACATGTGTTTCAATGTCATCCAAAAACAAGTAGTGTCTTTGATCTTTGCAAGAAAATCACAACTTTATCTCTTTCTACATTTGCTCAATCTCTTTAGATATGGATTCTACGAGCTTGGACTCTTGGATCGTCTCAATGAGTATCTTATCGCTGCTTGAGCAAAAGGTAATCTTCCCAGTGTTATAGTTAACTATTGTTTCAACCGTTCGAAGGAAAGACCACCCCAATATGATTGGGGTATGCAGAAGGGGTGCTAAGGTGTCCATATCAAGCACAATCAAATCGACAGGGAACTACATCCATTGGATAGTAATAATGACATCCTCCAAAATACCCCTTGACCGCTTCATAGAAGTGTCTACGAACTGCAAAATCATTCTTGTTGCTTTTAGCGATCCTAACTCAAATTCTTTCAGCAGTGACATAGGCATCAGATTAATCAATGATCCACTGTCAAGGAGTGCTCTTTCAAACTCCTTTTGGATATTAAACAGACCTCTCTAGATGATAATCTTAACGTGGCTGATTTATCCTCTTTTACAATCTGTTTCACTACAACACTCGTAGCTCTAGATATTTGTCCACCCTTTCCCTGTTTGATTTCTATGTTATGTACGGTCGTGCCTAAGGGCATATAGGTTAATGTGGATTCTTCGTTTTTTCTCAATCAAAACCCCTTCCCAAACTATACAAGCTTCTTCCAAAGTATACGACTTTCTAGATGTATATGATGATATCTAAACATATAGATCTTATATGAATCGTATGATGAAGTACCATATGAGTTGATATATAGGAATCTGAATATGTCGAATCGCTCATGTTATGATCTTCTACAACGTAGGTCTCCTCGTTCCGTCACTTGGCCTATGTTCTAAATATAGCATTCAGACTAAATGAGTCTATTAAAGGATGTCGATACTTCCACTTACGGGTCACGTAGGAGACATCTCTATTTTTTTTATTGGGGGATCCTTATACATTTCTTAGCTTTCAATTCTCCTGATTGAATATTTTGCATTGGATGAGAGGAGCTCCCATGTCCTTCTTCTTTTTAGGGAGGTTGCTGATAGCATGTTGCCATAGTGAGAATGTGCTTCTCTGATTTCCGACGTCTAGGTTTGCAGAGTTGACACTTTGTAATACAAGCTTCTTTCATTCCTTTCTTCATTACATGATATTTTTCAATAATTCCACAATGCTCTAATCATGTATGGTATTTTTCAAATTTTTACGATTTTTTCCATTAAGGCACCAGGAAACAGAACATGCACATAATAAAAAACCTCATTTTCTTATAGAATAGTGTTCTTACTTACATGTGGATGGTTGAGCATAATACAACCATTAAAAATAGAAGGTGAAATATATGCAGGAAATTTAGCCGTGTCCGCTTGCACGGGATCAACTGTTGGTGTTGGCTCCTCCTTGGTTGCATCAACACGATCTTGGTTGTTATTAGTTGGCTCTTTTTTATTTTCTCATTTTTTTTTATTTTTTGTTGTGTTGGTGGTGGTGCTACTAAGTGCGGCCTCAGTTACATGTGATGAAGACTCGCATGTAGAAGCTTGACTTTTCCCCTTGGTTGAGGCTGTCGGCTATAGTGTTCTACTGCTCATGAGATGAATAATATTAGATAACATTAATGAGTTTATACTTTATTAGGGAGGTGGTGTTGCACTATAGTGTACCTGCTCCTTTCTCCTGAAGGTGTTGGGATTTGCCTCTACCCGTGTCGGGATAACCGTTTTGGCAGTAGTGATTTCATTAATCTTCTAGCTCATCTCCTTCATGTTCTATATAAGCTGAGCCAAGCAGTCCAGGGCCGGGTTCATCGAAGCGACCTCATAAGATTCAGCATTCGAAGGGAGCTGAGGCTAGTAGTACTGCGACTGTTGCTGATAATACTGAGATTGATGAGGAGGGAGTTGTTGTTGTTGGTATAGAGGAGGAAAGGAATGGTCATAATATTGAGAAGGTGGATGCTACTGATGATACAGTTGGCGGTATGTCGAATGCTGATACTATTGTTGTCTTTAGTTGTTGCTCTGGTGTGGAGATTGGTAGTGTTGCTGCTGAAAATTTTGTCCATCATGCTATGGAACGAATGACTGGATAGTTGCATTAGACCCTGGGGTTGACCTCAAGGATGGGTTTGGTCTTGATCATTACCCCACATGGCATTCACTTCCTAGATTTGTGGCGGTGGTGGATAAAAAGGTTCGGTGTAATCCTGGGGATCCGGATGGTACACAACCATCTGCTATTGCAATGATGAAGTCCCTTGATCAGGAGTCTGCATGTAATATACGTGCTGAACGGACTGTTGTGACCCTTGATTATGCTGTTGTGATATCTCCTTTGGCTCGACAGAATGCTCTCCCTGTTCCTTCACAGACTGGTAGGCATGGATGGTGCTTACCTGAAGCTCAAGATACTTGGATATCTGATCGAGCTTATCTAATGGCTTTATTCTCTATTCGACAACATTAAGTTTTTCAAGATCTTGTGAACACTTCTCAATAATTTCCACTTTAGAGAGATGGTTCCTGATGATGCTGAAATTAGAACTCATTTCTCTCTCTTATTCATGATAGGATGTCGCATGAACTGGCTTGTACAGGATCACTGGAGATTTCTGGAATACACTGGATGAAGATAGGGCTGCAGAGCCATCAACCATTTCTTCAAAAATTTTCCACAAGAAATCTCCATCCTTGTTAAAGTGAAATCCTCCGCACATGGCATCCACGAGTCATCGGCTTTCTTGATGCAAGCCCTCAAAGAAATTCTTAACCATGCTGATCTTTGGCAAGTCATGATGGGGAACTTCTCCATGAGATCTTTGAATCTTTCCCAGGCCTCATGAAACGACTCGTGGGGCATTTGGGATAAGTTGGAGATCAACACTCCCATCTGATTTAGATGACCTAAGGGATAGTACTTGTGCAGGATGGCTGATATAAACTCTTCCCAGGTTGTCACCACCTTCCTAAGGTGATTGATCTAGTAAAGAGCCTTGCCCTGAAGGCCAAAAGGGAAGGCGACCATCTTTTTACCTCCAACAGAATGCGTGGGGTATTGCATGGTGTTGTAGGCCATGCTAAATTGTTGCTGGTAGACGTAGGGTTCTTTATTTGTGTTGTCGTAGAAGATCGACAACAAAGGAAATAATTAAGGCTTCAGCTTAAAATGTCCATGGATTGTTGGAATTTTGATCCATTCAGTCACCTAGCCAACACTAGGGATATATGTACACTTCAAGGTGGGTTAGCGTTAACCTCCCTCCCCAGCTACTACTATATGTCCTCCTGTAGTCTGATCATCATCATTGCCACCATGATACTCTTCATCCTCTCCTCATCGGCTTTCAAGGTCCCTCCTCATCTCCACGAGCATCTCACGGAATGCAACTTGCATAAGGGCTTTGTCAGTCAATTGTTGTTGAATGGCTTGAATGGATACTAGCAAATGGTTTTTGACCTCATTCTGGTCCACTATCTCATCCGAAGTTGGTCCCTTCTCTCACATATGATGAACCATCTTTGGTTCATTGTCAGAGATGTTGGCCTCCAGATCAGGCTCTTGGTCTACACTAGGGAATATGCCACGATCAGACTGGAAGCATGCACCTAATGAGGAAAAGAGTTGAGAAGCATGGTCGATCTTTAACTTTATTAGGTATGGAGAAGAATATGGAGTAAAGTTAATATCTATCAAGAAAGGAGCGAATTTGGGGCAAGAGTGATCCTGATTTATTTGATAAGGAAACATGGAGTCTTGAGAGTGGTTCGCAAAGTCTGAACCATGCTCTCTGGAATTGCCCCGAATTATTGGAGATGTCGATCTCAGGGAATCGATGTGGGTGTCCATGAAGTCTGCAGTCAACCATCCCTGATTAGTTATCTCAACAGATAAGAGGTAAATGGATGAGGAGTAGATGATACATGAAGAAAAATTCAAGAGGGTATGAGACGAGAAGGCTAAAAAGTGAGCATGGAGAAAAGGAGAACATGGAAAAGAAGTATGCAATGCAAGGAGCAAAGGCACAATATTTTTGATCTTGACCTGTTTTAAAACTAATCAATCAAACCACAAAGCAAGGGTTGATTCACCAACTTGACACAGTGAACCATAAAGGCTCAACAATTATCTTTTCAATTGTTGTATCATGTAATCTTGTCAATTAGTCCTTAGCGGCAAATCCTATAGGTGTGTGAGTACTGCCAAAAAATTATCTCGTACTTCCCACTTCCTGTGTAACAAGTAGCTTGTACTTTATTAAGGTCCTTATTATCAGATTTGGACCACTACTCAATAAAAGAAGTATGGGGGAAGATGATAGGTGAAACTAATACTTCGGATTGAGTCTACAAGAAGACAAGGACCTACTCAGATGTGAGACGATGAGACAGATTTTCCCATGAGGGAATGTCCTATGCTCGATACTTCATACAAAGTCTGCAAGAAGACTATGCCCTACACGTCCACAAACGATAGAAGAGCCAACACTTCGTGCATCCAAGCGATAAGCAAGGCAATACCTAGGCTAGGATTTAGGCTCTATACCTTAAAGATCGTACCACACTATGTCTGGAAGGTACTTGAATATAATGAGGGTGTTGTGAGCCCAAAAGTATGAAGTCCAATTAACGAATTTTAAACAAGGTCAAGATTTTCTTAACAGTCAAATTTTTAATTTTTATGGATTTTCACTTGTTTTGAGTAAAATTTACGTAAAAGGCATAACGATTTGATCTATTCTTTTCTCCTCCTATGTGATCCAAATTTAAGGGAGACGACAGAAAAGCAATGAAAGTTGGAAATCAAATGATGCGATGCTTAGTAAGAGGACTTATAGTGCTTCCCAGCTCTCTCCATGTGGGATGCAAGGTAGAATTTGTAAAGCTAAGCTATATGAAATACAATGCAGAAATCACCCTTGAACATGAGCTTCTGTTAGCGCGAAGAACTTTGTTCAATTTGACTAAGTCCAAGTGATAGAGACTATAGGTGCAGAAATTCTTTTAGGGCTTCAGACCTATCTTTACCGAACAATCACTCCTAATGATCTAAGGGCTCATTCCATGAGATGTAAATAGAAAATAATTTGAAAAGAACAAAACACAGGAAACAAATAATAACAAAGGGAAAATAGGGAGAAATAAATGTAGAAAGCGACGAAGTCATGGAAAACCGATCAGTCCCCCAAGTGAACAATCACTTGGTCAAATGGACTTGCGAGATTTCTAGTGCCCAAGAGTTTGTGGCTTGTATTATTAAAAATTTATGAATAAATTGCTTTATCACAAAAATTAAAATAATTTTATGCTAAAAATAAATAGCTCGACTTCTTGTCTTCTTTGCTACTCTCTCCTATCAGTGGACAATGAACCACTAATCTCTACGGCACTTGAGTGCATTAAATCTCCAAGGAAATCCTCCCTCGATAGGAAGACCCTCGTAGTAAATTCAAATAAGCAAGTGATTAGAATATTCTCAGATAAATATAGAATAGAGAGAGATGCACAATAAAAGCAATAATGAAAAAAGCAAGCTAAGAGTCTAATCTATATTCTACAAACCGATGCTCTCCGATAATGATGCCATCTGATAAATGCGAGATATGAGGTACCAAACGTCTGGTCTTGGAGGGCCTGCAGTGTCCGGCAAATCAGATCTGGCAAACGTTGTTCCGGTACCTCTCAGCTCTCAATAATCAACAACCCGAATCAATCAATAATTGATCCACAACAAAGATTAAGAAATAAATTTAGGTGAGAGAAAATTTATCATACCCTTGTTGAGCGTTGAATCTCGGGTTTTTATTTAATGGTTTTATTCACAAGAAGATTGTGGTCGTCGTAGCCCAAAATTAACGTCAAACAAAAAATATTATATTTTATTCACAACTCAAGCCAACAAGCAAGTAAAAGAATGTAAGCACAAGAACTATGAGTGCTATTTATTTACCCGTATAGCATACATGATCGAACTCAGGGAGGCTACAAAAATCCTGAGGGTTATTAAATCAATGAAAAGGAAAAAGGAAATTCTATGAAAATTACTCATGTTTTTTTGTAATTTTTATTTTGTTATTTTTTAATGAAATTTTAGTTTTATATTTTCTTATCTGATTTTCTAATTTTATATTTTTTATGATTTTTAATTTTGTAAATGATTTTTTTATTTTTAAAACAATGGAATAAAAATTAAAAAATGAATAAATATAACCAACCACTCTTTTTGTATTTTCCAAATATATCAAAAATATACAGAAATGTAAACATAAATTATTTTGAGTTCCTGAACTTCCTTTAATGTTTTTGGGATTTTTCAAATTTTTTAAGGTTTTAAAATAAATTAAAAATAAGAAAATTAGGAAATAGATTACAATACAAATGTTTTTGGATTTCTAATAGCAAATAAAATTAAAAATGGATATATATGCACATACAGAAAGATAAAATTTTATATTTTTTAGAAATGTATTTTATGATTTTTTTTAGAATTTTCTCTAAATTTATATGATTTTTTATGTTTTTAAGAGTTTTCCTATTTTTTGGGTTTTTATAAGGAATTTAAATGCGAAAATGGGATTGTAATTAAAACAATTAAAAATAATCAGTCAAGAGGTTTTTTAGAATTTTTGAAAAGGTTTTTATATTTTTTTATTGATTTTAAAATGCAAACAAGGATTTTTGTGGAGATTTTGAATTTTTAAAAATAATAAAAATGATCTAAATGCAAACTAAAAATTAAGGGTGAAGGATCTTATTAACAAGAAGATAACATGATTTTATGCAATTTTTAACGAAGTTTTGCTATTTTTATTTAATTTTAACATGCAAAATAATATACAAGTTCTTAAGGGTATGAATGCAAAGAAATAAATTTTATGGACTAAATGATAATAAATAAATAAATATGGGGGAAAATTGTGCAAAATTTCAAAAAAATGCGTGCAGGTCCATGTGAGCCTCTCTGGATTGGACCTATTTACAATTAATTTATTTAAGGGTCTAAACAATAACAAATAAAATGCGATTTTTTACATGTTTTCCCACAGTCATTTGCTATGTACGCTCTCAGTTCAATCATGACTATAAAGTAAAAAACTAAATCGTAGGTAACAAATGCGAATGTCCAAATAACGACCGACAAACACGTGTCCTTAGATGACTTATTTGTAAAATAAATAAAGGTAGGGGTATGGGCACAATTTTACCCTTTAATCTACGTGGTGCCATGGATGGATGTGATGCGATGAGGGTCTGATCGGACGATGGAGGTTTAATCGTTCTTGAATGGCCACAATCTGATCTGGAATCTCTATCAACATCTCTAAATTGTGGCTAATCGGATGGTTGAGATTGAAACTAGATGTGGTCCTTGATCGGATGGTTGTCGAAGCTGCTAGAAGAACAAAGTAGAATGGCTTATCCAGTGAGTTTCAATCGGCGAGATGACGATTTATCTTCACTCGTTTATCCTCCTAAGGGCTTCTACTTACTCCTACGATAGCACAACGTCGATTAATTATGAAAATAGGACTCGGCGACGCTCAAGAAACGATCTGTACGTCGATGTACATTGAAGCTCAAGTCTCCCTCCAGGTCATCCTCGTTAATACCAGGTGTGCCCTCAAATCTTACACGTTATTCTCATGCTTGGAGGATCGCTCCGGCTATTTTATTAGCAACAAAATAAAGGAAATGGTGAGGGGGTGAAGACTTCCGGCAAGGGTGATCAGAGAGGAAGTCGATCCTCATATCTAGAACAATATGAGCCTGGTCAGATGTGGATGAAGATGGATAAATACTGTGCAAAGGTGTTACAATAGTCAACGTGAAGGATGGTTGATCAGAATAAATCCGATTTTGCGGATTTGAGGAAGAAGATGGATGATATTTTTTACTGAGATTAAAGTGAACCTGAATGAATTCAACGACAAAATTAACCCTAAGCGATACTAAGTTAACCTATGGTGGATTGCGGAGGAAATCAACCTCTATTTGCTATGAACAGTGTAGAGGAGAAATGCATGACAGGTCTCCGATGGCATGGCTGGATCTCGTCTCTTCAAGGGTACCTTACACTCCTGATTGAGGACATCAAAATCCTTGTCACCGCTCAATCATCCAAGCTCAGTCTTGGGTGAGAAATCCTCTCCAAAATAGATCAAACAAACAGGGGGGGATGGGGGATAGATATAGAAGTGGATTCCAACAAAGTTTGAACTCAAAATACGAGTAGATCGAGGCAAGATCTGAGGATGTAATGAAGTGGCAATGGAGAGAGTTGAATGGGTAAAAATTTTGGCGAAGGAATCAGGATGATTTGGTAATCGATGTGCATGGAAAAATTAGGAGAAGGAAGGACGGTGAGCTGATTAGGGTGCGAGGAGAATAGACAGTTGACCCAGGTCAACAAATCCGGGTCAACCAATCAGGAAGTGCAGGGAATGCGATAGAAATGTTAAATAAATTAGTTTGAAAATAAAAAATAAATTTAAATAATTAAATAATGCAAAGATAAAATGTTAGGGATTAAATGTAGTTAATACATAGTGAAAATAAGGTATATACATAGAGAAAATAAATACAGTTAATTAAATAAGGTATATACATAGTGAAAATAAATACAATGTGTTATTTATAGGAATGTATACATATATATACACTACTATGATTTTTAATTAATTAATTATAAAAATATTAATTTTTAATAATTTATTAATTTACAATATTTTACAAGGGTTTTAGTGGTATTTTTATTTGATTTTAAATAATTAATTTAGTAGGTTAAATAAATAGAGGTAATTAGAGCATATACATAGTGTATATATACAATATTTAGAAGATTTTATTTTCCTAATTTTTTATTTTATAAAATTTATCTATAATTTATATAAGTTAAATACAACATCTATAATTAAATAAAAAATAGTAATTCATTAAAAATATAATATATACAAATATGTACAAGAAAATAAATAAATACATATTGTACATAGTACACATAAATATAATATACAATAGTATCCCTAATAGCCACATTTCACAGCTTAACTCTAATTTTTATGATGACACCTCCAGTTTGAAGCTTATTTAATTTGGAGTACAATGAAGTGAGTTTGATGAATTTTGAGTTCTGGTGGAGAAGATATTGATCTTACAAGTTGAACGTTATGGCTTTTTTAGAGTGTTGTAGTTTGCACAATATACACTGATTTTTATCGCAATTATTTTTGTTATTTACAAAAGATTTTATGCACAAATTTCCAAAAGAAATCCTTTTTATTTGAGTTGAATTTGGGTATGAATAAATTAAAGGAAATAATGTTTATTATTTATAGTAGTGTACATATGATGAATATATACAAGTGATAATTAATTTTCTAAAACTTTTGGTATTTTGGGCCTTATCTCCCCCTACTTTATTCCTTGTCGATCAAGTCAAGTCTTGAACTTCTCTCGGGGTCAATGTCAGCCTGTATCTATTACATATATATAGTCTTTATTATATTTATTTTTCCTTTATTTTATTTTTTATGTTAAAATAGTGATAAATATACAATATTTACACAACAATGTTGGTTAGTAAAAGAATGAATTTATTGATATGTTTAGGTGCTTTATAAGGTATTTTAAGCTAAAATAAATGAATAATGATGATGAAATGCATATTTATCATAATCCTTTGCTTTACCTTTGCTAGTCCCTTAGAAAACACTTATTTGAAGAATAAGTGACTAAAAGAAAAAGAAAAAGAATAAAGAGAAAATAAAGAACTTAGAACAATATTGAGTATTAAAATTATCTTCATAAAATCAAAGTATAGAGCTCGGCCAGACCTTTGGATTATTAGTTTGGGCGGATCCTTAGTGGGAAACAGACTTGACACTCAACAACCTCTATAAACCACACAACTCTTGCTCAAGTCTCCTCAATATCCATGTTAGAATAAATCAACTCATACGCAAACCCTTATGACTATGAATCTTTCTTGTACAGTGTAAGTGACATGTAGCTCTCCTTGGCTGAAGCGGTAAAAGACAATCTTCTCCAACATGGTGACCCTAATACCCCAATCCAATAACTCATTCCTTGAGAAGTGGGGTATTCCCTTCTACGTCAAGTGCAACCAGTTCAAGAAGAGTAGGTGGAGAGGAGAATGGACGGTATCCAGTGTAGCTACCTATCTTAGGATGCCTGGCTAGTGTAGCCAAGTCATCTACTGCAGGCTCACAAATATCTGACTTGGAAGCTCAAGCTTTCTTATTGACTATACATCTATATACATACACAAATAAAAGGCAGTGGAAAGTGATCTTTCTTTTGTAGCTATATTCAAGCACTGATAATCTACACAAACATGCCATGCAGTAGGTACATGGATTATAACATCCTCACCATGGTCATTCTTTACGATAGTAATCCTGGATTTCTTTGGGACCACATGTAAAGGATTGATCCACTTGGAATCCGATATGGGATAAATAAAGCCAGCATCACACCATTTACTAATCTCTTTCATGACAACATCCCAGAGGTTTGGATTGAGATGACGCTGACACTCATGGAAGGGTTTGCTATCATCCTCTAAGTAGATATGATGCAAGAACAAAGCTGGACTATTCCCATGGAGATCTAAAATATTCCATCCAATGGCCTTGCAATTCATCTCAAGAACCACTTGTACGTAAGATTCTTGTTCGTCGGTCAACTGCGAGTTGAAGATGACCGGAAACATCTGAGAGGTGTCAATGTCGTCTCAATCCAAACCTTCGGGATGTTGTCATGAAAGAGATCAGGAACTGATCTGGCTTTATTTATCCCATATCCCCGGCAAGGTGCCATTTTCTTAAGCATTGAATCTCGACTTTTTATTTAATGGAATTATTCACGAGTATATTGTGATCGTTGCAACCCGATGTAGCATCAAAGAAAAAATTGTATTTTGTTCACAGCTCAAGCCAATCAGCAAGAAAAAGAACGTAAGAACAAGAACTATGAGAACTATTTATTTACATGTATATCGTACATGATCAAACTTAGGATGGCTACAAAAATCCCAACGGCTATTAAATCAATGAAAATTCAAAGAGAAGAAAAAGGGAATTCTATGAACACTACTCTTGGGTTTTTTGTATTTTTAATTTTTCTAATTTTTAATGAAATTTTAATTTAAGGTTTTTTATTTGATTTTCTGATTTTATTTTTTTTCTGATTTTTAAATTTGCAAATGAATTTTTATATATTAAAAAATGGAATAAGAATTAGAGAAAAATGAATAAATATAACCAATCAATATTTGTGTATTTTCCAAATATATCAAAAATATACTAAAAAGTAAACAAAATTATTTTTGTGTTCATGAACTTTTTGTAATGTTTTTAGGATTTTTATAAAATTTTTATCATTTTTTAAACTTTTTTAATAAATAAAAAATAAGAAACTTAGGAAACATAACACAATGCGAATATTTTTGGATTTTTAAAATAGTAAATAAAATCAAAATAAATAAAATATGCACACATACAACAACAACAACAAAGCCTTTTCCCACAATTAAGTAGGGTCGGCTACATGGATTCTTCGCCTCCATTCAGATCTATCTTGGGTCAATCTCGGACTTATATCCAAAAAACTAAGATCCCTTCGAATAGTCTCTTTACAACACTTCTTGGGCCGTCCTCGCCCTCTCTTAACCGGCTCAACATCCCAACACTCACATCTCCTAACCGGTGCATCAGTTGACCTTCTTTGCAAATGACCAAACCATCTTAAGCGGTTTTCTCGCATCTTATCCTCGATCGGAGCTACACCAACTTTCTCTTTGATTGCATCATTCTGAATCCGATCTTTACGTGTATGTCCACACATCCATCTTAGCATTTTCATTTCTGCTACAGCCATTCTCTGCACATGTCTATAGTTCACAGGCCAACATTCAGAACCATAAAGCATAGCAGGTCTCACGGCTGCTTTGTAAAACTTTCCTTTAATTTTTAAAGGAATTTTCTTATCACAGAGAACAGCGGAGGCTCCTCTCCACTTTAGCCAGCCTGCATTTATTCTATTAGTAACATCTCCATCAATTTCCCCATCATGTTGCAAAATAGATCCCAGATATCTAAAAGAATCTCTCTTCTGAATATTATCGTTACCAATCTTCACCTCGATTCCTTCACCATTGCTTCCATCAAAGGTGCATTCCATATATTCCGTCTTAGCCCTACTTATACGAAAACCTTTAGTCTCCAATGCATGTCTCCAAACCTCAAGCTTCTCATTTACTTCATCTCTAGTCTCGTCAATCAACACAATATCATCAGCAAATAACATACACCAAGGTAACTCATCCTGAATGTGACTTGTCAACTCGTCCATAATCAAAGTAAAAAGAAATGGACTCAAAGCTGAACCTTGATGTAAACCAATGTTGATATCAAAATAGTCAGTCTTCCCCGTCGGGGTCCTTACACAAGATAAAGCCCTATCATACATATCCTTTATGAGATTAATGTATAGGACAGGTACTTGTCTCTTCTCCAAAACTCTCCACAATATCTCTCGTGGAACGGAATCATAAGCCTTCTCCAAATCAATAAAAATCATATGGAGATTCTTCTTTTTAGCTCTATAAATCTCCATTGTTCTCCTCAGCAAATGGATGGCTTCAATAGTTGAGTGACCTGGCATGAATCCGAATTGGTTTTCTTTTACTAGGGAAACTTGCCTCAACCTTCTTTCGATCACACGTTCCCAAATTTTCATAGTGTGACTCATCAGCTTGATACCTCTGTAATTTGAACAATTTTGAATGTCTCCTTTGTTCTTATAAAGAGGCACAACGATACTCATCCTCCAATCTTCAGGCATTTTCTTGCTTCGTCAAATAACATTGAATAGATTCGTAAGCCAAGTCAAACCACGCTCACCTAAAACTTTCCAAACTTCTACAGGGATGTCATCCGGTCCAACACCTTTCCCAAGTCTCATAACCTTCAAAGCCTCCTCTACTTCTTTTCTTTGTATTCGTCTATAACATGCACGATTCAAGTAACTTTCACTATTCCTCTCACCTATACAAAAGATAAATTTTTATATTTTTTAGAAAGGCTTTTTATAATTTATGGATTTTTTATGTTTTTGAGTGTTTTCCAATTTTTTGGTTTTTATGAGGAATTTAAATGCAAAAATGGTACTGTAATTAAAACTACCAAAATAAACAACCATGGTTTTTTTAGATTTTTTCAAATGGTTTACATATTATATATTTTATTGATTTTAAAATGTATACAGGGATTTTTCACGGAGTTCTTGAATTATTAAAAATAATAAAAATGATCTAAATGTGAAATAAAAATTAGGGATGAAATATCTAATTAAAAAGAAGATAACATGATTTTTGTGTAATTCTCAAAAAGGTTTTGCTTTTTTATTTAATTTACCATGCAAAATAATATGCATATTCGCATGGGTATGAATGCAAAGAAACAAATTTTATGGACTAAATGATAACAAATAAATAAGTGCAGGTTCCAATTATGCAAAATTTTTAGAAAAATGCATGCGGGCGCACGTGAGCCTCGCTGGATTGGACCTATTTGCAATTAATTTATTTCCATGTCTAAATAATAATAAATAAAATGCGAACTTTTTATTGCAATTTTCCCACAGTCACGTGTTAGGCGCGCTCTCAGTTCATAAAGGGTTATAAAGCAAATAAAATAAATGGAACAAATTGCAAATGTTCAAATAACCACCGATAGACATGTGTTCTTACAGGACTTATTTACAAAATAAATAAAGGCAAGGGTATGGACACAATTTTGCCTTTTAATCTTTGTCACGCCTTGGAAGGTTGTGATGTGATGAGGCTCTGATCGGACGGTGGAGGTTGAATCGTTCTTGAATGATCATGATCTAATCTAGAAGTTCTATCAACGTCTCTGAATCGGGGGCTAATCAGATGGTTGAGATTGAAAGTGGATGTGTTGTTCTTGACCGTATGGCTGTCGAAGCTGCTTGAAGAACAAAGTTGAATAGCATATCTGGCGAGTTTCTGTCGGCGAGAAGAGGACCGATCTTCACTTGTTTCTCCTCCTAAGGGCTTCTACTTGCTCAAGCGACAATCCATCGTCAATTGATTTAGAAAATAGAACTCAACGACGCTTAAGTAACGATCTGCATGTCAATGTACTTTGAAGCTCAAGTCTTCCTCCAAGTTCTCCTCCTTAGTCCCAGGTGCACCATCAAATCTTACACGTTATTCACATGATCGGAGGATCGCTCTGGCTATTTTATTAGCAGCAAAATAATGGAAATGGTGAGGGGTGAAGACCTCCGAAGAGGGTGATCGGTGAGGAAGTCGATCCTCAGATCTCATACGATCTAAGGGTGGTTAGATGTGGACAAAGATGGAGAAATACCATGCGAAGGTGTGGGAGTAGTGGAGTGAAGGATGGATGATCAGAATACCTCCAATCTTGCAGATTGGAGGAAGAAGATGGGTGATCTATTTTACATAGATTAAAGTGAAACTTAATGAATTAAAAGACAAAATTAACCCTATACGATAGCATGTTAACCTATGGTGGATGGTAGAGGAAATCGAACTCGATCTACTGCAGACAACGGAGATGCGAAATGTACGGCAGATGTCTCCGGTGGTGTGGCTAGATCTCCTCTCTTCAAGGGTTCCTCACACTCCTGATTATGGAGATCAAAAGCTCTATCACCACCCAATCATCCAAGCTCAGTCTCGGGTGGAAAATCTCTCCAAAATGGATCAAATCGACGATGGGGGGTGACGAGTCCGATATCCGCTAAGTTAAGAAGTTGTTTTTATCTTGTTCGTGCTAACAGATTAATGTCGTGCGTTGTAGGCAGCAATCGGAAACGGTCAAGAAAATAACCACGAATAATTATTCAATTTTTAATAAAGTGGTTTTATGTTTATTTTACTTGGGCAATTCACAAGGTCGATCACAAGGAGGCAAAGGAACAACCTAGAATTATGCCAATCAAGATTCGTGCACGGTTTTCGAGATGGTTTTTTTTTGGAATTTTTAATGCAAATAAGGGATGCGAGATGCAATTTCAGCCTATTTTAGGGACTAAAATGTAAACATCGATCAAACGATGTCCGAAAAATATGAAACTTGGCCACAATGTAAAATATGATGAAATAAATGCAATGTAATTCTTTTGAAATTTTTGGATGCAATATGAATTTTTTATGAATATTTAAATGCAAACAGAATGATTTTCAATATTTAATTATAATAAATATTAAACCTACTTGTTTTCAAGATATCAACTTACCTAAGATCTATCACTAGGTGATGGATCTCAGAAAAATCCTAGACCTCGAAAATGTGGGGTTGAATACCTATTAAAAATTAAATGTTGAATTATGCAAAGTGATTTTTACAGGGCAACCTATATATGCAAATGCAATTCTTTTTGGGCACAATGTCAAGCACAATTATCTCTACAATATGTGATTTTTCAGGAATTTTTGGAGCAATGGTTAATTAATGGCAAATTAAATAGCACGAAATGGGCAAAGTTTGCAGTTTTTCACAGACTAATTAAATATTAATTAACCATTCATCACAAAAATAACCACAATATGTTACAACGTAGAGAAATAAAAACGAAACATCATGCTATTTTTGGATAAATAAAATAATGTCAAATAGAGGTCTAAAATCACTAGGGAATACAGGGGTATACATGCAATATAAATAAAAGAAATAAAATAACTATAAAAATGTAACATAACTATAATGCAATTACCGAAAGGTCTGGGGGGTGTGCTGTAATTTTTCCAAGGCTTGGACGGCTGGACTGGAGTGCGAATATGAGATTCTCCAAGGGAGGCTTTGAAATTTACCCAGAGGCACATGTACGGCGCGTGACCTCTGGAAGTTGATGCATGCTGACGTTCCCCACGCACATGCCTCGCACGTGCTGGGGCCTCGGGCTCCGAGCCCGGCTGCTGGTGGACTGCGGAGCGGCGGAGGGAGGTCCGACCTCTGTGGGCGGTGGTGCGGAAGACCGTCCTCTGGTCGACACACGGCCTAGGGACGGTGTAGCTGATGATGCACGACGGAGACCGGTCTTTGTTGGAGGTCGTAGACAGTCGGAGGTGAATGCCGGCGGTGTAGGCAAAGGTGCTGAAGATGATCGGAGCAGGTGGCGTCGGCAGAGTAGTACGGAGCCGTTGGTGCTTGGGTGCTGGCGATGAAGGAGCGGCGGTGGCGAGGGTGGAGCAGCTCCTGGGGGTGTCGAGGAAGATGATGTCGGTGGGGTTGCGATGGAGTCGAAGCTGCTGGAGATGGAGGTTGATGGTGTAGCGTTGTAGATGGTCGAAGTCGTGGCTCGACGGTGCGATGGCGGAGACGGGATGCGGAGTTGCTGATGTTGATGAAGATAATGCGTTGGCTCAACGGCTATACCGGAGCGAAGCAGGTGATGGGGCTAGTCGTGCTGCAATGGTGGCTGGAGGGGGAGGCACCGGACCTCGTCTCAGGGAGGCGTCGGAGCTGTCACCTCCAAGCACCGTTCTCTATCAGCGGATGAGTTGGGACGAGGGTCGGAGGCCTTTAAATTGGAGAGACGGTGAGGGGCTGGTGATGGAGGCGAGGCTCGCGGAGGAGGTTGCGGAGGTTGTTTGGGTGGCCACCGAGATCCGTGGAGGGGCGGTTGGCCGGTGCGGAAATCACAGGGCGAGAATAGCGGCGGTAGCGGCGATGGGATCTGAGGATTCGATTGGGTGCGTGATTGGATTGCGTGATCGGAGGTTGACGGATATACAAGATTTGCGGGGAGAAAATCAGGCGGCGTGCGCCAAAAGGGGAAAGGGGCGTAGGAGGACTGGAGGTAGACGATGCATAGTGGCCGTCCGATCGGTCGAGATCGGACGGCCAAATGTGCGCCACGTGGTGAGGGATTGACAGGACGACGCACGGGCGGAGCACGTGCCTTGGAGGCACGTGCGACACACGTGCGTCCATTTTAATTTTATTTTTTTTTATAAAACGAATATATAATAAGGCCGAAAATGACTGATACGTGGTGGCCCCAGAGGCTGCCACGTGTTAGCACTAGAAAATTCCGTGAATAAAACCGTTGTAAAATCGATAAAAAATAGTAAATGACCTCGGATCAAAAACATTTCTTCACAAAAATTGCTCGTCTCGATGAGATCTACAACTTTCATGAAGACATCAAAATCAAAATCGATCATTTGCAGAAAGTGATTTTTTAGGGTATCCCATGTACATAGAATACCTTGATTTTTGGGTTTTCTAATTTTTTTGTCATTTTGACCAGATAAAAATCCAAAAAATATATAGAAAAATCAAAGATAAATAAAGACATCTAAATCTAGTTTTTTTGGATTTTTATTGATTAAGAAAGTATTTACATACAATACGGGTCAAAAACCGCTAAAATACACAATGTACAAAAGAGGCCCAAAACCCACTTTTCACATACGAGCTCCGATTCACTTGAACTTGGTCTTGTTTTGAAGGTAATTTAATGTGCATTAGTTAAAAAGTGAGTAGGATCAAATCGGACACTAGATGGGGAAGATATGGGGCTTTTAGGCCGAAAATCCTGAAACTAGGGTTTGGATTTTTGGTCTACTTATTTGGGTTAATTAATTTTTTTGTATTTTGCATTTATTCTTGTAAGTGATATGTACACAGTGGAGGTGGTTTTGTGTCATTCGGAGTTAGCATGAATGAATTAAAAATCAGGGAAGTTAGGCTATTTCCAGGTCATTTTTGGCTTGGATTTTTGGCTTCTTATTTTGTGCAGAAATTAATGCTAAAATGCAATTCTTATGAAAACATGTACGAATGCTAATTATGCAGAATAGGTGCAGAAATGCTGTTGATTTTGTGGGATCTGAGCTTAATTAATGAGACTTAGAGTGATGAATTCGAGATTCATCATCCCCCTATACTTAAACCATGCTCGTCCCTGAGCATCAAAAAGAAATGTCATGAAGTGAAATGAGATTGGGTTCCATACCAAGACCGTGAGATGAAGGTGAGAATGAAACTAAACTCGACCTTTGGATTAAGAGTGTGGCGGAACTTCTGTGAGACTTAGAATTTTAAAATCAACAGCCCTCAAGTTCTACACATCTTTGTCACAGTTCGACTCAGAAGTCATCTTAGATCAATCCTCTTCCCAAAGTATACCCTATGAACATTGAATAACCGACTCATGTGTGAAGGGTTTTAGCTCTTCCCATTCAGAATGCCAGACTACCATGCTCCTCTCCTCTCCAGTAACTCGTCCTCGGGGAGTCAGGTATTTCCTTCTAAGGCCTGTCGCGCTGTGTTCACAATCGAATGAGGGAGAAGATAGAAGAAAGAGAAAAGAACTGGAGGGTGCCCAGTGTAGTCACCTCTCCTTGTGAAGATGGCCAGTGTAGCTGAGTCTCCACCAAGATCTGCAGGTTTCTTGAAGCTTGGACCTTTTTGGTCGGATTTTATTTGGTAGTTGCTTCTTTGTATTTGGAATTTTTGGTGGTTCTGCTTGGATCTTGTTGTGCCCCTACAGATATAGAATCTTTTTGTTCCGTACATTTTTTGGGGTCTTAGAAAAAATTGTGCCCAGCCGTCCATCCCTTTTCCGAAGCTTTATTTCAACCCGTACTCCAGTCTTTAGATTTCCACACTACCAGAAAAGAGACTCATACAATCTTCCAACATCCCGTCTTAGTTGAGCTAAGTGCATAGTGCGTGAGTACAAATTAGTTACCTATTCCAGAGTTGTACCCAGAATGAAGAGACCAGGTTAGACACTAAGAGTCAAACTCTGCACATTGTCATGTGGAACTCAAAGAATTAAGTCAAAGACATGAAGCTTCTAAAATCCTATTTCTCGGTGAAGTTCCTCTGAAAATTAGGTGGATTAAGGTCAAGTCCAGACCACTCTCGGTTTTGGCTCATAACTCGGTTCAGAACCCGATGACTTTTCACATATGCAAATGAATGCGATGCTGGATGAAGTGCAGGTGTATGGAATGCAGACACCCAATTTTTTTATTATATTTTTTTATGCAAGGGATTTTTGTTGTTGTTTTTTTTAGTGCAAAAATGAACAAGAAGCCATTTTTTAAAAATTTTGGGCATAGTCAGTGTTAGTAGCAAATCTCTTTTTCTTCTTCTTTTTTCCTTTTTTTTCTTTCTTTCTTTTTCTTTTTTTTTTGATTTTTTTGATTAATTACTCACCCCGTAAATACATATAGACTTACGCGAAAGTACGATGTATGGCTAAAATATATACATAGTATATATACAGACCCCCTATACTTAGCGAGTGATGTATCCTCAGAACACAAGAAGCGTAAAGAAGACATAGCTCGGGCTAAGCGTAAGAGAGTAAAATTTTGATATACAATGGTCCGCCCCCTATACTTAGACAGTGAATAGACTAAGAATAGAATAAGAGCGCAAAAAGAGGCGGTCGAGATATGTAAATGAGGAGAGTATATACAAGTGGGTGTCGATTTCCCCTACACTTAGGCTCTGGTCAGCCTAAGTATAAGAGAAGGGTGGAAATCGAATGATCAGGAGGTGGAGTTTGATAAGGGAAATGGAATATATAGATGGCATCGGTCCCCACTATACTTAGTCCTTGGCTTAAGTAGAGGAAGAAGATGTACAAGGAGACCGATGTGGTCGGGAGGGAGGGTGGGTAGCCGATGATTAAGGCGGTTTACGGCTGATCTTTTTGTGAGCCTGTGATGGGAGATCGTAATGGTGAGATGGAGTTGAAACATGTGATTCCCAACTATTATCATTGTCATCCTCAGAAAAATCATGATGGATAGTGGATGAAACATCTGAGTCAGACGAAAGGTAGCCATCGTCAGAGTTATCCTTAGAGGAATATTATTTGAAAGTGGACATACTCTAGATATTCATGTTTTTTTGTTTCTTTAATTGTTTCCTCAAAATTCGTTCCTTTTTAAGATCAATCAGTTTTTCCTCAGATGAATATTTAGAAGCTCCGGTCTCAGTCAGCTCATAAGAAATAATTCCAGTGTACTTGTGGAAGGTAGGAGCATCATCTTTGGATGAGTAATAATTAGGAACGGGGAGCTGTCCAACGAGAATCGAATTTTGGATCCTTGCAAAGATATGGCTTTAGAGCTACCGAACAGACTTCACTCATGTAGACCACCTTTTTCGGACCTGATGAGGGATCACCAATAGATTCCTCTTCTGAAAGGTCAAATCTAACTCTTTTTTTCTTGTTTCGTGAAGTTGTCGGTTCACTTGAGTATCCAGATGAGTAGCCATTAGAATTCTTCTCCTTGGTTGGTGTTCGGCCCACGTGTTTGTTCTTAGTCTCCTGAATGTTGGTGCACTCTTGATTTGGGAGGATTTGATCAAGATAATCAGAGTAGGTTGCTCCAGGGTGCGACCATGCATATGTCTCAGGATCGTAGTAGAAGGATTTGTCTATTTTGAGATCCGCGAGAACTGAGATGCCGGGGATAGTCTCTGCATGTTCATTCTCTATTGATTTGACATCGGAGCATTCCTGTGTCAAGTTGATGTAATCCATGTAGTCTGCATAGGTTGACCCAGGGTGTGACCATGCATAAGTCTTCGGATCATATGATTCATATACTTGATTCTGCATGGTAAGAGCGGCTGGGAAGGGAGCAGGAGGGAGATTCTCTAAACCAATAGTCTCATCAACAACCGCTATCTCAGGTGTCGTAGCGGGGTAGGGCTGTTCTACCTCTTCATGGTTACGACTGTTGGGGACTTCGTGGGTTTCCTCAGAAGATCGTGGTTCCTCAAAGACAGTGTCAGATCTAAGTGCTTCCAATGCTTTAAAATTGATTTCCCGAGTCTCACAATTGATAATTGCCTTTGACAATGCTAAGAATGGTTTTTCGAGAATAATTGGAGACTGGGTGAATTCTCCTTGATGCTCAATATCAATGATCGTGAATTTCATTTTGAGCGGAGCACCTTGGAATATCATTATGACAGAAATGATTCCTCTCAGCCGCTTTATTGCTCGGTCCGCTAATTGAATAATCTCTCGTATTTTCTTGATTGGTCCGAGTTTAAGTTCGTGAAACACAGAGGTCGGGAGTATATTGATTGGTGAATCGTCATCAATTCGAGCATGGGTGAAAATTGTGTCTTTGATCATACAATCAAATCTGAGCAACCGCTTCACTATGCTGCTCTTGGTTTTTCTCCTCAACACCAAGGAGGAGGCCATTGACAAGATATGTCTCTCGATCTTGGTTCTAATTCTGCCCGACTTTTTCATAGTTATTTTTTCTGTTAAAAATCTTTTAAGGTCGGGGAAGTGTTCAATGGCCTGTAGAAAGGGAAGTTCAAAAATCAATTTCTTTCCTAGTGCTTCCCGTAAAGCCGGATCCAAATTCTTCAAATCTTCTTCAGTTTTAATTTTTATGTATTTTTCAAGATTTTCAATTTTTTGTGATTTTTGAATATTCTGATTTTTTGATATTATGTAGTGTATTCTTCAGATGAGCAGGGGTTCAGATGTTCAGAGTGGGAGTCAGAGGTGTAGTCATTTCTAGGGGAATAATATGCAGAAGTGACGTTCATAGAATCATCCCTAGATTTTTGAACATCCTCAAAATTGTCAAACTGAGATCCAATCATTTCCTCATTCATTTTTATGTCCGAGCTCCCATAGAGTGAAATTAATCGGTCGGTAAATTTTTGAAATCTATCCTCTATTGAATTGAATCTCTTATTTATCTTCGAAATATCATCCTCAAAATTCGGTTCATGATCAATCATGGGAGCAGTCGGTGTGTGTTCGATAATTTCATCTTCCATTTTCTCGTTTGTGCTGAGAGGAGAATTTCTTGGAATATCCGACATATGATCATCATTTTCTGAAAATTTATCCTCAAAAATAATGGAAGGAGACTGCTCATATGGTCCAGACATGTGTATTTGATCTGAGTGGAGTTCAATCCTTTGATCATGATTGGTCAGACCTTGATATTGTGGAGTCAGCATACAGGGTTTATGTGTTTCTAGGAGGTCAGTCCAGTCCTCTGTATGAGTATCATGTCTGACGAGGGGTCTATTATGGTTAATCCAACGTCGGTGATCATCCAGTGCCTATCTTTCCATCTGGGTTTGGTTTCTCTACCAGTCATGAGACTCAAAGGAATTTTGATTTTAAAATGTTTCATTGGCAAGAAACTGAGAATAAGGCGGTTAAGTCTAAGATGGTAGGTGGTCATGTGTGGTTGGATGATTTGATTAAGAATTCAATGAGGGGGCTGAATTCATTCGCGGGTGAAAATCTCCCGCAAATGTTGGAGGATTATTGAAAGAAGAGGATTTGGTTGATTTGGGCCTAACTGAAACAAATTCATTTTCATAGTATAACTCTGATGGGTTTTCAGATAGATGTTCGATCATTTTTTAAAGGAATGGGGGGTTGGATTTGTAAGAGTTTTTGAACAAGAGTTCCATTATCAAGAAAAGTAGAGAGATAATTGCACGGGATAGTCAAAAGAAATTTTATCAAATGTGCATCTATTAATCTTCATATCGGTTCACACACACCAATGCAAACACAATTCAAACCCCAAGTTCACCAACTCACACAATGAAGCCATAAGAGTTCGGCTATATCTTTTCAATTTTAGTTGGTGATAAATCAATCTTGGCAAAATTTTAGCGAGCTGTTAGGTGTCGAAATTTTGGATTTGGACTCTAGCCTTAAGTGTCGTCTCTCGCTCACTCAGAAAAATAGAAACATCCAAGGTCGGAGTTGCTCTCCCGCAAAAATTCTTGATTTTATGGGTTCTTAAGATCAGCTATATTTAGCAGTCCCAATTTTAATTAGGTGATCAATGAAGAATTAAGTGAGCAGAAATACACGTCTACCGTATAGTCCCAATTTCCTTTAGAATTATGTGATAAAATAAGAGGGAGATCGAGAAAAGCCGATGCACGCGGAAAACTTTGATGAATGCTTAGTTAGAAGACTTACAGTGAATCCTCGCAATCTTCATGTGGGATGCAATATAAGAATTGAAAATTATTCTATATGAAATGCAAGCCAATGAAAAACCGCACCTAAGTAGAAAGTTCTATTAGCGGGGAAGAATTGAGTTTAAATTTGTCTAAGTTGAACGATCTATGTGCGTCTTGATTACCATGCAGTGTGGCTTAAGATCCTACAAGCACAACAAAAAATAAAAATGCTCTAAGAGCCGTATGTGAAAGTCTATCCTAATCGCCACTCAAGTCGGGCCCCACCCTCATCGGAGAGTGAAACAAGCCATGGCACACCACAGATAGAGTTCAAGGTCTTTTTACACACGCGAGAGTCCAATCGGACACCGCTAAAAATGAGCAGAAATTGAAATTTGCAGAAATTAAAAACCTAGACTCTATGCTCTCTCATGACTCAACTCGATCTTAATTTAATTGCGGCTTTTCGGTTGTCGGTGAAGATACATCGGTTTCTTGAAAAACCGCTCCACGTGCGCCGGGTACCTCGCAAGAAAAATAAGAGAGATGGGTGTAAGAGAGTGACTCAAAAAATAATCAAAATAAAAATAAATGCTGAAAAAATGCAGGAAATAAAATGGGATTTACAGTGAAAAATTTGGGGATCAGACTACCCGAATGCGGAAAACCGAACAAAAATTTTCAAAACATAAAACTAAGCCGTTTGCCTCTCCGGCAACGGCGCCATCTGACGGGTCCGAAATCTGCTAAGTTAAGAAGTTGTTTTTATCTTGTTCATGCTAATAGAATAATGTCGTGCGTTGTAGGCGGCAATCAGAAACAGTCAAGAAAATAACCACAAATAATTATTCAATTTTAAATCAAGTGGTTTTATGTTTATTTTACTTGGGTAATTCCCAAGGTCGATCACAAGGAGGCAAAGGAATAACCTAGAATTATGCCTATCAAGATTCATGCACGGTTTTCGAGGCGATCTTTTTTTAGGAATTTTTAATGCAAATAAGGGATGCGAGATGCAATTTCGGCCTATTTTAGGGACTAAAAATAAAAAATAAACTTCGATCAAACGATGTCCGAAAAAAATGAAACTTGCCACAATGTAAAATATGATGAAATACATGCAATTTATTTTTTTTGGAATTTTTGGATGCAATATGATTTTTTTATGAATTTTAAAATGCAAACAGAATGATTTTCAATATTTAATTATAATAAATATTAAACCTACTTGTTTTCAAGATATCAAATTATCTAACATCTATCTCTAGGTGATGAATCTCAGAAAAATCCTAGACCTCGAAAATGTGGGGTTGAATACCTATTAAAAATTAAATACTGAATTATGCAAAGTGATTTTTACAGGGTAACCTATATATGCAAATGCAATTCTTTTTGGGCACAATGTCAAGCACAATTATCTCTACAATATATGAATTTTCAAGAATTTTTGGAGAAATGGTTAATTAATGGCAAATTAAATAGCACGAAATGGGCAAAGTTTAGAGTTTTTCATAGACTAATTAAATATTAATTAACCATTCATCAAAAAATAACCACAATATGTTAAAACGTAGAGAAATAAATGCGAAACATTATGCTATTTTTGGATAAATAAAATAATATCAAATAGATGTCTAAAATCGCTGGGGAATACAAGGGTATACGTGCAATATAAATAAAAGAAATAAAATAACTATGAAAATGCAACAGAACTATAATGCAATTACCAAAAGGTCTGGGGGGTGTGCTGCAATTTTTCCAAGGCTTGGACGGCTGGACTGGAGTGCGAATAGAGATTCTCCAAGGGCAGCTTTGAAATTTACCCAGCGGCACGTGCACGGCACGTGACCTCTGGATGCTGATGCAGGCTGACGTTCCCCACTCACATGCCTCGTACGTGCTAGGGCCTCAGGCTCTGAGCCCGGCACCTGGTGGACTGCGGAGCGATGGAGGGAGGTCCGGCCTCTGCGGGCGGCACTACGGAAGAACGTCCTATGGCCGACATACGGCCTAGGGACGGTGTAGCTGATGATGCACGGCGGAGACCGACCTTCGTTGGAGGTCGTAGACGGTCGGAGGTGAATGCCGGCGGTGAAGGCAGAGGTGCTGACGATGATCAGAGCAGGTGGCGTCGGCGGAGTAGTACGGAGCCGGTGGCGCTTGGGTGCTGGCGATGAAGGAGCAGCAGTGGCGAGGGTGGAGCAGCTCCTGGGGGTGTCGGGGAAGATGACGTCGGTGGGGTTGCGATGGAGTCAAAGATGCTGGAGATGGAGGTTGATGGCATAGCGTTGTAGGTGGTCGAAGTCGTGGCTCGACGGTGCGATGGCCGAGACGGGATGCGGAGTTGCTGACGGCTATGCCGGAGCGAAGCAGGTGACGGGGCTAGCCGTGCTGTAATGGTGGCTGGAGGGGGAGCCACCGGACCTCGTCGCAGGGAGGCGTCAGAGCTGTCACCTCCGAGCGCCGTTCTCTATCGGCGGATGAGTTGGGACGAGGGTCGGAGGCCTTTAAATAGGAGAGAGGGTTAGGGGCCGGCGATGGAGGCGAGGCTCGCGGAGGAGGTTGCAGAGGTTGTTAGGGCGGCCACCGAGATCCGCGGAGGGGCGGTTGGCCGATGCGAAAATCACGGGGGCGAGAATAGCGGCGGCAGCGGCGATGGGATCTGAGGATTCGATTGGGTGCGTGATTGGATTGCGTGATCGGAGGTTGATGGATATAGCAAGATTTGCGGGGAGAAAATCAGGCGGTGGTGTGCCAAAAGGGGAAAGGGGCGCAGGAGGACTGGAGGTAGACGATGCACAGTGGCCGTCCGATCGGCCGAGATCGGACGGCCAGACGTGTGCCACGTGGTGAGGGATTGACAGGACGTCGCACGTGCGGAGCACGTGCCTTGGAGGCACGTGCGACGCACGTGCGTCCATTTTAATTTTTTTTATAAAACGAATATATAATAAGGCCGAAAGTGACTGACACATGGTAGCCCTAGAGGCTGCCACGTGTCTGCACCAGAAAATTCCGCGAATAAAACCTTTGTAAAATCGATAAAAAAAGTAAATGACCTCGGATCAAAAAAGTTTCTTCATGAAAATTGGTCGTCTCGATGAGATCTACAACTTTCATGAAGATATCAAAATCGATCATTTGCACAAAGTGATTTTTTAGGGCATCCCATGTACATAGAATACCTTGATTTTTGGGTTTTTTAATTTTTTTGTCATTTTTAGACCAGATAAAAATCCAGAAAAAATATAGAAAAATCAAAGATAAATAAAGACATCTAAATCTAGTTTTTTTGGATTTTTATTGATTAAGAAAGTATTTACATACAATACGAGTCAAAAACCGCTAAAATACACAATGTACAAAAGAGGCCCAAAACCCAATTTTCACATACGAGCTCCGATTCACTTGAACTTGGTCTTGTTTTGAAGGTAATTAAATGTGCATTAGTTAAAAAGTGAGTAGAATCAAATCGGACACTAGATGGGGAAGATATGGGGCTTTTAAGCTGAAAATCCTAAAACTAGGGTTTGGGTTTTTGGTCCACTTATCTAGGTTAATTAATTTTTTTGTATTTTTTATTTATTCTTGTTAGTGATATGTACACAGTGGAGGTGGTTTTGTGTCATTCGGAGTTAGCATGAATGAGTTAAAAATCAGGGAAGTTAGGCTATTTACAGGTCATTTTTGGCTTGGCTTTTTGGCTTCTTATTTTGTGCAGAAATCAATGCTAAAATGCAATTCTTATGAAAACATGTATGAATGCTAATTATGCAGAATAGATGCAGAAATGTTGTTGATTTTGAGGGATCTGAGCTTAATTAATGAGACTTATAGTGATGAATTCAAGATTCATCAGGGGGAGGATGGGGCAAAGATATAGAAGTTAAGTCCAACAAAGTTTGAATTCAAAATACGAAACATGATCTAAGGATCTAATGAGCTAAAAATTTGGCAAAGGAATCAAGATGATTTGGTAATCGACAAACATGGAAAATTTAGTAGAAGGAAGGAAGGTGAGCTTATTAGGGGGAATTGCGGGGAAAATAGATAGTTGACCAACGTTAACAAACCTGGGTCAGCCAATCATGAAGTGCGAGGAATGAGACAAAATAAGGAAAATGATAAAAATCAGTAGAAATGTTAGATAATTTATTTTAAAAATAAAAAATGAATTTAAATAATAAAATAACGTAAAGATGAAGTTTTAGGGATTAAATGTAGTTAATTTAGGTGATTTAAATTAATTAAATAACATATATACATAGGTTAAAATAAATACAATGTATTATTTATAGGTATGTATACCTATATATACAATACTATGATTTTTAGTTCATTAATTATACAAATACATACATTTTTTTGATAATTTATTAATTACCATATTTTAAAAGGGTTTTAATGTTATTTTTATTGGATTTTAGGAATTAATTTATTAGGTTAAATAAATATAGTATACGTAGTGGTACATATAAAATATTTACAAGGTTATTTTGTTGAATTTTGATTTTGTATTTTTTTATTTTATATAAGTCAAATACAATATTTACAATTAATTAAAAATAAAATATATACAAATATGTACAAGAAAATAAATAAATAAATAAAATATATAGTATACATATGTATAATATACAATAGTACCCCAAAGAACCACATTTCACCCCTTAACTATGATTTTATGAAACCACTTCCATTTTAAAGATTATTTAATTTGGAGTACAATGAAAGCGAGTTTGATGAATTTTGAGTGTTGGTGAGAAGATATTGATCTTACAAGTTGAGCTTTGTGGCTTTTTAAGAGTGTTGTAATTTACATAATATACACTAATTTTTATTGTAATTATTTGTTTATCTACAAAATATTTGTATGCACAAATTTCAAGAAGAAATCATTTTTATTTGAGTTGAATTTGGTATGAATAAATTAAATAAAATAAAGTGTATTATATACAATAGTGTACAAATGATGAATATATACAAGTGATAATTGATTTTCTAAAATTTTTGGTCTTTTGGGCCTTATCTCCCCTACTTTATTCCTTGTCGATTAGGTCAAGCCTTGACCTTCTCTCGGGGTTAGAGTTAGCATGTATCTATTACATATATACAATCGTTATTTTATTTATTTTTCCTTTATTTTATTTAATTTTTAGGTTAAAATAGTGATAAATATACAACATTTACACTAGAATGTTGGTTAGTAAAAGAATGGATTTATTGATATTTATATTTGTTTTATAAGGGATTTTAAGTTAAAAAGAATGAATAAAGATGATGAAATGTAGATTCATCAACCCTACAACGAATGTGTATGGTATGCAAGTAGTATGGGTCGAACCACAAAGGAGCACATGAGGTAGAGTAACAAAAATGAATATATAACTTAGGATATTTTTATATTTTAATTTCTAATTATTTTGTGGTTTAAATTTTTTAATATTTTTGTCTTTATTTTGCAAATTTTTAATTTTTAATTTAGAAAATAAAATACAAGATGATATCAAACATATAATTATATATAGAAAAGAACAAGAAGATGCTTTTAGATTTTTTTATAATAAATAAAATTAAAAGTTTGAAAAGAAAATATTTTTTAGTTTTCTAAGTTAATTCTATTATTTTGGTAATTTTTGGATAAATTATTGAGAATTTTTATGGATTTTTAAATAGACAAATACATAAAATAATCAAAATAGTAAATCTGGGAACTTGAAATGGGCTTAATAAATAAATATCTATCAAATAAGATTAATCCCAAATTTAATTTTCTTGAATACTAGATAATCTAAAGAAAATGCACAAACTTAAAACACATTTTTATCAATTTTCTGTGAATCTTTGTAATTTTTATAAGGTTTTCATTATTTTTTAATCAAGAGTTTTAATTAATATTTTACAAAAATACTTTGTCAGAAAATCAAATATACTAAAATAAATAAAGATAGAATTTTTTGGAATTTTTAAAAATATTTTATAATTTTTATGGATTTTTAAATTCAATACCGGAGAAAATTTAATGTTTATATATTTTTAAAAATAGGTAAATAATTTTAACTGCCTTGAGAAAAATATGTGTGATATAATATAATTTCAAGCATTTTTGATAATGTTTCGATAAATTTTAGATGCAAATTGCTAATCATAATAATTAATATACAAGCACAAATTAAATCTCTAGTACATGGACCTATATATGATTTTCTTAAAGTGACAGCGAATTTAATAGCATTTCAAACAAATCCAGGTCCATGTGAGAAATTTTTCCACATTTAAAAACATTATACACACTAGCAGGATATAGATGAATTATTCCAGAATAATAAGGCCCAATTTGCAAATTTATCAGAAAATATTAGCCTAATATTTGTTATTTTTGGACTAAATAAAAATACACAAATCAACAAGGGGATATGCGCAAAATACCCTAACACCTCACATGTAGAGACACGTGAAGTCACTTGGAGGACCTAAATGTAAATCAAGGAAATCTTTAGCGTCTTAACGCAAACATTACAAAATGTTACAATTTCAACTAAAAGCTTCTGGACTTAAATTAAAATACAAAAGGCGGAGGGGCATAGAAAGCAAAATACCCTCCTATAGTGCAGGATTGGACAGCTCTTGATCTTCACTTAATGTGATCCCACGACTGAGGTGATGTCGGTTTGCTCTGATCCGATGGTGGAGATAAAACCTAGCAATCTAGCTTGATCGGATGGCTCCCAAGGGTTCACAAAGAACATGGAAGAACACTTCCCTATCTTCACTTCGATCGATGATTCCTCTTCACTCAGGTCGTTTCCTTCGCTCCTGATGGGTTCAATCTCTTCCTAGAGTCCCTCCCTGCCTGCAGGATACCTCAAAATGGTCAGGAACCCAATGGAGGGGTCCTAAAGCTCTGGTCTACTGGAGCTCTGTTTTATGCTTTGACTCATCTCTAGAAGGCTCGTGGACGTCCAAGACCTACACAAAAATGTTCTATGGCTCGAGGCAAAGGTCCTTGGTCTAAAGATGAAGTTGAAGGCATAGTGGATGAATGGGATGGATGAGCTCTGGTGAAGGTGGTGTATGAGATTTCGGTGGACTTTGATTCTTCTAAAATCGAGGGGGAAACAAGGGGAAAATGTGGAGAATGCCATGAGGATAGAAAGTGGAGTGGAAATGCAGGTTGATCAGAATTAGGATACATGGAATCTGAGCCAGAGCTTAAGGCTCCAATAATCTAAAAATCTAAAATTAAGCTATTATATAGATCAAATGATGAAATAAAATATTACACTAAGTTGTAGGAATCAAAATCTACTTCTAATGCTAAAGAAATATCATCTTCAAACCTAGAAACCAGGAAACAGGACAGCTTCGCCTGAGCAAGTACGACGAGGCTTGGATCACGTTCCTCTGCCTACTTCTCCACACCCAAGTCCTAGGAGATGCACCTACTATCACTAGGGATGCTCCAGATGAAGAGAAAAGCAGATGAATATGGGTCAAACCAAGGAGATGGCCATAGACACTATGTGTTTCTCAGTCCTTGTCCTTTTATTGCCCGACCTCTTAGGCATCAATTTACTTCTCACAAATCATTTGAGGTCAGGGAAGTGATCTAAGGCCTTTATTAAGGGAAGACTAAAAATCAATTCCTCATCGAGTGCTTCCCTTACGACTTGATCCAAATTTTTAAGTCATTTCCTATTTTTATGAGTTTTCTGATTTTGCAATGTTTTTGGTCTTTTTGGGATTTTCTATTTTTTTATTGTTTTGAATATGTGAAGGAGGAGAGGGAGTATGTACAGACTCTAGATTGGAACGACATTGAGCATCGTGTTGCAGTGCCGTACAACCCTCAATCAAATGTCTTGGTAGCATGCTTAAACAGGGTGATCAAGACCATATTGCAGAAGCTTGTACAACCAGATAGGAAGGTCTAGCTCTCTTAAACATGGTTGACCTCTTCTCCATTTTCCCCGCCTGATTCATCCACCATTTGGGCTCTATGTCTTCACGAATATGTCTCTCGATCCTTGAATTTCACACCATGATCTTTTCTGGGAGAGAGATACATCGAATTTCCTGCAAATTCTAGCTGTCACCGGCAGGTCAACCAATGCTCGCACCTCATTGGTCCACGTCAGGCACTAGAAGACAAAACATAAATGGAATAGAAATAAAATAGAAATAAAATAGCAAATGATATTATTATTTTTCTTAAAACATGAAAGTTGTTAATTATTTTATGTTCTATTTTAGGTGATTTGTATTATATCGACCTATTTACTATGTGTTAATTTTTACAAGTGTAATTATCTGTATAAATAACTTTATAATGTGTTTTTGGTTTTTATTTTTATTTGTATTTTATTATTTTATAAATATAAATTATATATTTACAATATATTTATAAATTTATTTATATATTTTTATTTTATTTTTCTAAGTTTGTTTGTGTATTTAAATAAATATGGGTATGCAAAATATAGGTATAGTATACCTATGTATTTTATTACATTATTTTTTTAATGAGTTTTCAATTCTTTTACTTTATTCTTATTAATTAAATGTATTTCAATTAATATATGGAGGTACATAAAAATACAAGAAAGCTAAGACTATAAAGAATGAATAGAATGAATATAATATACATGTATATAGTACAATAGGGACCCAAATGCCAATTTTACATCTTAACTTCAATTTTGATGAGATCACATTAATTAGATAGATAATTTAATTTAGAGTATAATAAAGGTGAGTATGATCAAGTTTGAGTTTATATGGAGAAGATATTGATCTGTGAAGTTTTGCTTGTGGCTTTTTATCTGTATGTCCTAGTCACACTATACCCTATTCTTATGTGCAATTATTTTTGTATTTTCCTGAACATTTTTTTGTCCATGTTTTGTATTGAAAAAATCTTTATTTGATGTTTGTAAGAGTATGTATAAATTAGTGTAAGTTTCAGCTATATGAGATGCCTAGGGTTTCTAGGTGACAATGTTATTTTGTTTGTATTTATTTGCCCTTATCTCCCCCTACTTTATTCATTGTCGATCAAGTAAATCTTGACTTAGTCTCAGGGTTTAGGGATAGTCAATATTTATAATACTTTTTTTAATTTTCTTTTCTTTATTCATTTATTTTGTATTTAAATACATGTATTTTAGCACTATTTAAAGACAACAAGTAGAAAGTTAAGTTGTACAAGTTGGTTCTATTTACATGTATTTTGCTAGGATTTTAAAGATAACATGAAGTAATAAAGTTGCATGAATCATTATTCATCACTCGTACTTTCGTATTTTCCAATAATATGGCTAATATACTACACAAAGTAAGGGTATACAATAAATCAACTGTAAAGAATAAACTCTTGAAAATATGTATATTTTTTTGAAAAATTCTTTGTAAAATTGGTTTAAAACTTTTGCAAAATGATTTAGGAAATGGTTGCAAAATGTCTTGAAAAATATTTTGAAAACCTTTGAAAAATCTCTATAAAATGTTTTCAAACCATATGGAAAATAATCCATTTTGTAAAAATTGCTTGTAAAAATATTTTTGAAAAATTCTTTGCAAAATAAGTTTTAAAAATGTTTGAAAAATGCTTTCATGGAAACCCTGTAAGTAATACCATTGCAAAAATTCTTCAAAGAAAACTTGTACATAACAATACCAAATTCTTTATATACCTGTTTAAAAATCTGAACATAAATTGCACAAATATCTTTATAAATATGTATAAAATTCTTGTGAGCATGTGAATGCATATAATTCACTAACTCTTTTGGTTTTTAAAAATTCTATAAAAAATAACAAAGTTTTAAAAATCCTAAAAATTTGAAAAATGTTCTCAAAATCCATAAAAATTGAAAAACTTTTTGAAAAACTACGTAAAAAGTTAGAAAATAGAAAATATGTTTTCACAAAAATATTTCCTTGCATTGTATGAGCATTTTTCTGAATGATTGTGACAACAGAACACATGTAATTAAAATACGAAGATTAAAGCTTGGTCTAGACCTTAACCCACTTAATTTCACAGGAACCTTATAGGAACTGGAGTTAAGACTTTTCAGGTCAATGAGACTTAATTCTTTGAGTCCACGAAACTATGGTCACATGACATCTTGATTATTGTCTAAGTAGAGTATTTCGAAGCGAATACACGACTCTTGTTGATAATGACCTAACTTAGCCACACTCTGCACTTAGCTCAACTTTGAGGAGGTGGTGAGGGCCTGATTCTTTAGCTTGAGGAAGCACACATGTGGAAACACACGTAGCCACAATAGGTGGCTAGTGCCCCCAACATGATCTAGTTGCATGGACGTCTAAATACAAGACACTATGTTCTTGTCCTCCTCCCCCTAGCACCATCCCCTAACCTCATCCTCTGGCTCCTAACCGCATCCAACCTAACAACCCTCTCCCCTGGCCCCAACCGGCCGCTAACCTCCTCTTTTGTCTCCCAACCCCACCACCACTGATTTCCTATGTTGCCTAGTCCCTTCACTTTTGACCTCTAGTACACCCGCCACACTACCCTCAACCTCCTCCCCGTCATCCATAACTCAAAACACAAAGCTCCAAGAAAGCCATAATAAATGGTGGACTCTACCCCACTCAATCCCTCCGATTCTCTCTGTTCCCCCAAATAAACACTCTCAATCGCTCTTCCCTCAAATGTCCTTTCGATTCATGGAGATCCTCTTCGATTTCCCCTCCAATCTCTCAAACATCACCTTCGATTTTTCATTCATAGACACTCTCCTCATTTCTCATTCCTCACTGTGATTCCCTAGCCGAATCAACCCTCGCTGATCTCCCAAGATCCTTAGTGCGATATCATTGCTTCAAGCTATAGCAGCACACGTATCAGAAGGACCTATCATCAAAACTCTAGAGTCCCTCTACCATCTGTTGCTCGTACCCCGCAAGGAGAAGAAGTGAGCGAGGAAGACTCTACTCTCTTTAGGGGTTCTTCATCTCTCTAAAAATCATCATTGCTTGCAACATGCAACACAACAAACCGATCCTTTGAACTTGATTAGCAAGTCGAGTTGAGCATCAGAGGTTTGTCAGCACCTTACCGCTATAAAAAAACTATGTTTTACTAGCACACACCTGTGACCACAAGTAGTTGATTTGTGGTTGTGTTAGCTATTGCGAGCATTGTCCTACAACTAGTGGTCGTATAGCTAAATATGCGACCACAAATTTGAGGCAGGGAATTTGGCGCCTCATTGTGCGACCACATTATGGTTGCATATTGTAGTCACATGTTTTGATAACAAAATGATAGAAATGAACAATATCCCATTTATCATTTCCTTTCTTCTTGCCCGCACACGCCCTAGCTCTGCCCTCTTTGCCCGACCACCTCCCACTCAAATACCCTCCCCTCCTCCCTCCACCCTCAGCCTTACCTCTCCTCCCACCTCCACCATCTCATCCTCTCCTGTAGCCTCATCCTTCAACCTTATGGAGAAGCTCTTCCTCCACCCTTGTGGATAAGCTCTTCCTCCATCGTCTTCGGACACCAATGAGTGTATCCCCCATCTCATCCTCATCTTCCTTGGGTATATATCTCGTATTTTAATTTTATCATCTAATAGTTTAATATTTATTTGATTTTAGTATGTATATTATTTTTAGATACATTGTAGGTGTTTATTGAGATGCCTAAGAGATATTATTTTATTAGATGATGAATTAAATAGAATTTAAAATGTGATTTTCTTGAATATGTGATTTTGTTGTCATATGTGATTTAGAAATACAATTTTTATGTATGTGTATTAGTGTTGAAGTGTGAGTGTTAATGTTTGTGTGTTAATGTAGATAATATTTTGAATGTTCATGTAATTGATGCTCTATTTGTTATTTGATGTCAATTTTTAATATAGTTTCATTTGTGATGTAATCTCTATTTTAATTGTAAGTAATTGTCTACTATGTATTTGTTAGATGGGACCATCATGTAGAATGCATTTATGGCACAACATGAAATCGAACGAAATCCAATTCACATGAGCGCATCCTTCCACACTAGGCTACTTGTGGCCATGCACTCTATATTTTGGAATATCATTTATGCCCCTATCTTCTTTCACTATTTTCACTCATTCCCCTCTATTAGTTTGGTCATTAATGAATTGAATTAAAATCGTGCTTTATTCAAACAAAGGTATGGTTAAGAGGGGCATCACTGTTGAACGCATCCCCCACCTCCCCCAAGCCCCTCCACTTTGATCTACTCCTCAACCTCACCACCCCACTACCGCTGACCTCCTTCCCCCATCATTGCCCCCTAACATCCTCAGACCCCCTACCTAGCCCCAATTCCATTGATCGCCTCCCACCCCACCACCCTCAACTTCCTCCACATCGGTCCACAACACAAAACACATAGCTCTAAGAAAACCTTAATAAATGGTGGACTCTACCATCCTCAACCAACCCCCTCACCAAATTCTCTCCCTTCCCTCACAATAATCCCAATCACTCTGCCCTCAAAGTTCCTTTCGTTTCATGGAGATCCCCTTCGATCTCACCCATATCACCTTAGATTTCAACTTTGTCGATAGTTTCCCCAATTTCTTTGATCCTCACCATGATTCCCTACCCAAATCAACACATATTGATCTCCCAAGATCCGTAGTGCGATATTTGTGCTTCAGGCCTAGAGCAGCACCAGCATCTAAATAACATGTCTTTAGAGCTCTAATGTCCCTCTACCATATGTTTCTCTTACCCCACAAGGAGAAGAATGGAGTGAGGAACTCATTACACTTGTCGGGACTCCTTCATCTCTCTGATAGTCATCGCTCCTTGCAGCGTGCAACACAACAAATTGATCCTCTGAGATTGATTAGCAAGTTCAATTGAGCATCAGAGACTTTTCAGCACTTTGCCACTACATAAAATCTATTGTTTTGCTATCACACACTTGCGATCACAAGTAGTGTATTTGTGGTTGCATTAGTTATTGCAAGCACTATCCCACAACTAGTGTTCGCATAGCTAGTATGCGACAACAAATTTGAGGCAAGCAATTTGACGCTTCATTATGTGACCAAATTGTGGTTGTATATAATAGTCGCATGTTATGCTAAACAGAACGATTGAACGACATGTTCTGCTAGTGTGTGTGTGTATAATGTGTGCGTGCATGCGCGCATGCGTGTGTGTAATGTAGGCATGTGTGTGTGGGTGCATGCGTGTGTGTTAATATAAATAATATTTTGAATGTTCATGTACTTGATACGCTAGTTGTTAATTGATTCCAATGTTTAATTTAATTTCATTTGTGATGTAATCACTATTTTAACAGTAAGTAATTGCCTACTCCATGTGTCAATGTAAATAATATTTGAATGTTCATGTGCTTCATACTCTAGTTGTTATTTGATGTCTATGCTTAATATAATTTCATTTGTGAGTAATCACTATATTAACTATAAGTAATTGTTTACTATGTGTTTGTTAGACATGCCTAACATGTAGAATCCATTTTAGGGTATTGCTTGAAATTGTACAAAACTTCATTCAGACAAGTGTGTCCTTCCACGCTAGGTTAAGTGTATCCTTGCATAACGGGAGGTGTATGCAACACATTTTGGGGAGTGGTGCCCCCATTATGTGTTATATTTTTTATTTTTTCACAAATACTAGGGTTTTAGCTTTATAAGTTAGGAAATACCCCACGCGAGAATGCGCAACTCTTGATGTTTATTTTGTAAGTACAAGGGTAGGGAAGGATAGGTTTGAACAATATATTGAATTGGCATGTATCAAAACTAAATTATGTCACGTGTTCTTACATTCGAGCAGTGTTACTTGTTCGTACAGTAAATATCTTATAAAATTCCTAAGATAATTAAGAAACCTGATAAATGAAACAAAAAAGAGAAAACAAATCATTGGCACTTGATCATGGGTGTATATGTGTGTGTGTGTGTGTGTGTGTGTGTGCATGCGGTATGCATGTGGATATGTATGTAAGTGTATGGGTATATGCATGTGGTAATGTAAGTGTATATCAGAATAGATATGCAAGATTGGTGGCCATAGATGTAAGTATATGGGTATGGATGGTAGAATGTATAGCTATGCAAGAGGTCTATGGCTTGTATGTATGTGGTTCATCATATATGGATATATAAGATAATGGCATCTTTAAGTAAAGTATAAGTATGGATATATTTGTGTCTATGCATGAGATTAGTGTGCATTCATGTAGTTGGGCTATGTGTATGTATGTATGTATGTATGTATGTATGTATGTGTTGGTCTAATATCGAGCATAACTGACAATGCTCGATCATTACCAAGCACTACCGGCAGTGGGTAGCCTAGTGCACATTCATTACCAAGCACTACAAGTAGGGGGTGTGCCCACCTCTCAGTCATTACCGAGTGTACCGACAAAAGGTGCACCCGCTACTCGATCATTACCAACATTAAAATCCTGAGACTCAAAAAGTATTTGTCTCTACATATGTAAAATTTCTAGAAGACGAGTTCCGTAAAAGTCAAGATTATAATGAAGTTAAGGAATTAATAATTTTGATGAGATCAATGAAGTTCCCCCACCAAAAACTAAAACAATAATTGAAAATGATGCGACCGTACCTCTTAAAAAAAGTTCTAGAGTAGTAAGACAACTTGAAAGGTATAGATTCCATGTATCAGAAGAGTTTGACGATGATCTGACTTCATATGATGAAGCATTGGGAGATCATGAAAAGTATAAATGGATGATAACAATGAAGTCTAAGAGAGACTCAATGCACAAGAATGATGTATGGACCCTCGAATATCTACCTAAAGGGGTTAAACCCATTGGCTGCAAATGAATCTTCAAGAGAAAGAGGAGACCCAATGGGAAGGTAGAGACCTTCATAGCAGGGCTCGTAATGGAGGGTTACACACAGAGAGATAATATCTATTATGATGAGACATTCTCTCTTGTAGTCATGATTAAGTACATCAGAGCATTACTTGTTATAGTTGCACATCTTAACTATGACATATGGTAAATGGATGTCAAGAATGCATTCCTCGATGGACACCTTAAAGAGGATATCTATGTGGAGTATCCCTAGGGATTCATGGTTGAGGAAGATAAAGTGTGCAAGTTGAAGAAATACTTTTGAGCTCAAACAAGCTTCTCGTAGTTGGAACCCGATTCGCTAAAATCATTAAGAGTTATGAGTTCATTCAGAATTCGGATAAGCCACGTGTATACAAGAAGCTTAGTAGGAGTACAATAATGTTCATTTTACTTTATGTAGATGACATCCTTATCATTGGGAATGATATTAAAATGATGACCAATTTTAAGGTATGTTGTCCCATACTTTTGAGATGAAAGATCTAGGAGAAGCCTCTTACATATTGGATCCGAAATTGTTTAAAAATATAGGAAAAAAGGTATTCAAACTATCACAACTATGATATATCAAGAAGATCTTGGAAAGATCCAAGATGGATAATTCCAAGAAAGGCGTACTCATTTAAGACATGGTATTCACCTATCTAAATGAATGTCTCCTCAATCTATTGAGGAAAAGGAAGTCATGGCTAGATGCCTGTATGGATCAGTTGTAGGAATCTTGATGTATGTCATGATGTGTAAAAGACCAAGCATCTGTCATTCAATGGAAGTAGTAATCCATTACCAATCCTGTTATGGGGAGCAACACTGAAGCCCGATGAAAATCATCTTTAAGTACCTAAGAAGAACTCAAGACTACGTCTTGCTTTATGGAGATAATGATATCCAAGTCTTGTGATAAATGGATTCAGACTTCGAATCAGATATGAATAATAAGAAGTCAATTGTAGGATTCTCATTTTTGTTGAATAGTGGTGCTTTGAGTTAGATAAACAAGAAACATAACACCACAAGTGATTCAACAAGTGAAGTAGAATACATAGCCACATCGAATGCTTCTAAAGAGGATGTATGGTTGAACTAGTTCCTCTTGGAACTTGGCATAGTTTCCTCATCAGAATATCTCATTACATTGCTCTGTGATAACATGAATGCCATAGTGCAAGCGAAGCAATCTGGTGGCATCAAAGAAGCAAATAGGTGGAGAGAAAATATCACATAATTCAAGAGATACAAAAGTGTGATGATATCACCATCACGTAGGTTGCCTCTGCCAATGTTTTGATCTGCTTACCAGGCCTTTGTCATAAATGATTTTTGACCATCATGTAATAAATATGAGTCTAAGAGTTGTACATGAATGGCTCTAAGGCTGAGGGAAATTGTCAGACTTATAAGCCCTTGAGGATCCATTGTAATTAAAGTTATTGTGTTCTCATGTCTATCTAAAATGAATGTTTTGTGAATGCACTTAAATTAAGTCCCCATTGAACAATTAGGGTTACGTACCATGGCCATATTGAATAGCATACATATTCAATAATGATCTCCAGTCTAATAAAAGATGATAATGTTTTCTCTATAGATTGATTTCTGATCAACTTATTGATGTAGATTCTCAAAATAGGAATAATTATTCATAGGTGTCGGAATAGCCAAGTCATAGAGTTGACTTGATGAGGTTGAGATAAACTAAAACCTGATTTGTAACTCTCACGATCAGGCACACATCCTTTGACCAAAGACAAATATACATCTATATGTCTGATTGTGCACATTAAACCAACCATTAGCTTGAAGACCTAACCAGGGTCTATATACCGATAAGTTGGTGTTCATATGAGGACATATGAGAAGCATGACCTCTCAAAGGAATCATACAAGTTCATACTTGATGTACCCAGTGACATAGCTCACTCATGAGATAGTTTGGGATGATAAAGAATTCCGTGCATGATCGTCTTATTTATGAAATAAGACACAACTTCAAGATATTAATATATGATTTTGGAAAGTATATGATTAATATTGTTGTTTAATTATCAAATGAGAAATCTATCTATATGACCCAAAGAAGATAGTCAAACTAAGGTTTGAACTTCAGATGTATCAAAGTATTCCGGTATGAAGGATGAAGGAGTATCGAAAATACTCTAGATTAAAGTTATCTTAATAGATCATATACCATGACATTTACATTCCGAGGGAATGATGAACCCATATGGAATTTAGTGACTTCACTTCATGTCTTTATGATATGAGAGTTAATTGGATTAAGTCTCATTTCATTTGATTCCAAATCCAATTTCCAAGTTCAATGTCAAAATGCTAGAAAGAGAAATGCTAATGGAAATGGAGGTGAACTCACTTCTTGTGCTTATTTTTAAACTCCAAATAGCTTCGACTATGATTAGAAATGGAGTTGGAAGATATGTACATCAATGTGCCAATTTATTGAGCTCACGTAGAGCATAATGTGCATTGTTGATCTAATATAGAGTGTGAATCATTTCAACTCAAGCTCAACACTTGTAAGTGACATATTTTGCCAAAAGTGGTGTTAACCCTCGGATTGGATAGTTATTCAAATTTCAAGTCACAATACAAGGGTAGTGTGATCTCCCCAACGTTATTTTCAAGAATATGAAACTTTAACTCACGAGTCCCAATTGGATTAGGACTCATACTATGTGATGTCAAAATTGAGACAATTTTTGTTATTGTCAAAAATTAAATTTCTATAAGGGCATTTTATGAATATGATTCACAAATATTTTAATTAATTAGTATGAGTAATGATTCTAAATAATTAATATTTATATGAGAATATAAAATTATTTCAAGTCTTTTTATGTGAATGTGATTCTCTTTGGAATTTAAATATAAATTGGTTTACATTTTTCCTTCGATTTATGAATAAGTTTCATAAGTAATGCATGTTATCACAAAAATTACCGATATTGATAATTAGATTATAATGAAGATAATATTAAATAACAACATCGACAAGAAACTGGATAAAGTGGACGTCCATGCTTGGAGAAGCATGGAATGTCCACCTATGAGTCATAATTATATTATGCTCTCTATTTTTGTTCATTTGTTACTTTATTTTAGATGGTAATTAAATAAGAAAAATTAAGTCCTTTTATTGAAGGATAAGGATTTAATCCTTGCCTTTGATCGACTATCCATGGGAATTGAGAGAGTACGTCTGCTATGAGGAGTGAGACTCCTCATAGACGTCCCTCCATCCTATGTAAGAGAAGATATTACCTCTTTCCAAAGCATCCGTCATTCTACCAAAATTATATTACCTTGAGAGTTGACAAGAGAAGAGTATTGATAGTTTAGAACTCTCATATGCACACCCACCCTCTTTTCCAACAATACCTTACACATCTACGTAGTTGCCATGTCCTTCTCTACATTGGCGCATGCCTTCATGAGAGAAGAACACCTTCTTCTCCATGTTCTCTCATACATGAAGAGAGGGATCTATTCAGTGCAGTGAAATCAGAGGATGAGATCGTTTATATCTTATCCTTGCATGGACAATTTCAAGAAAAAGTCAACATCGAATTTTGTGTGAAGTTACACGATTGATCATCATGCCCACGAGAGAAGCGTCTGTAGATAAGACTTTATTCATGCGGATTATTTTATTAGAAACTCATGCTTCAAGAGGAAATCATGATCTCTTCCTAATATTCATTATAATATGCTAAATTATTATGAAAACTTATTTTCTTAATCACATGATTTCACAATGCACAATTTTTATTGTGCTAAAATCCAAGTTCCTGTGATGAACTTTCTATAATAGCAAATTATTTGTTATTTTATGCTTTTCCATGATGGGAAGTATTAAATTTCTTTAATTGGTATCATGGACATCGTTTAAAGGATTTAGATTGTATCTAATTTCAATGAACAGTCTGACATATTATACGAACTATCAAGTATATTGTCATGCGATTGTTTTGATATTTTGAATGATTCGGTAACATATGATGTTTTCATTGTTCTCCATTGTTTATAACATGATTTTGGGGATATATGATGTCTAGAAGGTCTGGAATCATGCTAAAAAGACACACAAAAATTTGGTAGCATTCGGGAGAAGATTTAGATATGAAAGTGATCACAGAATTCGATTTCAATCAAAGATCATAGCTTGAAACTATTGATTTTTTTGCTACTGATTTATAATCTTATAACAAAATCAAATATTGATTAATAAGTCAATAAAAAATCTCCGAATAGTTTGAAAAATTTCGCGTGATTCTGAACGTGCGTTCTTGGAAAATTAGATTTCTCTAATGGCGGAGTTGGAAGAAGATTTAATTGTTACATTGACTTGTTTCTACTACTTCAGGGCTTTAAATATATGAGAACATATATGATACATTCACATAAGGAGTTGGGCCTAATATTTTATAGATATTCTGAACCTCTTAAGTATAAATTATAAAATTCCTTCTGTGGAGAGCGATGGTCGCAACTTGCAAATTCGGAATCGGAAATCATTGAATGTATAATTAGATGTATGAAATAAATTAGAATATCTATTTGTTTCATATTTACTTTATTTATTTATTCACTTGATTGATTTTGAATCAATTTAAAATTGTGAACTGACTAAATCGATGAAATCAACCGATTACAATTACATGCTTTTCACAATTAAGAAATAATGATCAATTCAATGATTAGGAATGACTTGTTGTGATAAATGCCTAATTAGCATCTTACATGTTAAGAAAATACTCTCACCCTTAATTCTGCATGACCTGGACGAGGAGATTTTGAGAAGTACTTAATATATGTAGGTGATATTGTAGTCTTCTAAAAGAAAAGAAGATTAATACGTGCATAAATTGATTGCTTGGATTACTTAATTGTCATGGTTTTTAATTAGATTAAAACTAAGATAATAATCTATAATCCTTACTTATTAGTTCCATTTATTGAATTAATCATGAGAACATGATTCCAAATGATTAAAAATCAATTTAAAGAAGATATGGACAAGTCATATGGTGACCTCCATGGTTTTTTTCATTGTGAAGAACTTTGTCACCATGGGTTGTATTTTTCGAGAGATCGTGCATAGTCATGATTCCGGAATACAAATTCACATGGATTGGATTCTTCGTTTCTGAAAAGATGTGTGTCATATGCGTACTAACCCTAATATTGCTCCCAATTATTAAGGCAATATTGTAATGAACATATCATAATATTTTAACTCGCTCATTGATAGTTGGTTTAATCGACAACATTAACTCCATATATGTGGGGGAATGGATATCAAAAACCATACTGGTAATGCAATTTGGAGTTGCAAGTTAGAAAAGAGTTCCCGCTTCTTTTAATGTAGTTACATTTTCTCATATTATTGGGGTGCAATTGGAGTGGAAACGGGACTCAAATCTTGTAGTGAGGCCTTTGGGTTAACATGCCTCTTGCTTTGAAATGTTGCAAGGGAAGGATTTTCAAAGTACAAAAAATACGATAACATCTTGATTTAGAATATTTAAAATGTTTAATCACCTCAATCAAGAGTAATTAAAGTGCATTCTTTTAGTTTTGGATGACATTTCTCAACCTACTGAACAAGATGCTTGAGTTCAATCGGTTGACCATACAAACTATTTGGATCGGATCAACAAATTGGAACTCATACTTGAGATAGAGCGCATAACATATATGTTATTATTTGTGAAATATGAGATCCCTCAAACTGAGGATACATGTCAGTTCAATAAGAAGTGGGACGAGGATCATTTGATCACTCATTGCTACACTCTTTGATCATTGTCTAATGTACTTCAGAAGTAACTTATAAGTATTGCATCCGCTTAGGATATCATCCTGAATCTGAAGGATGTGTATGGAGATGTGAACCACACTCTTTCTACATTACGTTATACTAAGGATATTGTGAATAAAGAATATCCCTCTAGCGGTGCAGTGGTTGCATAGGTTAAAGTGAAACACGATAGGAGGCATGGATATCGGAAGGGTCTAATCCAAGAGAAGAAGAAATGTTAAACTATTGATTAATCTTCTAATGCTTTGACATATATGACATCCATGGAGATGGATGTCTACCATCACTACTATAATCCAGGATTGCTTAAGAGTAACCGTCTAGAATATCTAGAGTACTTAGATAAGGACAAAGATATAACTCTCTCAAATAAGAAATCTACATTCATCATTGAAACCAACTTACTTGTTGAAGGGGAAGGAAGTTGAATTGTTGATTCTGATTCTTTTCTTCATGTATTTATTCAGTTACATATGTTTCAAGACCGGAAATATTGATGAAGGGGAGAAAGTCATCCAGATGGGATCCGATGCAACTATTGCAACAATTACCATTGGAACCTATAGACTATCATTATTTAGTGGGAGAGTCCTAGATATTGGAGATCGTCTCTATACACCAGATGTTAGAAGGGACTTACTATCTTTATCTAAGCTAGTTAAACATGGTTATACTTTCCTCTTATGAAATATACTTATCATAAGTCATTAGGGTAATTTTATAGCGGATGATTCTCTAACAACAAATGAACTCTATAATTTAAACATGCATAAATATGTCATGAATGTAAATATTACAATTAATAAATCCCTTACAAGAACAAGAGAGGATGCATATCATTTAACAATGATCTGGCATCAAAGACCTGGACACGTGTCTGTTGATAAGATCCATAAACTAATAAAGGACATACCTTTGGAATTCCTAGAACTATGTCATTTACCAACTTGGGAGCACTGTATTCGAGGAAAAATGTCCAGGATACCGATCACTAAGAAAGGTGAAAGATGCAAAGGTATGCTTGACCTAAAGCATATTGATGTATGCGATCCCTTTCGTACTACAGGTAGTAATGGAATATGAAATTTATTGATGATCATTTTGCTGTATGGTTTTGTCTTCCTTTCACGTCACAAATATGGAACATTTGAAAAGTTTGAAGAGTTCATGGCTTTGGTTAGAACTAAATGAAATAAGATAAAATGAATTCGATCTAACCAAGGTGATAAATACCTCTCGGATGAATTCAAAGAGTACCTTAAGGAGAGAGGAATTATTTCCAACATCACTCTTCTAGGTACTCCTCAACTCAACAGAGGTCTAGAGACAAGCAATTGAAGAATGCTAGATGTGGTGAGATCAATAATGAGTTAGTCAAACTTACCTCTTAGGGGGTGTTTGGATAGTGGGTTTAGGTGGGTTAAACTGGTTGCAGGTAACCCATTTTTAGGTTTTGATGTTTGGATAGAGGGTTAAATTGGGGGTGGTTTAGAAGTGGGTTTGGGGTGATGTGATTGTATTGGAGTTTGAAAAAGTGAGAAGTTATTGTGATGTGATTGTATTCGAGTTTGAAAAAGTGAGTAGTTTATAATTTTTATATGATATAATGGTATAGTATATTATTTTTTGATGGATTTGATGATGGAGAATTGATTTATTTAATTTTTTTAAAAAGATAAAAAGTGGGACCCACGTGGAGGGAGAAAATATGGGGTAGGGGAGTTAAACCACCCTTGGGGTGGTTTAACCCGATACAAGAACGCACCCTTAGTTTCTAGGGACATGCGGTAGATACTGCAGCCTACGTCCAAAACATGATTCCATCTAAATTTGTATCTAAAACCATTATGAGATTTTTTATGGTATAAAGCCAAGTGTACGACACTTAAGGATTTGGGGTTGTTCGGTCCATGTTAAAAATATGGATGCAAACAAGTTGGAATCTCACACTCGAGAGTACTACTTCATTGGATACGTAAATAATGGTATTTGATACTAACTTTATGGTGTTAAGACTCAAAAGATATTTGTTTCTAGAGTTGTCAAATTTCTAGAAGATGGATTCCTTAAAAGTTACGACTATAATTATGTTAAAGAACTGATCAAGTCTATTGAGATCGGTGATGTTCCCACGCTAGAAACGGATGGGATAATTGAAAATGGCATACTCGTACCTATTAGAATGGGTTCTAAGGTGTTAAGACAACCTGAAAGGTACAAATTCCATGTATCATAAGAGTCTGATGATGATTTGGCTTCATATGATGAAGCATTAAGAGATCATGACATGGATAATTGGATGCTAACAATGAAATCTAAGATAAACTCCATGCATAAGAATGGTGTATGGATCCTCAAAAATCCACCTAAAGGGGTCAAACCTATTAGGTGCAAATGGATCTTCAATAGAAATAGGGGACCCAATGGGAAGGGAGAGGCCTTCAAAGAACGTCTTGTAGCTAAGATTACAACGAGATATTCTCTCTTGTAGCCATGCTTAAGTCCATCTGTGCATTACTAGCTATATCTACACATCTTAACTATGACATATGGTAGATAGATGTCAATAACGCATTCCTCAATGGATACCCCGTAGAGGATATCTATATAAAGTACCCCCAAGGCTTCGTGGTTAACAAAGGCAAAGTGTGCAAGCTGAAGAATCTATGGGCTCAAACATGCTTCTTGTAGTTGAAACATGCGATTCGATGAAACCATAAAGAGTTATGATTTTTCTGAATACAGATGTGTATACAAGAATCTTAGTGGGAGCGCCATCGTATTCATTGTGCATTATGTAGATGACATCTTTATCATTGGGAATAATTGAATGATGACCAATGATAAGGTCTAGTTGTCCCATACATTTGAGATGAAAGATCTCAGAGAAGCCTCTTACATCTTGGGTCTGAAATTATTTAGAAACAAAGGAAAAAGGGTATTGGGACTATAACAACAATGATATATCAAGAATATCTTAGAATTATTAAAGATGGACAATTCCAAGAGAGGCTTCCATCCTTTAAGACAACGTACTCACATTTCGAATGGAATGCCTCCTCAAATTGTTGCGGAAAAGAAAGCCATGGTCGGATGCTCTAATGGATTGGCTATATGAAGCTTGATATATATCATGATGTGCAGAAGACAAGACATATGCCATGCAGTAGGAGTGGTAAGCCCTTACCAATCTTGTTATTGAGAGCAACAATGGATCGTAGTGAAAAGCATCTTCAAGTACCTAAGAAGAACTCAAGACTGCATCTTTGTTTATTGAGATAATGATTTCCAAGTCTTAGGATACATGGATTCGGACTTCGAATTAGATGTAGATGATAGGAAGTCAACTTAAGGGTTCTTATTCCTATTGAATGGTGGTGATGTGATTGGAGAAGTAAGAAACATGACATCATGACTGACTCAACAACTAAAGTAGAATACATAGCCTCATCGGATGATGCTAAAGAGGTTGTATGGTTGTGCTAGTTCATCTTTAAACATGACATAGTTTCCTCATCGGAATCACCCATTCCATTGCTTTGTGGTAACATGGGTGCCATAGTGCAAGTGAAGGAACCCAACGGCATCAAAGAGCAAATATGTGGAGAGGAAATATCACATAATCTGAGAGATATAGAAGCATGGGTGCCATAGTGCAAGTGAAGGAACCCAATGGCATCAAAGAGCAAATATGTGGAGAGGAAATATCACATAATCTGAGAGATATAGAAGCATGGTGATATCACGATCACTAAGGTTGTCTCTGCTGACAACATTTTTGATACGCTTACCAAACCTTTGTCACAAAAGGTCTTTGAGTATCATGTAATAAATATGGGTTTAAGAGTTGTACATGAATGTCTCTAAGTTTTAGTGGGAGACTATTAGACTTGTAAAAACTTGGTGACCCATTAATGTGATCAATGTTATTTTGTTCTCATGTTTATCTAATATAAATGTTTTGTGAATAAACATAAAATAAGGCCCATTTATTCAATTAGGGTTATGTACAATGTCTATATTAAATATCATACATATTCAATAACTATCTCCAGTTTGAGAAAAAAGATGGCAATCTTTCTCTATAGTCTGATTTCCGATCGACTTCTTGATACATATCCTCTGCATATGAATAGTGATTCAGAGGTGTTAGAATATTCAAATCAAAGAGTTGACTTGATGAGTTTGAGATAAACTAAGACTTTAATTGTAATTGTCATGATCATGCACACATCCTTTGGCCAGATATTGATATACATCTATATGTTCGAATATGCACATTAGACAGACCATTAGGTTGAAGACCTAATAAAGGTCTATATATCGATGAGTTGGTGTGCATATGAGGACATATAAGAAGTATGACCTTGAAGAATACTAAAAATGCACTTTTAATTGTGTTGAATTAACATTTGAAAAGTGTTCGAATTTCGTTGCAAGCGGGCAATTCATGGTTGATAAAAAACGACTTAATTAATTTATCGATTAAAGTAAGCGGTTGATTTTTTTACATGGATAAGTCCAAGGTCAAACTCAGGGAGGCAATTATCTCCTTAGGTTGGTTTAAAGTCGATGTAGAATTTAGGTTTTCAAAGAAGTATCTTTATAGTATATTTAAATGCGATAAATGCGTGATATGCAATTTTGGCATAGTTCAGGGACTAAAATGCAAATTACGTTCAAACAATGTCTAAAAAATATGAAATTTGGCCATAATGTTAAATGTGATGAAATTAGGCTACACTAATATTTTTGAAATTTTTGGGCGCAAAATGAATTTTCTGTGAATAAAATAATGCAAACAAAGTGAATTTCAATTATTAGCTTTAATAAATATTAAACGTACTTATTTTCAAGGGATACAATTATCCAAGATTTATCACTAGGTGATCAATCTCAAAAAATCTTAAACCTTAAAAATACTAGATTTAGTACCTATTAAAAATTAGAGATTGAAATCCACAAAGTAATTTTTATTGAGCAAACCATGCATGCAAATGCGATTCTTTTTTAGCATACAATTAATCCTCGAATTCATGGATTTTTGGTAATTTTTTGAGCTACAGTTATTTTCTTATGAATTTAGAAGCTCAAGATGGACAAAGTATGTAAATGTCCCCAAGAATAATAATCATTAATTAACCATAGAAAATAAAAATATCACAAATATGCCACAATGTAGAGAATTAATTGATAAACAACATGCAGTTTTTAATAAATAAAATGATGCAAAACTTAGGTTTGAAATTACAAAAGAAAGCAGGGGTCTATTTGAAATTAAACTAACTAAATAAAATAAAGAAAATGCAATAGCAGGACTTAGATAGAATTACCCAAACCCTAGAGGGTTCTTTTGCAAAATCTCCAAGGGGCACGTGCGCAGCACGTGCCCTCTAGTCGGCGGGACCTTCTGTAAATGGGGAAAACTCAGGGGTTTCTTTTGCAAAATTTCCTCCTAGCACATGCATATCACATGGTTGGGGGTCCTCTTGGAATTAGGTGGATGCGCGAGGGCCTCCTTGCAGGAGTTCCCCCAGCTCACATGCCAAGCAAGTGGGCAGGGGTCTCGAAATCTGTGCCCCATGGCTGGACCAAGTGCGGATAAAGATGACGGGGCTCCGAAGGTGGAGGAGCGGCGGGTCTCCTCACGATTGAACTTTGATGGCTTCTGTAGATCACTGTTGGCTATGCATGAGGGTTGGAGCTCCTCCGCATTGTGGATTGGCGGCAGAGAGATGCAGAGGGGCATTCATGAAAGGTCGAGAGTAGGCGACCGCGCGAGTGATCTGATGTAGGGGCACCAGTTGGAAATAGAAAAAAAGAGAAGAAGGGATGAAGTCACCTGGGTTGGAAAGGATAGTGGTCCTCTTCCTGGTTATCGCCTCAACTCCGCGGCGGAGGAGGAGGCTCATCAAATCACGCCTGGGTGACTTTGCCTCAGATGGGAGGCCCCTGTCACTGGGCTTCGTTTCAAGCTCTCTCCCTCTCGTAGATGACGGCGGATAGGGGAAATTGTTGGCTGGTGGCGACTTAAATGGGAGAAAGTTTAGCTGAAGGGATAAGGGTGGTTGGTGTGGTGGACACGAGGATAAGGGAGGGGCCACCGACCGGTAGTTGCATGTGTTGTTGGGTATGAAGAAGGAGGCAGAAGTTGTGGGGTTGGCGGGTTGACTGGAGAGGAAGAGAAGGAGGGAGGAGAGAGAGACCTCACGTGCATGGCACGCGAGGTGAGAGGGAGATAAAAAATATTTATTATTATTATTTTTTTATATTATATATTTTTTATTAAAAAACAAAATAAAAAGGGGTTTAAAAATGAGTGACACGTGGCGGCTCCAGGAGGTGCCATGTATCAGCTCTAGAAAAATCGAGAAATAAAAATAAAAGAAAAATCTAGAAGAAATAGCAAACGACCTCAGATCGAAAATTGCTCGTCTCAATAAAGTCTACAACTTTCATGAAGACCAAGAGCAAAAGAGTTCATCTGTGCAAAACAATATTTTTGAGGCACTCTATGTACATAAAATACCTTAATTTTTAAGTTTTGTATTTTTTTGTGATTTTTAATTAAGAGAAAAATTGAGAAAAATAATGATAAAATCAAATATAAATATTTACATAATACATCAAAGAATATAGATGAAAAAGAAATAAAAGAAAAAGTATTAATTATGTAAATAAAATATTAGGTCAAAAACTGCTAAAAGAAAAAATACGCAAAAGAGGCACAAAACCCAACTTTCATATACGAGCTCCAATTTTTATGAAATTGGTCTTGTTTTGAAGGTCTTAAGATATGTATTACTTTAAAAGTTAGTAGACCTAAATCGGCCACTGTATGAGGAAGATATGAGCGTTTTGATCTGTTTAATCTAAAATTGGAGTTTTGTCTCATGGGCCAATTATTTGATTAGTATTTTTTTGTATTTTTTCTTTAATCTTGTTAGTAATATGTACACAATGGAAGTGGTTTGAGGTCAATTAGAGTTAACATGAATTATTTAAAAATGCATGAAATTAGATGCAAATGTTAAGATGATTATGGATGCAATTATGAGTGTTAAAATGCAGAAATTAATTCTACATGCATGAATGGTAAAAATGCAGATTAAATGATGAAATGCAGCTAATTACTTGGGAACGAAGCTCTATTTTCATCTTTTAGTATGATGAGTCACAGATTCACCAGACCTCTCAAAAGAATCATATAGGTTCATACAAGATTAACCCATAGATAGAGCTAACTACTATGATATTTTAGGGATAAAGAATTCCATGCATAGTCATTTTATTTATGAAATAAGACATGAATTCAAATATATGTATTTGGAAAATATATGATTAATATTGTCTCCTAATTATCAAATGATAAATCTATCTATATGACCTGAAGAAGATAGTCAAATTAGGGTTTGAACATCAGATATATCCATGTCTTCTAATATGAAGGATGAAGCAGTCCTAGGAATACTCTTGGTTAAAGCCATCTTAATAGATCATCTACCATGACAGTTCCATTTAGAGGGAGCGATGATAATGTATGTATTTTAGTGACTCCACTTTATGTCTTCATGAGGATTAAGTCCCATTTCATCTGATTCTAATTACATTTTCAATGTCGAAATGTTGGAAAGAGAAACAATAATGGAAATGGAGGTGAACTCATTCTAGAGCTCATTTATAAAATTCAAATAATTTGGACTATGATTAGAAAGGGAGTTGCAAGTTGAGTTCACTAATGTACTTATTTATTGTATGCATGGAGAGTATAATGCGTTTCGTTGAGCTTTTATAGAATGTAAATCATTTCAGCTCAAGCATAACTTGTAAGTGACACATTTCATCAAAAGTGGTATAAATATTGAAATTTGATAGTTTTCCAAATTTCAAGTCACTATACATGGACAATATGATCTCCCTGACATTATCTCCAGGTATCTGCAACTTTAACTCATGAGTCCTAATTGGATTCACACTCGTACTATGTGATGTTAAAATTGAGACAATAATGATATTATCATAATTAAATTTCTACAAGGGTATTTTTTGTGAATATGGTTCATAAATATTATTCATTAATTAATACAAAATATGATTCATACTAATTAATATTTGTATGAGTTTGATTTATATAAAATTTTTTCTTTTAAATTTCACTCACATTGGAATTTAGATTTTAATTCAATTTACATTTTTCTCTGGGTTTATGAATAAGCTTCATAAGTATGAGGATCCTCACACAAATTGCAAATAATGATAATTTGATTATCATGAAGATAATATAAACAACAACTTCAAGAAAAAAATAGGACAAGGTGGGCATCCATGCTTGGAGAAACATGAGACGTCCACCATATAATTCCTAATGAGATTAGGCTCTCCTATTTCTTGTTCATTTGTTACTTTATTTTATATGGTAATTAAAGGAGATAAAAATCAAGTCCTTTTCTTAAAAGACAATGATCTAATTCTTACCTTTGATCTACCATCCAAGAGAAGAGAGAGAGAGGATGACTGCTAGGAGGAGTGAGACTCCATGTTGGCATCCCCCCCTCCTATATAACAGAGGGTATAGCCTCTCTCCCAATCATGCTTCATTACACCAAAATTCTATTGCCTTGAGATTTGATAAGAGAAGAGTCTTGAGAGTCTGGAACTCTCATATACACGTACATCCTCTTCCCCAACAATTCCCTACACGCCCTCCAATTTTCATTATCCTTCTCTACATTGGCAAGGACCTTCGTGAGAAAACACCTTCTTCCCCGCACTTCTTGTACGTGAAGGGGGGATCGATTTCATGGGGTAAAATCTAGATATTGAGATCATATAAATCTCGTCCTTGCTTAGACTGTTAGCCATGTGAGCCCTAGATGAACCATTTCTCCAATAAATGCTATTGTAATGTTTGATATACCAATAAAAGTTATTGGTTTATTTGACACCCTGTCTGAGATTAAATGAATGAATGCACCATAAGGTCCCTTAGTTCAATTAGGGTTATGTACCATCATCATCTTAATGATCATACAACTATTGATTCAATGGTTTAATCAACGAGGCTGGTGCTTGGATGAATATCTAAGGAATTAGATTAAGGACTCATCGAGCACTGCCAAATGATTATTAAGAGATGATCTCCAACCTGAGAAGGGGATGGTAATATTTCTCTATAGGTTGATACCTGACCGACCTCTTGATGTAGGTCCTTGAAGGATTTGGTAAGATCCTTAAGTGCATCACGGAAGCGTGAGGATCACATCACATGTGATCGGAGACTACTTGAACTGGTTTCCTGGGGCAATAGAATTTAAAAATTTTAAACCGATGAGATCACTTGATCCAAGAACACTTCTCAGATCATTTCATCTAAACCACAAACAAGTATTACGATTATCTCTTGAAGCATGGTTGTGATCGAGTCTCTAAACGGAGAGACCTCCTATCTCAAGTCCGATCCAACGGAAGAGTGCTTGCGAGCGCGTTGATGAAACATGTGCTCCTCTCAATCCATGCTGATGATACAAGTGGCAAATATCCTGATCTCATCACAAGAGATCCAACATCTTCTTTACGGGAGAGGATGATCGAAGGAGACTGAGATCCACGAGAAATCGAAGCAGCATCACAACAGCATGGCGACGGCGACGTTCTTCTTCAGGTCAACATATGGACGGCCATATGTTGTGAGAGAAGAAGAGAGAGGTCGTGTAGAGAATGAGAGAGAGAGAGAGAGAGCATATGATGTGTTTCTTGTTGTAACTTAAAGAGCAAGGGGTGCCTCTTCTTATATAGTAGTTTGGGAGACCATGGTTCCCAATCCATGTGCACACAAATCCAATGGATGAGATCGATTTGTGCTTTCAATCAATGGCCATGATCAGTTACTCCAGTATCTCCACCAACAATTATAAATTTAAATAAATCAAAATATATGAAATATAATTTTGATTTCATATAAATCATTTCGTGGAGAAAATAAAAGGAAAGAGACCCACCCCATACCATGTACGGAGTGGATGACCATGGAATCCCACTCCATGTGATACCCACCCCATGTATGGAAGGGGGGAACTCCTGTTTCATATTGGATCAAATCTTGGAGATTTTCCAAGATCATATTATGCAATAACAATTGTTGCATATTCAATCACAAAAATAACTCCAAATTATTTTGTGAAAATTTTAATCATGCCATTGGAAGAATGTGAATCATATTCACACATCCAAAATAGTAATTGTATTTAAAATTAATTGTTCAATGCGAATACATTTCACAACAACTACTAATTCATAAATATAAATTACAATTAGCTCTCTCTAATATATTATAAATCACATCTATAATATATATGATTAATATGGACAGTGCTATCCACATAACCCATATAGATGACCTTCTGACTTCACCATTAGACAATCAGCCTTCCAGATGATATCCACTATTAGTCAGTAATGTGGGTTAGCTTGGATTACTTAGTGTTGCGTGCCTAGGAGGGCAGCGCGCTTGGGAATGCGGAGGAGCTCGTCTCGTTCCTGCTCCCTAACCTTCAAAGTAGAAAATCCAGAAAGAATGCTGGAGCCTATCGCGAAATAAAGAAATGCGAAGGAGACAAAGTGAATATATAGTAGAGTCTGGGATGCATGGTACTGTAAATACTCTTGCATGTCCTCTGCCCCTTTCTCTTGGCAATGGAAAAAGCAAATCATCCACATCACCAATATCCATGATAATCAAATCTTATTGTATTATCTTGGATCTCTATTCTCATGTGCCCAAATAATATACATTAATATTATTCACATCTTTGATAATTAAATCATATTTAATCATCTTAGATAACTCTCATTATATAGAAAAATAATATGAATCAAAATCATATTATCCATGATAATCAAACAACATTTAGTTATCCATTTCTCAATGCTTTGATACATTATCAACAATGAAATTATCCTTGAACTCTTTCAAGGATAATTCGCTTTCTCCACTGATACTTTGAGATAAGGACAGGGCGATTGTACGTTCCACGTATAGCGACTTTGATATTGAGATGAAATCTCAAATCTAGATGTTGCGGACCTCCCATAAATGTTTAATTAAATCAAAAGAATAAATCTAATCTTTTCATTGCATCTGAATCACATTCAGATGATTGTCCAACATTTAGACCAAGATCAGATTACTTCTCTGTTGAGAGGAGAACTAAAATCCAAATCCGTTTCATCACTCCCTAGGAATGGAGGTGCCATTGTTATACAATTGTTTATGATCACATCACCCTCAAGTATTCCTAATACAAGTACAACCTGCATACTAGAAGATCTAGAATAAACCCGAAGTTTTAGATCTATTTAGACTGTATCCTTCAGGTTTTATCATTAAGTTTCTCATTTGATCATTGGGAGTCGGTATCGATCATATACTTCCCAAAAGCATATATCATACCTAGGTCTTTATCATATACTTTCAAAAAGTATATATAAAACCTACAAATTCAGTCAACCTTCTGAAGGGAGACGACCGTGCATGGAATTTGATTCCCAATATCTCATGAGTGAGATCATGTCTTCAGGTTCAATTTTGAAAAATACAAAAAGAGCGTGGTGTATATTTCTTCCCTTGTGCATATCTTTCCTTTATATTTGAAAATAAAATTTCCAAAAAAATCATTAAAAATTTGAAAATAAGAAAATAAAAAAATTAAAATACAAAATAATTGCAAAAAACCAAGATAGTTTGCCATTGCGATTCCTTTTTTTCTTAATTGATTTTTGATTATTTGAATAACCTTCTGGAATTGTAGCCTCCCTGAGCTCGATCCTGTTGCTATACAGGTAAATAAGTAGCAAAAAGTTCTCTTGCTTCATTATCCTCTTGTAATTAATTTTGTAGCTTGAAAAGAAAAAATTGTTTGAGCCGGGAATTTTGGGGATCGCAACGACTTTATACCAATAATAACCAATCCTCGAAGTCTCGCTCAACAAAATGGTGCCGTGGCCGGGGAGGCACGGCGAGAGTAGTTAGGTTTCTCTTTTGACAAGATATTCTTGATTGTAAATATCTGTTTATATTTTGTCACATTATTCCATTGTTCATGTTCACTGCATTTATTTCATTTTTCTTGCTCATATTTGATAATTATGTTTCTTACACATTCTCTCTTCTCTTTTTCTTACGTGGGCCCGTGGAGCGAAGGAGGCAATCTTAGGAGAGCCGAAGCACCCAAGCGAAGCTGAGGCATCTTGATTCTTCACCAAGCCGCAGGATAGCGTGAGAGGAGATGAAGAAAAGATGAAGGAGAACAAAAAAGACATTATTTATTTTTTTCTTTTCTTTTCTAGCATTTGAACCCTTGTAAAAGTACATTCATTTGTTGCGGGGTCTGTTTCGCCAATTTAAGGTGCACTTGGGGGACCTCACCGATTTTATTTTCATCACCTTATTTTTCTTTATTTCCCGCGGATTTCGTGAGCTACCTATTGATTTCTTTAATTAATTTGCTTGATCCAGGTAATTAATTAGTTCCAAACATCCTAAACAAGATTTTTTGTATCTATAGAATAGAGCGTAATTGTACCTAGTCAAATTAACATGTTCTTGCCCGTTAATAGGAGCTATTGATTAGGACGATTCACTTGCATTTGCATATAGGTTAGTTTATTTTTTTATATCTCAATTTCGCACGGATCATTTGCATGTAGAGTGCTGGCGACAAGGTACGCATCTCTAACCCCTGCATGCATCATTGTGTTTAATCACGCATTGACATTTCCGATCTCCTTCCTTGTTTTCACTCACATAAGTTAAAAAGGAAATTGGACACTCGGTAGGCGATTTATTGAAAATACTCAAACCAAGTGATAACTGCTAAAAATCGGACTGTTGAAGAAATCTCGACCCTAAAATAAACGTAAGGAAAATAATTGTTTTGGGGAGAGTAACCCCCGTCTTGTTTGATTTATCTGCAGTGAGAGAGCGACCCGCACACTAGGCTAGAGCCACACCTGAATTTCCGTTAGACTACTAGTCTTGGAGTTAGTCGTTCTCCAGTGAGGATCTCTCCTATAGCCGGTAAAGCGGCTCGTGATGTCCTTAGCAGATTGAATTGATCAGGTAGCTAGTAAACGGTCCACAATTCATACTGGCTGGGAAAGATCTAACTTTGGGATTGGGCCTGTCTCTTGGGAGCATCGGGTTCCTAACAGCTCGCTTGAACCGCTCTGATAGATTGTATTCTCACCAAACTCTAAAAATTGACAAGATAATTGACCAAACCTTCACGGTCTTCACATTGAGTTGAGTTGGTAATTGGGGGTTTGTATTGTATTTGATTACTAGTGATAGAGATCCTTCTGCGCAATTTGCGCCTTCATTAACTTTCACTCTTGCATTGACCTTCATGCTCTCGCATCCTACCTATTGATTTCAAAGATGTCAGACCGAATTATTTTTCGTTCGGACTCTGCGAACTCATTCTACACTCCGTGCCATTGACCTTCACCCTTCACGACATCCAGAAACCCACTATTTGAGATTGGCTTTAATCTCGAATTAATATCTGAGACTCCATTAATTCTGAGCACTAATCGAGTGTCATGCACATATTTGGAGTTAGACACTGAAAACTTGATGCCACCAAAGGTAAAGGGAACCATGTCGGAGCAGAGAGAGATAAACAACACCATGTTAGCCTCCATCCAGTCAATTCAATCCCAGATAATAGAGCATACTAATTTTTAGACCGCATTGAGAGACATGATTCTCGAACTCAGACAGGAAAGAGAAGATAGGAGAGAGGAGGATAGAAACAACCCTGGAGGTGGGAATGTTGGAGAAGACCCTAACATAGAACTTGGGGCTAAGCCTACATTAAAGGATGATTATAATCCAGGGGCAGGACAGATAAATTCTTGGATACAAATCCCTGCGATTTATGGGCATTTCGAGCTTAAGCCTACTATATTGCCTCTTCTCCCAATATTCCATGGAAATGTTAAGGAAGAACCTTATATACAACTCCAGCAGTTTGATCGCATTTGTGAAGTAGTACACTACCCAAATATCCCATTAGAGGTAGTGCAGATGATCACCTTCCCGTTCAGTCTGATGGACAAAGCTTTGTATTGGTTGAATCACTTGGGGAAGGTTGTCACCACTTGGGAAGAGTTGAGGTCCGCCTTTTTGAACAAATATTACCCGCTCGGATGACTCAACCAAATGCGATCGTTGATTGCTAATTTCTCCCAGATGCCCCAGGAGCCTATTCATGAGTCGTGGGAAAGATTCAAAGATCCGACGGAGAAATGCCCCCATCATGATATTCCAAAGACCAGCCTTGTGCAAAATGTCTTTGTGGGGGAGCCACTTTAACAAGGACGAGGATGTCCTTTATCAAATCTTTGAGGAGATGGCAGAGAGTTCAACAACTCTTTCTTCTTCACCTACTTTTCAGAAGCACCCCGTCACCTCCCCTGTAGTACCCCACAAGGCCGTCAATATGACGGTCGCACAAGAAGTGGATAAGGTGGATAACACTAACCTGACCATCTTTGGAAGCCACCTATGAAAAGTGGACATTATTGAGAAATGATCTAAGGAGCTTGATAAGCTTCAAGTGATCGAGCAGAGGATGAAGAACCTGGATAAGTTGGATGAGATAACAAAGCACATGGAGCTTCTTGTGAGTAAGATCAGTGCAGTTCACAGTGTGAGTGCAGCAGCCGATACCTCTACTGGGGAGCTGATTTCTTCCACCCAGCAGAGTAGCGGAGGACCATCTACAGTTTAGCATGTCTACTACATGCAGACACCTAATCAGGTTCAATAGCATTCACATCAGATAGTTCCTTACCAACAGGAAGTAGCCTACATTCCTAAGCAGCAGTCTCCACGTCCACATGTCATTAAGGATGTGAACGACATCTGGTTCGACCGTGAGCGAAATCAGCCTCGTCTGTCAGGGCAAGTCCAGTTGGGTTCACTGCAGGGTCAGAGACCCACCCACCAGTTTTAGGGAGGCAGAAAACAACAATACCAGCACCAGCGGTTCCAGCCTCACTATTAGTCTCCACCATAGTTCCAAAACTAGAGAGAAGGCCAGACACATCAGCAGTCTATGTACTTTCCTCATCCTAACCAACAACATACTGCACATTATGGACAATATCATCCTCCTCCTAATTATCAGAATATGTATGGTTACCAACAACCTTCGTATTATCAGCCTCAACGACAACCAGTCAATGAGCAACCTGAGGCCCCTTCAGTCAATCCAGCACTGGACCAACTGGAATTGCTCATGAAGAACATGAATGAACCGACTCAGTGGATTGACGACCTGACCACCACCAAGACAATGATTCCAGTACAGGTCGAAGCCAACCCCAACAACTTCAGATGCAAGGAGCAGGTAGCCAATAGCCCATTCACCCCCAATACAGTTATGTTCCTTGATTTTACATGTTTATCTGACGCATTTCATCTCAGGAGTGGTAGGAGACTGTAGTGGCCTACGCAGCAGTTGGGGTTGGGAGATCGAACCACTGAGAGAGCATCATCTTCCACATCATCTCCTTCGCCAGCAGTTGAGAGGCCCAATGTAGTGATGAATCCATGATACATTAAGTTTTCTGTCGTATTTTGTCTTAAAACCCTTAACAAATACATGTAAATATCCATTAATTTCCATCTTTTAACAAATCACCATTCATGTGTAAATATTCACTTTTAACCACTAAAATCATGTAAATAAATAAAGAACGAGAAAAGAAACAAAAAGGCAGATTGAATATATGTATATATGTACAATATGACTTAAAATATAAATATAGTTGTAAGATATATTTATAGCCCAACCCCCGATACCAAGTTAGCATGGATTGGTCGACAAACCAAAAAGTAGGGGGAGATAAGGAAAGAAAACCAGAAAAAAAAATAAGTTAACACACACATATACACCTTTCACTATTTATAAAATAAATACAAAACTTCAAAGATTTTTAACTATTTCATATGAACATATTTTTCACCAAATTCTTTTCCTAATTATTTCTAAAAATGTGTATAAAAAAATAAAAATAAGTTAAAAATAATACCCTGTATATGTGCCAAGAAACTCAGCCTGTAAATTGTCAAAATCTCAACTTCCGAACATCATAACTTCCTCATACGAACTCCAATTTCACTCTACTCACCTTTAAAGTTCATAAAATAATATTCTCTAATTAATAAAGGTAGTTTCATCGAATTCGGAGTCCGTTTGCAAAAAGTCGGTTTTGGGACCAAAAGACAACGGGGTTTCTGGGCTATTTAGTTTATGTAACACACATTATTTATAGTTTTCTTAATTTTATAATTTTTAAATTATTTCATGACTTTTTAGTTTCACCCTAAATTATTTCATAATTTTTGGAGACTATTTATTATTTTAATAAAATAAAAATCCCAAAATATAGGTATAAATGACCTACTTAGATACTAACCATATTTATTAAAATATACAAATTAACTTATTAAAATCTATAAAAATACGTATAAACCTTATTTAATATTCTAATAATTAAGAAAATATAAAATTAATTTTTATTTATTTTTTTATTAAATTAAAAATCTAAAACCTATTTATAAATACATATTTATTAATATAATATTTATATCTTGAATAATATTTATTATTTATTACAAGTACTTATGCCATAAATTAGAAAATTAATTTATTTACATTTCTTGTAATTATAGTTATTTAAAATAAGCATATTTGCTATTTAATTTCGATTTTATAAAGAAATTCAACCTCTGGGCCAACCAAGTGCTGACACTTGTCAGCACCTGGGGCCTTCTTCCTCCAAGAAGTTGTTGCGCCGGTGCACTGACCTGCCAACTTCCATGAATTTTCCCGCGCAACCTCTCACACTTCCAGGCGATCTAAACCCTCCGATCTATTCCTCTAACTACCACCTTCAACGCCCACCATTGATCTAAGCTTGGTGCCCACGCTAACCTTCCTATAAATACCTCCAAAGGTCCGCCATCGCCAACCAACTCTTCCAACAACCTGAGCTCCAGCTCCAGGCTAACCGACCCCCCATCTTCCAAACCTCATTCCGGCCGACCTGAGGTGGTGACAGCACCGTGGAGACGCCCGCGAGGAGGAGGAGACGTCGGAGAAGGTTCCAAGGCTTCGTCAGCCTTGCATCGCCACCCAAGCGCGCGTCCACGCTCCGGTCAAGGGTCGCCGTCGAGCAACCTTCCAGGTAATACACCTTGGATTCTCCCAGACTCTATCCTTCATTTTGTAGCTTTTTCGCCTCGATTTGCGTGTAGGAATTAGTGAGCTTAATTGCGTCATTAGGACGCTTAACCATCTAGGTTAGACGCCCAATCGATTACCACGTACAAATCGTTTTAAATCACAATCGAACCGAACTTTGAATTCATCGCCATCTTCACGCATTGTGTATATCTTCTGGAAACCTGATTTTTCTCTATGTTTTGATCTTGTATTTTATCATCCATCGGCCGATTCCTTGGAGAATCGAGCACGACATTCTGTTAGTTGCAGATCAGGCATCATTGCGAGACGTTTCTCTGACCTGGAAGCCTTCAATCGTCATCGGAATCCATCTCCAAAGATGGGTTGCCAGCACTGAACAGTCTCCAGGTGGACGAGACCGCCGTCTTCTTCACCGTTCCACCGCCGCTCTGAGCAGCTTCCGCCACCACCCTACCGCGGGCGAGCTCGAGGGGTGGAGGCGCCACCCCTCTGGTCCCGCCGGAGAGCCAAAGACGTCACCAGTTGGCCGTGAAAAGTCGGAGAAGAAGACCTCTTCACCAGCGAGCGTAACAACTTCAAGAACAGAGGAGGTACAGGCTGGTGACACGTCGCAGCCGCCGTGAGCGTCCGATCAACGTTAGAAAGTTCTAATCGTGGCCGTTGGAGACGAATAGGTGGAAAAATAGCGAACTAAACCCAGCTGCTTCCAGAAGATTTACTCCCGCCCCCCAGGTTTTAGATAATTGCATTTAGGTCCCTCCGCAGGGACCTAAATGTAATAATTTGTATAACTTTTCTTCCAAACAGTCCTGAGGACCTTTTTGCAAACCTTTTTAATTAGTTTTTCTTGCGCTTATGCCCCTGGGCTGTAGGGGTTATTTTGACCTCGTGTGACCTTCTTTTTCGACGGTTTCTTTAGGGTAGTTACACAACTACCCTATCTACCTAGTATAAAGTTTTCTTAAGTTTTTGACGTGTTTTCATCGTGTTTTGATTTTGTTGAATTTCGCCTCGTTTAGTTTTGATTTCTTGTGTTGTTCGAGCTCGCTGCTCGACCCCGTTCACCGTATTATATTTTACCACCTATAAAATATCCACCTATTATATAATAAATAAATATCTTTGACAAATACCCCTTTTTGAAAATTAAATAAAAATTGGAAAATAATAAAATCAAATAAAAAAATAAAAATAAAAATCAATAAAAAAGTGTTGTGGCTTGATAACTTTGAGAAGAGATAAAAGATAAAATTACAAAGAATTCACCGAAAAATCAAAAGGATTCTATTCTACCTCCTTGAGTTCGACCCAGGAACACTTGCTTGGTTAAAAATTTAGTGTAGATGTTCCGAAGGAAAACCAAATTTGCTTGATAAGTTGAAGATCGTTCTTGTTTCGCAGCTTTTTGCTACATCGACCGAGTTTCTTCTAAAAAAGCCATAAAACCGATTTTTCAGCTTTATCAAAATGGCGTCGTTGCTGGGGAGGCATTAGAATTTTTTTTGATTTTTTCTTTTTCTTTGTGATTTTAATTTTTCTCTCTTCTTTTTGTTTCGCTTTTTGTACGATTTTTCGTACGGCTTTTTCGTGTTTTGTTTTCTTAGTTTCTCTTTTGTTTTCTTACAGCTTTCTCAGCTTTCTCGATCGATCTTTTGCTAACTATCTTTGTAGGGCCTGCAGGATCAGTCGGCTTCTTCGGAAGCCGAATCAGTTGAAAGAGCAGAGGTCGGCTCCTTCTTCACGAGTCGGCTGCAGAGGGCAGAATAGTTAGTGTATTTTTGTAAAAGAGAGAGAAAGGGAGAGAGTCTGTAATTGATAATAAACAACCCCCCCCCATTTTTTTCGGGGCCTGATTCACCGGATACCGTGTATCCGAGGATCAGGGCACCCACCGCTGTTTTATCGCTTATCGGCTTTCCGCGGTTTTCTAGATGTTTGTTTCAGATTTTCTTTACTCTACTTGTTTGCACCGCATAGTTAGTCTTAGGACTCGCAACCTAGGTGCATGCTTTAGGGTTTCTAAAATAAAAAGAAAAAAATCGGTAGACGTTTGAAAAGACCAAAAAAATTACAAAACCACAAAACTAAAATCGGGACTGCTAATCCTATCTGACCTAAAAGCCGTAAACCGACTCAAGTGATTTGGGAGAGTAACCCCCGCACATTTCTCAGAGTGCGCGAGTTCGAGAGCCGACACATAAGGATAGATCCCAAACCCCGTATTTCTCACGAAATACTACTGGGTCCATACACCTGATCACTGTTCCTCAGTGGGTAACCTCAGGTAGCCGGAAACGGTCCGGGTTTACTTAGCAGAGTGGGAGGTTTAGAGGACACTGCGCAAGGCTCCGTCCTCAAGTAACACGGGTAGTCGGAAACGGTCCGTACTTACTCCCATACTGGTTGAGTGCGAGTGGTCTCTTGTAAGGATTCGGGCCACTGTTTCGGGGAAACCATCGGGAACCTATAGGCTTGCTCAGCCCGCATAACCGAAAAGTTTGCTAATCACAACCCTAAAACCGAAAAGATAAAAAGACCAAACTCTTACAGTCTTCATCCGGTTGAGTTGGTGAAAACGGGGTTTGCTTTGTGTTTGCTTGCGGGGCGTGAGTTTCTGCAGCTTTCGCACTTCTCTCTCTCTCATTTGAATCGTAAACGTGCTCTCCCGACTTTCTCTTGACATCGAAGATGACGTCTCGACGGCTTTTCGGCTCAGACTCTATGAGCTTTCGACCATCCACCGTCGAGCGTACGTCTTCATAGACTCGGGATGACCCTTTTCCTGAGTCGGTCCCATCAGATCTCGAGGCGAGTCAGACTCAGACTCCCTCACCTCCTGGTCAGACTATTGAGGCAGACCCTTGCCTCAATACATCATCTAGATCTCCTGAGTACTTTTCGCTGAGTTCTTACGAGTATAGACGATCAGATGGCTCGCGGGAAAGGACCAACAGCAGACGAGAGGCCACCAGCTGGGGAACATCAGGAGGGAAGACCGGAGCTGAATGTAGATGTTACTATAGGCATTCTCGATACACTTCAGCAGATGAACTTGCAGATTCAAGAACAATATAGAGTTCAGACTGAACTGCAGGCTGAAATAGCCGCGCTGAGAGCAGGGGCCGGGAACCAGTTACCGCCTACGGTTCCCGCAACTTTACGGGACGAGTATGACCCGGGCGTAAGAACGCTCCATCATTGGATTCGGCTACCACCGAATCAAGGGCCATACGAACTCCGACCGTCCTTCATCTCTTTGCTTCCCAAGTATTATGGGAATGCCGTTGAGGAGCCGTTCACGTTTTTACAGCAGTTTGAGATGATTTACGGAACGGCTTGTTATCCAGGAGTAACGCAGGAGGTCGTACGCCACAAGGCCTTCCCCTTTGCCTTAGCCGATAAGGCCCTTTATTGGCTGAGTCATCTGGGGAGGGAAATCTCTACATGGGATGACCTGAAGTCCACCTTCCTGCGCAAGTATTTTCCTCTGGGAAGGACGAACATGATGAGGAGTCAGATCTCCAACTTTACGCAACTGCCGCACGAATCATTCCATGAGGCATGGGATCGATTCAAGGATCTTACGGAGAGATGCCCGCATCATGAGATCCCGATGAAGGTGCTCGTACAGAATTACTTTGGAGGACTCCAACTGGAAGTTCAGGGGCTAGTCAGTGCCGCATGTGGCGGCAGCTACTTGAATAAGGATGCCGAGTCAGTCTGGGCCATCTTCGAAGGGATGGCCGAGAACTCGAGAGTTGTAGACTCTACTCGGGCATTTCAGAAAGCCCCACATCCACCACATCACTGAGAACATCACAAGGTGGCAAACATCTCGGACTCTGAATCCAACACCAACATGGGCTTTATTAGCGAGAAATTGACGTTGGTGGATGTGATTCACAAGCAGGTCCAAGACCTACAGCCGCTGCGAGAGTTGGAGAAGCTCTCATCTCTACCTCAGCAGCTGAGTGATCTCTCGAAGAAGGTCGCTGATCTTCAGATCCAGTACCAACACAGCCAGACTTCTTCGAATGCGCAACCAGCACAGAGGATCGCACCCGCTCCACCCACCCGTCAGATCCACTACATCCAGAGCGAGTCCGAGATTCCGCAGATCGATTGGCACGAGGATCAGTCTCATGACAATCCCGGCCAGATCACCAGCACCACTGAGATGGAGGTGGAGCCACAATCCACTCTCGAGATCAACGGGATTTGGTATACTCCGATGCAGCAGCCAAGTATACCGAATCAGCAGCCGCAGTAGCCGTACGGTCATTCGCAGCATGGACGTCCGCAATTTCAGCACCGCCAGAGCCTCACGCCGCAGCAGTCTCATCCGAATATCTACCATCAAAGACCGCAGCATTCATATCAGCACCCTGCTCATTACTCACCAAATCATTCTTATCAGCAGCCGCAGCAGTCTTCCTCCACACCTCAGCGATATTCCCAGCCTTCCACCTCTCAGCATTTCACGCCAAGGCAGGAGAGAGGAGCAAGCCAGGGCCACCACACCGAACCAGAGATGTCTTCACAGGCCCAGGCACTCAACCGGATCATGGATATGCTGAGTACACTCCAGATCACGCACAAGACTGAGATGGAGCAGGTTAACCGTCGGTTGGACGAGTTAACTGTGCTGAAGACCACTCTCCCAGCCCAGCCTCAGATGAACCCGAACAACAAGAGGAGGCATCCAGAGCAGGCAGATACTACAGGTAAGATCTCGTTTCCTGAATTTTTATCTAACTTCATTCGTCTCAAGAGCGGTAGATCACCACAAGCACCTGCTAGAGAAGAGGAGAGGGCACTAGAGGAGCACGAGCTAAACCATGATCCTGAAGTCGTGGAGGAGAAACCGCAAGAGGATGAGGACCATTACGCAGAATCAAGAGACGGGAGCGATGACAACACCGCAGATATGGATACTGGCGACTCAGACAATGACATCACGCCAGATCAGGCAGAGAGCCCCAACAAAAATATTTCTTCCCCTGTTTTTGAGAGTTTTGTAAATAATTCTGAGACTCTCGATGTAAACGCTGATTCCAGTTTGAATAAAAATCCTGATTTTCTGACTTCTGACTCTATTCCTTTTCCCGATGCTTTGTTTGGAAAAGGAAAGAAAAAGACAAAAAATAATCTTGCATCTCCAGAGATCGAAAAACTACTCAAAGATCATATCTTTCTGAAGATCCCTCTCCATGATGCCTTAGATCAGTTTCCTACGCTTAAGAATCAATTGAAAAACAGATGCACCACGCGTAGGAAAAAGAGATATTGAACAGAAAAACATGTTCTGACTAAGGCTACATCCTGTGCGATACAGAATAAGTTACTGAAGAAGAAGAAAGACTCAGGTGCACATTATGTCAGATGCGAGATCGCAAAAGCCAAGTTCGACCGCACTCTATTAGATAACGGTTCCTCGATCAATCTGATACCCCGCTTCCTTACTCGATAAGCTCGAGCTAGGTCCTCTTTACAAATCCCGCGCGATCCTTCAGTTTGCTGATAGATCCGTAAAGAGACCTAAAGGTATACTTAGGAACGTTATCATAACCGTACATGGTCTGCAATTCCCAGTGGACTTTACGGTCCTGGACATGAATTGCTCTGCACAGTTACACCTTACCCCGATCATTCTCGAGAGGCCTTTTCTAGAGACCGCAAAGGCTCTCTTCGATTACGATACAGGGAAGGTATCTTTCCACGCCGAGGGCGAAAAGGTACATATAGAGATGGCGAGAGAATCGAACACTTTCAGTGATGCATCTTCAGATTTTCTGAGTTCTTTAGCCTCCTGTGATTACATGGATGAGGTCCGTCTTGACGACCTTGAAAGGTATCAGGTAGAGACCCAAGAATGTTTGACAGAGGACGGTTCCGAGACCTCATAGGGTAATTCTTCTGACGGAACCTTATACTTTAGTCTGGATGATGAGAAGCATAGGGATCAGACTTCTGACGAAATTAATGCAGATTTTTCAGACTCAGAAACTCTACACAATTCCTCCATCTCAGATTATTCAGAGTTTCATCTAGCTGACTTATTCTCTTCTGATCATTCTGAGGAGTCGGATGATGTCTTGAACATCTTCTGTAGTCCGACTTTAGAGCACATTAAGATGGTGGAGAATCAAATCACAGACACATCACCAACCGATACAGATCCCCACAAACATGAAATATACTTTCTTTGCGGGTCCACATCAACGGTTTCCGGTCATTATCAGCTCAACTTTGACCGATGATCAAGAATCTCGTCTGATGGAGATTCTAGAAAGAAACCGCAAGGCTATTGGGTGGACTGTATCCGATCTCCCGGAATTAATCCTGCTTTGTGTTCGCATCATATCTATCTCGATCATGACAACAAACCCTCCATAGAGTTTCAGCGTAGGCTGAATCCGGTATTACGAGAAGTTGTCAAGAAAGAGATCACGAAATGGTGCTACGCAGGGTTCATTTATCCCATCTCCAACTCCGAATGGGTTAGCCCATTACATGTTGTCCCGAAGAAGTCAGGAATTTAGATGGTGAAAAACGAGAGTGGAGAGGAGATTCCAAAGAGAGTAACCACGTTGTGGTGAGTATGTGTTGACTACAGAAGCTGAACACCGCGACGAAGAAGGACCACTTCCCTTTGCCTTTCATAGACCAGGTCATAGAACGGTTGGCAGGGAAGGGGTACTTCTGTTTCCTTGACAGTTACTCCGGATACAACCAGGTATCAATTGCTCCTGAAGACCAGGAGAAAACCACCTTCACATGTCCGTTCGGCACGTATGCCTTTAGACAGATGCCCTTTGGATTGTGCAACGCTCCTGCGACTTTCCAGAGGTGCATGTTTGCTATTTTTGCGGACATGGTCGGTGATTTTCTGGAGGTTTTTATAGATGATTTCTCGGTCTATGGTGAGTCTTTTGACGATTGTTTAGCGCACCTAGACCAGGTTCTGAAAAAGTGTTGTGAGATAGATCTCGTTCTATCCTGGGAAAAGAGCCATTTTATGGTTACTCACGGGATCGTGTTGGGGCACGTCATCTCCCAGCAAGGCATGGAGGTTGACCCTGCCAAGGTGGATGTCATCAAGAAACTCGAGCCACCATCCAACATCAAACAGTTACGGTTATTTCTGAGGCATGTCGATTTTTACCGACGGTTTATCCAAGACTTCTCCAAAATTGCCCGACCGTTAACTGAATTGCTAGGCAAAGACATCGAGTTCGTGTTAAATGATAAATGTCTTAATGCCTTCCTCACATTGAAAGAGAAGATAATCGGTGCTCCTGTCTTACAGCCGCCTGATTGGTCTCTACCCTTCGAGATCATGACGGATGCTTCAGATTTTACGGTTGGGGCTGTATTAGGACAGAGGAGGAATGGACTTCCCGTTGCCATTCACTTTACCAGCAGAACCTTAGACGATGCTCAGAGAAATTACACATTGACAGAAAAGGAGATGTTGGCAGTAGTGTTTTCATTAGACAAGTTTCGATCATATCTGCTTGGCTCTAAGATAACAATATACACAGATCACTCAGCTATCAGATTTTTAATGGAAAAGAAGGATGCCAAGCCACGCCTTCTTAGATGTATTCTATTACTTCAGGAATTCGACTTGGATATCAAAGATAAACTTGGAGTAAAGAATGTGGTAGCTGATCACCTCTCCTGATTACAGACAGATCAGCCTTCAGATGAGTACACGCCAGAGATCGCAGAGAGATTTCCTGACGAGAGCATCTTCATGGTTATCGAACTTCCGTGGTATGCAGATATAGTGAACTTTCTGGTTACACAGAAAAGTCCTCAAGGTTGGACAAAGAACCGAGTTGAGAAACTAGTTTCTGGCACGACTTAGGTTAATTTTTGGAGAAATTTTATTTTTAGATTTTCCATCCCTGGGTAGTCTGATTCCCAGCTTCTCTTATTAATATTTTTCTGTCATTATTATTTTTCTTATTTTGTGTCATCCTTTATCTGACCTCCATTTATTTTCGTGCGAGGAATACGAGGAGTCGAAGGCACTTCGCTAAGCAAGCTGAGGAACCTGCATTAAAATATTTTGAGAGTTTTTGTGAGGACTAGTAATTTTTATTTTATTTTATTTTTTTGCATTTTTCCAATGGTTCCCATTTCGGTTCTCGCGTGTGTAAGTCATAGTGAAAACGTCCCGGTGTGTTGTGTGGATTGCTTTGCGTAGAATAGGACTTGCACTTGCGACTCTTAGAGGTACTTTACGACCTGTTTGTGCTCGTAAAATTCTAGGACCACACTTCACACTTAAAAGACGTACTTAGACCGCAGATCTTAGCCAAATTCAATCTGTTCTTCACTCACTAATAGAACTGCATGTCTAGGAGCTGCTTTTATCGCTTGCATTTCATGTAGTTTAAATTTTCAATTTTGTTTTGTGTCCTGTATAATAGCAAAAGGATTACTGTAAGTCTTCTCTACTTGGCATTCATCATTGTTTTCTCATGCATCAGCTTTTCTAGACTCATTCCCCTTAGCTTTTCAAACTTAGTTCTAATGAAAATTGGGACTGGACGATAGGCGTGCTTTGTGGTAGGACTAATCAAGTGATCACGTAACTTAAATCCGGGTCTGCTAAACAAAATTGACCAAAAAAATCAATAAAATCAGAAATTCTGTTTGCGGGAGATTAACCCCGACCTTGTTTTCAGGCTGAGTAAGGGTACTAGAGTGTGTGTGCACACCCTAAGGCAGAGGCAAAAATCCCCTCCTTCCATATCACGTACCCCAATCCGAGCAAATATCACAGGCTAAACTACGGGTTCAATTGACCAATGCCAAGTAGCCTCCGCCTACTCTTGTAGGTAGATAGGAGCGAAATTACGGTGCACCGCGACAAGTTGCTAGTAGCCTCTATAGGTAAATAGGGGCGAAGTTAAAGCCTTGTCAGCCTCCGCCTGCTCTGTAGGTAGATAGGGGTAGGTCCTTGAACTTTCGACTGGTGATAGGAGCGAAGAAAGGAAGGGCGTTGGTATCTTAGGCTACAGGTTAAACAAGGGAGACGCATCCCGCTTTTAGCCGACTCCCCTATAGGTCGCGTAACCTATGCTACTTGCTTGAAAATTCACATTTAAAATCAACTAGACAAATCGGACTCGTTTTCGGATCCTTCACTGTGTTGAGTGTGAAAATCAAGGCTTGGATTCACTTGCTTGCTTCAGGTAGGAGTAAAATCCTATCTTCTTCTCGCCATCCAAGATGATTGACTGGGGGATATCTATTTCCAATTCGCAAATCTTTCTTTGAGCCCCTCACAAAGTTCGTATTCATCAACCCAATGGCAACTTGGGCCAACCCAAGCTCATGACCCTCTTGAGTTTGGGATCCATCACTCTCCAAGTGGTTACCCTCAAACCAACCCTTTTCTCTCCTCTAATCTCACCGAGGATCATTGCCTCGATGAGAATGTCTTCATTGATACGCCCTCTAACCTAGATCACTTTCTTTACCCTGGAGAGGAGGGCAAGATGCCTTCGAAGAAACCCTCGGAAGAAGAGGACGATCCCATGCATCAAGTATTTGCTCAATTGGTTAGAGACGAGCAACTTAATGCGGAACTTATGGCTAGGATGGGACAAGTGTGATCGAGGCAGAGGGAATTGACCGACCCATGGTAGATGCCTACAACCCAATAGAAAATGAGTTGCATAGCTAGCTAGTACCTGTGGTTCCCCCTGAAGCGTTCGAGCTGAAGCCCCACTTTCTGAGTCTGCTACCGAAGTTCAATGGAAACGCCAACGAAGAACCTTATGCTTTCCTGAGAGACTTCGAGCAGGTTTACAACAACCTTAGTCACCTTAGGGTTGGGCAAGACTACATCCGGCTGAAGGCAACCCCGTTTGCCTTAGGTGATAAGCCTACTCATTGGTTGAGAAATCTCGGGGTAAGATGTGCGACCTAGATGCAGTTCAAGGACCTATTCTTGAAGAAGTTCTACCCTCTCAATAGGACTAACCAGATGAGAACTAAGATCGTGAGTTTTTCCCAGGTACTCAATGAACCATTTCATGAAGCATGGGATAGATTCAATGACTTAACGCAGAAATGCCCTTGCCATGACATTACAAAAGTGATCTTAGTCCAGACCTTGTTCTGTGGCATGACCCCGGAGATGCAGGGGTTAGTGAGTGTCGCCTGTGGAGGAAGCTATCTGAACAAGAATGAAGATGTCGTATGGAAAATTCTGGTGCCAGAGATGCAATGCTGATGCGACCTGTCATTAGCTGCGAGATCTTTGACGCATGCGGCATAGATTTTATGGGACCGTTTCCTTCCAGCAGCAGCTTTGAGTACATTCTTCTCGCTGTAGACTATGTTAGTAGATGGGTGGAGGCTATACCCGCACGAACCGCAAACAGTAAGACTGTTTGCAAGTTCCTAAGGGAACACATTATTTCGCGGTTCGGGATCCCTCGTATCCTAATCTCTGATGGGGGTAGCCATTTTATTAATAAGGAGGTGAAAAGGCTAGTGAAACAATACAACATCGATCACAGAGTAGCTTCTCCTTACCACCCACAGACGAATGGCATGGCTGAAGTCTCAAATAGGGAGGTGAAATCAATTCTTCAGAAACTAGTACGACCAGATAGGAAGAACTGGTCACTGCTTCTAGATCAGGTTCTTTGGGCATATCGTACTGTATATAAGACTCCCTTAGGTACTTCACCATTCAGACTGGTTTATGAAAAGCCTTGCCACTTGCCCGTAGAGATCATGCATAAATCTGAATGGGCAATTCGAGAAATATTGATGGATGTACAGAAAGCAGGAGCCAAGAGAAAGATAGATCTGAATGAGCTGGTAGAGATTCGAAATCAAGCATACGAGAACACACTCATCTATAAGGACAAAGTGAAGAACTGGCATGACAGACATATTCGGCACAAAAGCTTTGTTCCTGGGCAGAAAGTCTGGTTGTTCAATGCGAGATTGAGAATTTTTCCCGGCAAATTGAAAAGCAAGTGGGAAGGACCGTACATAATCAGAACGGTGCACGACAATGGTAGTATAGCAATATCAGATGTGTCACCTGGTGTAGAGCCGTTCGTGGTAAACGGGCAGATGCTGAAGCATTTCATCGAAACTAATGATCATCTGGCCCGCACTGAAGTGATCTATTTTGTACAGGAATCATGATCATTCTTTCACTTCTTCCTATAGAAAATCCTTTTGAGCCATTCGTTTCTGGAGATCTACAACACTTGTATGTTCTTCGTAGACCACAATCGTCCCCATTTTTGCTCGTCTTCTATGCTTAGAAAACCAGATCCTAAGTATAGGGGGGACCGATTGCCCGCTGATTTACGTTTTATATTTTGTACTAATTCTTTTGTATAGCCTTTCTTTCTCACAAATCACTAGTCTCTAATTTTGGCAACACTCTTTTCTATACGTAGGATGCCTTATCCTAAGTATAGGGGGGACCGAGTGATTTCGATGATTTCGTATTCTTTTCCTTTTGAACTTTCGTTATTTATTCTTTTCATTCAGTCATCCCGTTTTTGCTCTCCCGTGATACTTACGATGACCTGATCGTAAGTATAGGGGGGGTTGACTGATTTGTACTCGATATCCTTTTTCACCCACTTTTAATTAGCACGAGTTATGTCCTCCTTTTTCTCTTTTGACGGTATGAGGACATAGCACATGCTAAGTATAGGGGGTGCGTATATATTGTATATGTACTTTCGTCCATAACTCGTACTTTTATGTATTTTCTATATTTATAAAATCCATAAAAAGTGGGTACGGGTTAATTTAAAATTCAATTATATTTATAGATATTATTTATAAAATCCTTGTAAATAAGTAAAATATGCTTAAAAATTGTATTTAAAACTTGTAATTAAAATATGTCTTTAAAATTTGTACTTAAAATTTGTATAATACTTAGTTAAAATCCTATTTATTAAAATAGGTGTAAAAACCATTCAAACCTTGTAAAATACTTTGTAGATAAAATTTGTAAAATACATTAGACATTTAACTCATATAAAATATATCTTGTAAAATTCATGAATAAAATCTTGTCTATAAAAATCATAAAATCCATAAAAAATACAAAGTCTTAAAATTCGTAAAAATTACAAAAGCCTTAAAATCCATAAAAATGAGTAAAATTCAGAAAATACACTTCACAAAAACATGGTTGCATTTGCATTCGCATTTTTCAGAATAAGTTTGATTTCTGGAACTAAGGACTGAGTCTAGTCTAAAGGATGGAGCTTGATTACGGCCTTTAACTTCCGTTGTAAGGATTCTGATTAGGAACTAGAATTTAGACTCTTCAGGTCTTGTGACTTAAATCTTTGGGTTCCGTAAGACCATATTCGGGAAATCAAGTCATCTGTGCTTAAGTAGACCATTTGGAGTCATCCGTACAACTCTACACCAGTGAACCAATCTTGAACACATGCACTCTGCACTTAGCTCGACTCGCATGGAGTTCCGAAGGGCAGTACACCTTGGTAGGGTGTTTCTATCCTTATCTTTGCGGCATTGACGTCTAAAGACGGGAGAGATTGGGGTTGCGATAGTTGCTTCGGATGAGGAAAGGATCTGCTGACACAATTTTTCTAAGACCTCAAAAAAGGGACGGACTAAAAAAATGCTATATCCATCGATGCACAAAAGATGAATGTAGTGCAAGCAAATTACAAAGTCAAAGCAAAGCAGAAGCCACCAAATAAGACCACAATGGTCCAAGCTTCCGCCAAAAATGCCTGCACATCTTAATGGAGACTCAGCTACACCGGTTGGGCTTCACAAGGAGATGCGTCTACACTGGTCGCACTCCACTTCTTTTCTCATTCTTCTAACTTCTCCCTATATTCAATTTTGGACATAGCAGAACTGAACTCAGAAGGGAATACCTCCCTCCCCGAGGAAAGTGTAGCGGGATGAGGAAGCCATAGAAGTGTATAGCCGGGATTGACGGTTTCTTCGGTTCTCTAAGCAGGAAGAGTTAAATCAATTCACACACTGTACAAGTTGACTTCAAGGATGATAGAGTTTGCGATATGAATAAGTGAGTCTGAACTAGCCGATGAAGTAATCTTGAGTAAGGATTATGGAACTTGAGGACTGTTGAGGATAAAATATTAATCCTAGTTAAGGTTCCGACAAAATGCTTGTTTCAGGCCCGATCGAGCTCTGTCCTTTGACTGTTCTTATGAATTGGTTTGGGAAAACAAATTCATTCTAACTTTCTTTCTTTTTCACTTACTTTTTCAAAATAAGTGTTTGCTAAGGGACTAGCAAAGTTTAAGTATAGGGGGTTGATGAATCCATTATTCATTAACTTTTCTGTCGCATTTTGTCTTAAAACCCTTAACAAATACATGTAAATATCCATTAATTTCCATCTTTTAACAAATCACCATTCATGTGTAAATATTCACTTTTAACCACTAAAATCATGTAAATAAATAAAGAACGAGAAAAGAAACAAAAAGGCAGATTGAATATATGTATATATGTACAATATGACTTAAAATATAAATATAGCTGTAAGATATATTTACCCGAGACCAAGTCAGCATGGATTGGTCGACAAACCAAAAAGTAGGGGAGATAAGGAAAGAAAACCAGAAAAAAAATAAGTTAACACAGACATATACACCTTTCACTATTTATAAAATAAATACAAAACTTCAAAGATTTTTAACTATTTCATATGAACATATTTTTCACCAAATTCTTTTCCTATCTATTTCTAAAAATGTATATAAAAATATAAAAATAAGTTAAAAATAATACCTTGTATATATGCCAAGAAACTCAGCATGTAAATTGTCAAAATCTCAACTTCCGAACATCATAACTTCCTCATACGAACTCCAATTTCTCTCTACTAACTTTAAATTCATAAAATAATATTCTCTAATTGATAAAGGTGGTTTTAGCGAATTCAGAGTCCGTTTGCAAAAAGTCGGTTTTGGGATAAAAAGATAACGGGGTTTCTGGGCTATTTATTTTATGTAACACACATTATTTATAGTTTTCTTAATTTTATAATTTTTAAATTACATGATCTTGTAGTTTCACTCTAAATTATTTCATAATTTTTGGAGACTATTTATTATTTTAATAAAATCAAAAATCCCAAAATATAGGTATAAATGACCTACTTAGATACTAACCACATTTATTAAAATATACAAATTAACTTATTAAAATCTATAAAAATTCGTATAAACCTTATTTAATATTCTAATAATTAAGAAAATATAAAATTAATTTTTATTTATTTATTTATTAAATTAAAAATCTAAAACCTATTTATAAATACATATTTATTGATATAATATTTATATCTTGAATAATATTTATTATTTATTACAAGTACTTATGCCATAAATTAGAAAATTAATTTATTTACATTTCTTATATTTATAGTTATTTAAAATAAGCTTATTTACTATTTAATTTTGATTTTAAAAAGAAATTCAACCTCTAGGCCAACCAGGTGCTGACACTTGTCAGCACCTGAGGCCTTCTTCCTCCAAGAAGCTGTTGCGCCTGTGCACTGACCTGCCGACTTCCATGAATTTTCCCGCGTAACCTCTCACACTTCCAGGCGATCTAAACCCTCCAATCTATTCCTCTAACTACCACCTTCAACGCCCACCATTGATCTAAGCTTGGTGCCCACGCCAACCTTCCTATAAATACCTCCAAAGGTCCGCCATCGCCAACCAACTCTTCTAACGACCTGAGCTCCAGCTCCAGGCTAACCGACCCCCCATCTTCCAAACCTCATTCCAGCCGACCTGAGGTGGTGACAGCACCGTGGAGACGCCCGCGAGGAGGAGGAGACGTCAGAGAAGGTTCCAAGGCTTCGTCAGCCTTGCATCGCCGCCCAAGCGCGCGTCCACGCTCCGGTCAAGGGTCGCTGTCGAGCAACCTTCCAGGTAATACACCTTGGATTCTTCCAGACTCTATCCTTCATTTTGTAGCTTTTTCGCCTCGATTTGCGTATAGGAATTAGTGATGTTAATTGCGTCATTAGGACGCTTAACCATCTAGGTTAGATGCCCAATCGATTACCACATCCAAATCGTTTTAAATCACAATCGAACCGAACTTTGAATTCATCGCCATCTTCACGCATTGTGTATATCTTCTGGAAACCTGATTTTTCTCTATGTTTTGATATTGTATTTTATCATCCATCGGTCGATTCCTTGGAGAATCGAGCACGGCATTCTGTTACTTGCAGATCAGGCATCATCGCGAGACATTTCTCTGACATGGAAGCCTTCAATCGTCATCGGAATCCATCTTCAAAGATGGGTTGCCAGCACTGAACAGTCTCCAGGTGGATGAGACCGCCGTCTTCTTCATCGCTCCACCGCCGCTCCGAGCAGCTTCCGCCACCACCCTACCGCGGGCGAGTTCGAGGGGTGGAGGCGCCACCCCTCTAGCCCCGCCGGAGAGCCAAAGACGTCACCAGTTGGCCGTGAAAAGTCGGAGAAGAAGACCTCTTCACCAGCGAGCGTAACAACTTCAAGAACAGAGGAGGTACAGGCTGATGACACGTGGCAGCCGTCGTGAGCGTCCGATCAGCGCCAGAAAGTTCTAATCGTGGCCGTTGAAGACGAATAGGTGAAAAAATTGTGAACTAAACCCAGCTGCTTCCAGAAGATTTACTCCCGCCCCCCAGGTTTTAGAAAATTGCATTAAGGTCCCTCTGCAGGGACCTAAATGTAATAATTTGTATAACTTTTCTTTCAGAACAGTCCTGAGGACCTTTTTACAAACCTTTTTAATTAGTTTTTCTTGCTCTTTTGCCCCTGGGCTGTAGGGGTTATTTTGACCTCGCGTGACCTTTTTCGACGGTTTCTTTAGTGTAGTTACACAACTACCCTATCTACCTAGTATAACGTTTTCTTGAGTTTTTGATGTGTTTTCGTCGTGTTTTGATTTTTGTCGAATTTCACCTCGTTTTGTTTCGATTTCTTGTGTTGTTCGAGCTCGCTGCTGGACCCCGTTCACCGTATTATATTTTACCACCTATATAATATCCACCTATTATATAATAAAGAAATATCTTTGAAAAATACCGCTTTTTGAAAATTAAATAAAAATTGGAAAAGAATAAAAATCAAATAAAAAATAAAAATAAAAATCAATAAAAAAAGTGTTTTGGCTTGACAACTTTGAGAAGAGATAAAAGATAAAATTACAAAGAATTCACCGAAAAATCAAAAGGATTCTATTCTGCCTCCTTGAGTTCGACCCAGGAACACTTGCCTGGTTAAAAATTTAGTGTAGGTTTTCCGAAGGAAAACCAAATTTGTTTGATAAGTTGAAGATCGTTCTTGTTTCGCGGCTTTTTTCTACATCGACCGAGTTTCTTCTAAAAAAGCCGCGAAACTGATTTTTCAGCTTTATCATGTAGCAGCACCCAAGTCTGGAGTTTCACCACCACCTTCACTAGGCAGATGTAGATCACCATCAGCAGGGGAGAATATACCAATCACATATTCTTCCTCTTCACCAGCAACATCATCCCGTTCTATTTTAGATTCTATTTTTCCTTCACCTTGTCTGGACAACACTGTACAGATTGATTGTGGTTGTCCTTTTGTATGTGATGATTCTACTTTGAATAATGGAAATGAACGTTTGCATGTTTATTCTGATTCTGTGCCATTTCCTTCTGCTCTCAAGGCTAAAAAAAATCAAAAATTAAAAACAACACTATCTGATCCTGGAGTGGTTGAGATCTTACAGAACATCTTTCTAAAGATGCCACTTCTTAAGGCCACAGAGTACATGCCTACTGTGAAAAAGGAAACAAAAGAAGCATGTACACAAAAGCGTCAACCAAGGCAGAATAGGCGAAAGGAAATGGAGAAACACATCTTGACCATGGTCATAGTTCATGCCATCAATAACCTCCCGCCTAAAAAGAAAGACTCGTCACATCCGTTGCCATATCTTTGATCAAGAATTTGATCGTACTCTTCTCGATAGCAATTCCTCCATTAATCTCATGCCTTCCTCTTTACTAAATGAATTTCGATTAGGACCTCTTAAAACAACCAGAATGATCCTTCGGTTTGCTGATAGATCGATTAAGATGCCAAGATGCATTTTAGAGGACGTTATTGTAACGGTACAGGGAATGAAATTCCCTTTTGGTTTTGTTGTCATGGATATGGACACACCTGCACTGTTACTCCATACCCCAATTATACTAGGTCGACCGTTCCTCTGAACGGCTGAAGAAACAGTTGATTATGGTACTGGAGAGATCATCTTTCACTCTCGTAGTGACAAGGTGAAAATTGAGACGATCTCTGATCCTAGACCATCACCGCCACCAGCAGCAGATGATATAGAGAAAGTTATATCAGAGCCAGATAACTGTGATTTTCTTGTTAAATTCAAAGAGACAGAACTTTTCACTGATTTTATAGATACTCAGGAGTTCCTTTCCCATAAAGGACTCTATAGAAAGCACAGTCGACATGACTTCCCTTCGTGGTCCAATTCTGATAGTTGTTGATGAGCAGTTTAAGCTGATTTTTGAGAATCAATATGAGTTTCTAGAGGCACCTTCTGATATTCCTTTGACACACCTTTTTGAGACTACTAATGATATGGCTACTGCTGAGAGTTCTGAGGTCTAGATATCTGAGCCATTCATTGAATTTCCTGATTTATGCACATATGAGAGACATCTTTCTAAGATTATTGCTGAGATATCTGAGCCGTTAATTGATAAGAATATTGAACACCATGATGAGCCTCTCCTTTCTAAGCACAGATCATTTATTGCAGATCTATCAGATGTTTTACTTGCTGAGACATTAGTAGCCAAGGTGGATAGTCCAAAGAGTACAAATCACATACCATCTACCGGTACAGTGGTAGAGGTTATTGCAGTGCCAATTCAAACCCCACCCGAGCTCAAGGTTTTACCATCAACGTTGAAATATTCCTTCCTTGCATCCCCCCAAATGTTTTCCGATCATCCTCAGTTCACAGTTGACCACTGAACAAGAATCTTGTGTGCTAGAGGTTCTTGATAGAAACTGCAAGTCCATAGGATGGAATATCTCGGATCTCCATGGGATTAATCCAGTATTTTGCTCGCATCATATTTACCTAGAGGATGACCGTAAACCCTCATGTGAATGTTAGTGCCGTCTAAATCCAAATCTAAGGGAGATTGTCATGAAGGAGATCAGAAAATAGTGTGATGCTGGCTTTATATATCCCATTTCAGATTCCAAGTGGGTCATCCCTTTACATGTAGTTCCAAAGAAATCCAGGATTACGATCGTAAAGAATGACCGTGGTGATGAGATTCTAACCCGGGTACCTACTTCATAGTGTGTCTGTGTAGATTACTGACGTCTGAACTCAGCTACCAAGAAGGATCACTTTCTGATGCCTTTTATTGATCAGATTGTTGAGAGGTTGGCAGGGAAAGAGTTCTTTTGCTTCTTAGATGGGTACTTGAGATACAACCAAATTGATATCGCTCCTGAGGATCAGGAGAAAACTTCTTTCACTTGTTCGTTTGGCATCTATGCCTTTAGACGGATGCCCTTTGGATTGTGTAACACCCCTGCTACATTTCAAAGGTGTATGTTGGCCATTTTTGCCGACATGGTGAGTAATTTTCTTGAAGTCTTCATGGATAATTTCTCGGTCTATGGGGATAGTTTTGATACATGTCTTGCTTATTTAGATCGAGTTCTTCAACGTTGTTGTGAGGTAAATCTAGTGCTCTCGTGGGAGAAGAGTCAATTTATGGTAACTAAGGGAATTGTATTGGGCCATGTCATCTCCAAACATGGTATAGAGGTTGACCTGGTTAAGATTGATGATTTCAAAGTTAGAGCCACCGTAGAATTTGAAGCAGTTGAGGTCATTTCTGGGACACGTAGGATTATATAGGCAATTCATAAAGGACTTCAACAAGATCACTAGACCTTTGACTGAGCTTCTGTGTAAGGAGAGTGATTTTGTTATCGATGAAAAAGTCCTCCTTGCATTCAATCAGATGAAAGAAATGGTTATTAGTGCTCCTGTCATACAACCACCGGATTGGTCTCTTCCTTTTGAGATTATAACAGACGCATCAGATTTCGTAGTTGGAGCTATTTTAGGAGAGAGAAGGGATGGGATACCATTTGCTATACAAAATGCTAGCAAGACTCTGGATGAAGCACAATGGAATTATACAGTTACAGAGAAGGAGATGTTAGCAGTTGTGTTTGGGCTAGAAAAGTTCAGATCTTACCTCATCGGTTCACATGTTATTGTATACACGGATCACACTGCCACACGATACTTGCAGGCAAAGAATGATGCCAAACCATGCCTTATCAGATGGATCCTTCTTCTGTAGGAATTTGATTTAGGAGATTCGACATAAACCTGGATTGTGGCAGATCACCTTTCCCATATCACAGATGCAGAGACCTCTGAGCAGAACATGGTCCCTATTTCCGAAACCTTTCCATATGGGGCCATTTTGTCTGTGGACTCACTCCCATGGTATGCTGATATTGTTAACTATCTTGTCTCCAAGAAAGTTCCACAAGATTGGCCGAAGTACAAGGTATACAGATTTATGTTAAAGATTCATTATTACCAGTGGAGGATCCGTACCTATTTCACGAGGGTGCGGATTGTATATGGAGAAGGTGCATTCTTCAGGAGGAATACACTAGTGTACTTGAGCACTGTCACAAACTAGAATCTGGTGGGCATCATTTGGGAATGCACAGTAGTAAAGGTCTTACATAGTGGCCTATGGTGGCCCACATTGTTTAAGGATGCTACAAAGTATGTTCAAGGTTGTACTGCCAGTTAGAAAATGGGAGGAACCATTGATTCCAAAGATACCATGCCCCTAAGATATATACAGATTTCTAATGTTTTTGATGCTTGGGGTATAGACATCATGGGCCCATTTCCTATCAGTCAGGGATTTCTGTACATCCTGCTCGCCATGGATTATGTTAGTCGATGGGTGGAGGCTATCCCCACCCAAGCCGTAGATAGTCGTACAGTGTGTTCCTTTCTCAAGGACCATATTATTACGTGGTTCAAGGTTCTCAAAATATTTATTTCAGATGGGGGAAGCCATTTCATTAATAGAGAAGTAAAGAAGCTTGTGAATTAGTACGCCATTGAGCACAGAGTTGCGTCTCCTTACAACCCTCAGACTAATGGCTTGTCAGAAATTTCAAATAGGGAGATCAAGATGATATTGCAAAAAATGTGTATGTCCAGATAGGAAGAACTTGTCCCAGAAGCTTGATCGGACAGCGTACAAGTCTCCTTTGGGTATGTCTCCCTACAGATTGGTATATGGAACGCCTTGCCACCTGCCAGTGGAATTAACTCACAAATCTTTATGGGCACTCTATGCATGCAATCTAGATTATGAGAAGGCCGGAAAGAACATGAATTGGATTTGAATAAATTACTGGAATTCCGAGACTTTGCATATGATAACTCACTCATGTATAAGGAGAAAGTCAAGCACTGGTATGATAAACACATTCGAAGGAAGACTTTCTCTCTTGATCAGAAAGTTTGGTTATTTGATGCTAAGTTGAAGCGATTTCTAGGAAAATTGAAAAGCAAGTAGTCATGACCGTTCATCGTGAGAGTTGTGCATGATAATGGGAGTACTGTCATATTTGGGTTGTCATATGATGCACAACCATTTTTTGTGAACAGACAGTTGCTGAAGCCATATCTTTATCATGATACATTCCTATCCATCGTTGATTCTGTATCTGTGGTATCAGACGATGATCTTTTGGTTCCATCTTCTGCGTCTTATACATGAGCATCCACTCCTCTTGTATATCCTTTCGTTTTATTCTTTCTTCTTCTGTTTTATCATTCACCCCTTTTTGTATGTGTATATATGCTATACATAGGATGTGTTTTATCCTAAGTGTGGGAGGTGAGTGGTTTGTGTTGTTCATATTCATCCCATTCATCACTCTTGATGTTGCCTATACTTAGGGATACTCTACCCTAAGTATAGGGGGTGATGTTGTTCATATCATCTTTTTTGTTTTTGAGTCCATACATTCTCTGCATCGGTTTTCCCCTTTTGTACAGTCTTCTATACATAGGATTACTTGATCCTAAGTATAAGAGGGATCACCAATTTCTATTCTTTGAGTCGTCGTAGCATAGGAGTCTTTTCACTTTTCTATACTTAGCACGACTTATGTCTTCCTTTGCCGCTCTCTGATCACTATGAGGACATAGTTCAAGCTATGTATAGGGGGATGTCATATATATTGTATATATACATTAGACATAACTCGTACTTTTAATGATTATGTATATAAATTCGTAAAATCCACATGTGTGTATATAGACTTTGATCACCTTTTAAAAACAAAAACAAAAATAACAAAAACAAAAATATGAAAAAATTCAAACAAAAAACAAAAACAAAACAAAACAAAAAAACAAACAAAAAAACAAAAAAATCCAAGAAAGGAAAAAACCAAAAAAAAAAAGAAATTCTTGTATATACTTGTATATATTGTACTAACGCTTTTTTCTTTTTGAAAAAAAACTACAAAACCAAAAAATCTATAAAAAGTTACATAAAAAAGAGAACTCTTTTTGCATGTGCGTCATTTTTCCTTTCTTTTCCAAAAACCAATAAAAAATTCAAAATTAGAAAATTGTTTCAAAAAAATTCTACGTTTTGCATTGTACATATTTCTTGCATTTGCATGTGCATTTTTCAGGATAGGACATTTAAATTAAGTCTGGAATAAAATTGAAGAATGGAGCTTAGTTGGGCCTTAATCCACTTAATTTCAGAGGAACCTTATAAGAACTGGAGTTAAGACTTTTCAAGTCCTAGTGACTTAATTCTTTGAGTCCATAAGACTATGTTCACATGTCATCTTTATTATTCTAAGTAGAATATTTAACAACACACGCATGACTCTTTCATACCGTAGCTTATCTTGGATAAGCACTCTACACGTAGCTCTTCGTGGAGGAGGTAGTGGGGAGGCAGAATCTTTTGGCTAGGAGTGGCATACGAGGGTAGTACATCTAAGAGGAACCTCTCATCTTCCTCTAGGGAGGGATGTGCGTCCCAACCTAGTCTAGCGATGTTGAGGTCTAAAGACAGGATGTTGTGGGGTTGCAATAATGCTTCAGAAGAGGGATAGTCTACTAGCTCAAGAGGTAAAACTCCTTATGTACATGTCACACCTTGTATATACTTTCAAAAAAAAGAGAAGAGAAAATGCAGAATCTCCAAAAGTGGAAAAGCCTAATTGAAAAGTAAAATGCCTGCCGGAGTGTATATACAAGGATAAAAAAAGGAAAAAAATGATTAGATCTTCAAAGTCAAATTTTTGTAAGCTTGCAGCGGATGACTTGGCTACAGTGGTCATGCATCCAAGGATAGGTATCTACACTGGTTACCATCCATTCGTTTCTCCATCTCATCTTCTTGAGCTGGTTGTTCTTGAACTTAGAAGGGAATATCCCCGATCCTCGAGGAAAGAGTTGCTAGACCGAGGGACTAGAGTTACCTTGCTGAGGGAGGTTGATTCTTTGTTACTTTTGAGATGGGGAGCTATATTTCACTTACACCGTACAAGTAAAGATTCATAGTCATAAGAATTTATGTATGTAGACTTGTTCTGACCTGACTGTTGAGGAGACCTGAGTAGGAGTCTTATGGAACTTAGAGGTTGTTAGGTTTTAAATCCATTTCCCATTAAGATTCTGCCACACTAATAATTCAAAGGTCTGACAGAGCTCCATACTACAATTTTATGAAGATAAGTTTAATATTCAATATTGTCCTAATTTCTTCATTTTTCCTTTCTCTTTCTTTTTCTTTTTATTCACTTATTCTTTCAAATAAGTGTTTGTTAAGGGACTAGCAAAGGTAAAGTATAGAGGGATGATGAATCTGCATTTCATCATCTTTATTCATTTATTTTAGCTTAGAATCCCTTATAAAATACTTGTATATAATACTAACTCCATATTCTTATTAACTTGCATTTGTTTGTAAAATTTTACACTTATTACAATTTTAACCTAAAATAAATAAATAAAGGTAAAATAAAGAAAATAAAATAAAAAAAGAAGACTGTATATATGTAATAGATACAGTCTGACCCAAAACCGGAGAGAAGGTCAAGACTTGACCTGATCAATCAGGAATAAAGTAGGGGGAGATAGGGTCCTTAATCAAAAAAATCCAAAAATTGTGTGTTATGTATATTTGTATACTTACACTATTTTATTTGTACATAAATTGACCTAAACAAAATAATTTTCAAAACAAAAGTTGTAAAAGAAAATGTTTCCTAATTAATAAAAATGTTTGCAAAATAAAATCATGTAAAGAATAAAAGCAACCACACGTGGAAAAAGCCACTAAGCGATAATTGAAAGACCAATACCGGCTCCACATGAACTCAAATTGTACCAAACTCACTTCCATTGTATTCCGAATTAAATTATCTTTAAAATGGTTTGATTTCATAATTTTTGGAATTACGGTTGAAAAGTTGGTTTTCTAGGACGGTTTGTGTAATTTTACCATTTATCTGTACATATTGTATTTGTAAATATTTGTAAAATATTTTAACTAATTATTTAAAACAAAATAAGAAAATAAACAAAAAAACTTATTTCCTTATTTGACTATGTATATAATGTACCATATGTATATAGTTGTTATTCTTAATAAACCACCACAAAAAAATAAAAAAATTATTTTCTCATTCAATTTAATTAAGTGACGAAAATACAAAAAATTTTGTAAATAATTTTAACATTAATCTCTTTCTTATCTCTAGCTTATTTCATTTTTTCCTTATCTCTTTATCTCATTTCAATTTTAAATTTCAATTTTTTATCTTTCCTATTTATATGGCTCCTTCTCACTCATTTCAACTTGATCAATCTTTAGTGAGAGGAGCCTTTTCTCCGAGAGCTATGTTGTCACAAAGAGGTGCCTAGCCTCCGAGCTGTTTGGTGACAGCAAGTCAGCCTTCGTCGAGGCGATAACGGTCTTTTCCGCTCCTAAGGTTAGATCCATTCTTTTTCTTATTTTTTTATCTTAAGTTAATCTTAGTTTTATTACTCACATCTTTATTTCTTCGTCATTTTTTTAATCTAGATCTTAAAATCCATCACGATTTTGATTCACCTTCGACTCCGATTTTTTATCTCACTTTCTCGATCTCTACGCGTTCTTTTCTACCTCGCATGATCTCTCACCTCCGACCACGCACAGTGGTCGGAGATCCGATTCCATCCGCCATTCTCCTCGGAGCCACACTCAGTCACGTCTTCCGTTTTGATTTCGGGTCGAGTCATCATGCTTGCATCCTAATTTGTTTATAAATAAAAAATAAATACATAAAACAAAAAAAACATTTTTCTTTCTTTCTGAATTTGTTTTGCAGGATAAAAAACACAAAAAAAAATAAAACTAAAAAATAATCTCTGTTATAGTTTTAAAAAAATTAAAAAAGTGTTTTTTTCTCTGTTTTTGCTTTACAAAGAAATAAAAAAAATTAAAAAAGATTTTTTATATATTTCCGTTTCTGTTTTTACATTTACAAATAAAAAAATTTTAAAAAGGGAAGGCCACGCCCTAAGCGTTACTCCGCCAGACGCAGGTGGCGCCGCCACCTTCCTCCGTCTCCAGCATCATTTGTCACCTCCCGTCTCCACCTGGACGCGAGCCCCCTTCACCACCAGATCACCGCGAATGACCACCCACGCCCACGCGTAAGGCCCACCGTCCTACCAACACCCACACCTCCTAGCTCCAGCAATCGAAGCTCCCTCCAGCAGCCTCCTGCGACCTCCGCCTGACCAACGTGCCTCCTGTGGCCTCCACCGACCATCCAGCCCCCGCCGACCCTCTCCGCCGTGGGTGAGAACCCACCTCTGCCGGTCGTTCCCAACCGCGCTCGACCGTGGCCTCAGTCGTCTGCCATATCCATGCCCCCAAGCGCCACCCCTCCACCGTGACTGTCGCACCACAGTCGTCGGGTGGCCGACCTTCCGCCATCTGGGTAAAGTTTCCCTCCGCGCGCGGCTGGCTCCTCCAGCACCGCCTGCATAGGCGCCGACCTCCTCCTGCTGTTCCCATCTTCGAGGTCCTCCTGCCAATCACCGACGTAGGCAATCTACGCCTGGAAGGGGCAGCGACCTCCTGTGCCCCTTGCTTTGGTTGGAAACGTAAACAAAGAAAGACGAGAATGAACGAAAACCCTAGAGGGTGTAAAAAAATTGGAGAAATTTCATTCTGTCCCCCTAAAGGTTTTAAATATCGCAAGAAGTGTCCTTGCCAGTTCAAGTTGGGTGAAATTACATCTACACCCCTGAAGATTTAAGAAAGTGCAAAAAAGCCCCTGCTCTAGCAAGTCAAGTAGGCGGTATGTTTTCATTGGGTAAATTACACTTTATTTCCTCTTATTTATTCCTTGTTAATGTTGGCTGTAAAATTTTGAATAATTACATTTCCGTCCCCGAATTTTCAGACTTTATTTGGCATGTTCTTTTTATTGTAATAAATGTTTTCATTGCTCTAAAAATTCTACAAAAATTATTTATATTCCTGTTGTATTCTTCTTCATTGTTTATAAATTTCATTGCATTTTATTTTAAAATTTTTATTATTAAAAAATAAAAAACAATGTCATTTTCTCATCCTAAAATTCAAAAATTTATAAAAATTCAATATTGTTCTAAAAATTCCAAAAAAATGATTAATTTTCTTTCATTGTCGTTTAATTTCTGTGCAAATTTCGTGCATTAACTCTTTTCAAAACCCAAAAAAAATGAAAAATACCAAAAATCTTTGAAAAACATAGAAAATTCTACAAAAATCCAAAAAATGTCATTTTCACTTCATGTTTGTAGATATTTGTCTATAGTTTAGCATATAATAATTTCAAGGAGTGGTGGGCATTTAAATATTTTTAAGTTGCAAATTACTCCAGGCTGTGCACTGTTTATCATTTTTGCCACTGTTTGATTTTTAGAAAAAAATAAAAACATCTGAAAATTCTACAAAAATTCCCAAAAATATTTCAAATACTTTTAAAACAAAAAAATCTCTAGATTTTTCTGAGCATTTCTGACTATTCAAAAAAATACAAAGAGACTGTGGTGTGTGTATTTCTTCTCTTGTGCATATCTTTCCTTTATTTTTGAAAATAAATATTGCAAAAATAAAAATAATTAAAAGTTTGAAAAATCTAAAAATAAAAAAAATAAAAATAAAAAAATCACAAAAAAACCAAGATAGTTTGCCATTGAGATTCCATTTTCTCTTAATTGATTTTCGATTATTTGAATAACCCTCGGGAATTGTAGCATTCCTGAGTTCGATCATGTTGCTATACAGGTAAATAAGTAGTAAAAATTTCTTTTGCTTCATTATTCTCTTTTAATTATTTTTGTAGCTTGAGAAGAAAACAAATTGTTTGTTTGAGACGGGAATTTTGGGGATCGCAACGACTTTATACCAATAATAACTGATCCTCGAAGTCTCGCTCAACATCTATATAAAAATTATTTTTGGTGGCATCTTATAGATATAAAATATCATATTTTGTATTTTGTGAATTTTTTTATCTTTTTTAAATAAGATAAAAAATAAAACTAGAGAAAATATAAAAGTCATATTTACACCGGAATCTATTTTTTGGATTTTTAATATTTAATAAAATAAAAAAGATAAATAAATAAAATAAAGGGGGCATATGTACAATATACGATATGGGCCCAAAACCCAAGTTTCACATACGAACTTCGATTCTTTTAAATTTTGTCTTATTTTGAAGGTAATTGAATGTATATTAATCCAAAAGTAAGTGGCGTTCATAGGAGACTGTACGAATGAGATATTTACGTTTTAAGGCTTTTAATCTATAATTAGGGTTTGGGTTTTATTGGTCAATTTTATAAGTTAGTAATTTTTTTGTAATTTTTCTTTATTCTTGTTAGTGATATGTACACAATGGAGTTGGTTTGACGTCAATTGATGTTAGGATGAATCAATTAAACATAACTGAAGTTAGCTGCTTTTCATGTCATTTCACACTTGGATTTTTGCCTCCTTATTTTATGCCATGATGCATGATAAATTGCAATTATTATTTACACATGCATGAATGTTAATTATGCAAATTATATAATGAAATGCATATGAATTTGGGGATTTTAGATTAATTGAACTCTTTTAAAATGATAAATCATAGATTCATCAATCATTCCTAGTGATAAGGATGTCATCTACGTAAAACACGATGAACACAATGACGCTCCCACCAAGTTTCTTGTACACACATGGTTCATCGGGATTCTGAAAGAAATCATAACTCTGTATGATTTCATTAAATTAGATGTTTCATCTATGAGAAGCTTGTTTAAACCCATTGATGGATTTCTTCAGCTTGCATACTTTCCCTTTCTTGATTAAGAAGCGTTGGGACTGCTCCATATAGATATCCTCCTCGAGTATTCATTAAGGAATTCCCTCTTGATGTCTATGTGCTAGATTACATAGTCAAGATATGCGGCTATTGCTAGTAGTGCCCTGATAGATTTAACCATAGCCATAGGAGAGAATGTCTCATTGTAGTAAATGCCTTATCTTTGTGTGCAACCCTTTTCTACGAGCCGTGCCTTAAAGGTCTCTATCTTCCCATCAGGCCCCCACTTTGTCTTAATTGTCCATTTACACCCAATGAGTTTTATCCCTCTAGGTGGATCCTCTATGGTCCATACACCATTCATGTATATGAAGTCTATTTTAAATTTCATTGCTAGCATCCATCTATCCATGTCATGATCCGCGAGTGCTTCATCAAATGAAGTTGGATCATTGTCAGTTTCACCTGACTCATGTAATTTGTATCTTTCAGGGGGTGGAACCACCCTCGAGCTCCTTCGAAGAGGTAAGAGTGTTTCCATCTTTATTCACGTCTTTAGTTTATGGTTCATGAAGCTCAATATCCTTAGGGGATTCAATGAGTTCCTTTACTTCATTTTTGTCTTGATTCTTAAGGAAGTCATCCTCTAAGAATTTTACATCTATAGAGACAAAAAACTTTCGAGTCCCAGGGTCATAATTTTGGTATCCAATACGGTCCTTTACATAACTAATGAAGAAGTACTCTCTAGTGTGATATTCTGTCTTACTTCCATCCACATTCTTCGCATGGACCAAGCAATCCCAAATCCCCAACTGTCTAACACTGGCTAGGTACCAAACCAAATCTCATGGGGGATTTTGGGTACATATTTGCTAGTATCTTGTTAAGGATATATATATATATATATATATATATATATATTGTCATTTCCACTGCATATCCCTATGAATTAATAGGTAAATGTCCTTGCTCATAATTGAACGGACCATGCCCATGATGGTCCTGTTGCATATTTCAACAATACCGTTTAGTTGGGGAGTTCCTGGAGGAGTGATATTGGATACAATTCCTTTGAGGTATTCCTTAAATTCATTTAAGAGGTACTTGCCACCTCGGTCAGATCGAATCCGTTTAATCTTCCTACCGATTTGGTTCTCAACCAAAGTCATGAATTCTTTCAACTTTTCAAATGTTTCAGACTTATGATAATATGAAGATAAACCAATATCATGAATGGTATCAATAAATGTCAAATACTATCAATATCCATTTCGAGTTGCGGTATTGAAGGGACCACATACATCGGTATGTATTAGGTCAAGAATATCCTCTCGTCGTGTAACATTGTTACGAAAGGGTGTTATGGTCATTTTACCACGAATGCAATGGTCACAAGTAGGTGATGAATATGCATTTCATCATCTTTATTCATTTATTTTAGCTTAAAATTCCATATAAAACACATATAAATATTAATAAATCGCTCATTTTTTATTAATCCTCATTCTTGTGTAAATATTGTATATTTATCACTATTTTAACCTAAATAAATAAATAAATAAAGGAAAAATAAAGAAAAAAGACTGTATATATGAAATAAATACGGACTGACTCTAACCCTGAGACTAGGTCAATACTTGACCTGATCGATAAGGAATAAATTAGAGGGAGATAAGGCCTATTAACCAAAATAATCAAGAAAACTAATCTTCACGTGTATAATCATCATCATTCATTACTTGTACACTACTGTATATATATATATATATATTAAATTTTCCTCACTTTATTTTATTTATCGCCAATTTCACCTCAAATAAATATGTTTTCTCTTGGAACTTGTACATAAAAATAAGTGGTAAATATTAAAAATAATTGTAAGAAGAATCATTGTACAATTCATAAATAACCACAGTTTGAAAAGCCGCAAAGCTCAACTTGTCAGATAAATATCTTTTGCATAAAAATCCAAAATCAACCAAACTCACTTTCATCATGTTTCAAATTAAATAATCTTTAAAATGGATGTGGTTTCATAAAAATCAAAGTTAAGAGGTAAAATGTGGCTTTTTGAGGTGCTATTAGATATTATACCTATGTATGTTATGTATGTATATTTATTTTCCTTGTATTTTTGTATAAATTCTATTTTTAAACTATTTGTATATATTATATTTGATTTATATAAAATACAAATTAAAATCACAAAATAAAAAATAAATAAAAATTAAATCATTTGTTTATTATATATGTATAACTATGTATATTATAAAATACCCTTGTTTATTTATCCTAATAAATTATTTCATAAAAATAAAACAAAAATATCGCTTAAACCCTTGCAAAATGTTGTAAAATAATAAATTACTAAATTATATGTATATTTATAAAAATAATATATTAAAAATCCAAGTGTTGTATATATAGGTATATATACCTATGAATAAAATGATTTATTTATTTTAACTATGCATATAATTTATTTAATTATTAAAATCACCATAAATAAGCTAATTTACTCACTAATATTTTTAATTTTCAAGATTTTTTTATTTGAATTCATTTTCAATTTTATTTTTAATTTATTTTCATTTTTTAGCTTTTTTATCATTTTCGGTTTTTGTCTTTTAGGTAGCCGCACTCTGATTAGTCGAACCCAGGTCTGTTGACCTGGGTCAACTCTACAACCTAAAGCCTAGACCAACTCTTTTGCTCGTCGATGATTCTTCTCCATTTTTCTCCATCCAATCTGCTACTCAACATCACCCTATTTCTTCTCCCATCTTTTGGCTTGAGTACCCAACTCCCTCGCAATATCATCAACTCTGTCTTCCACACCTTGGTTCGTGTGATATGTGAATTTTAAAAAATGCCAGATCTCATGCCTATATATAGTTCCAAATCTCGAAAAGCTCTGGCTGATGCATTTGTTCCTGAGTTTCTTTGTTCGAGGATGTGTCGGGTGATGAATCTCCATTTCATCACCTTTATTCTTCTATTTTGGCCTTAATGTCTAGCTAAATGCATGTATATGTCATTAATTTGTATTAAATGTCACTCATTAATTTTTATATTAATTTTTCATATAATACTATATTTAATGCTAAAATAAAAGCATAAAGGAATAAAAGACAAATAAATAAAATACCAAAGGTATTTTATGACTATAATCCTCGAGACAAAGTCAAGAAGTGATTTGGTCGACAATAAATAAAGTAGGGGAGGTAAGGGCCAATAAACACAATAAAACCCTCATTTTTATTCTTCAATAATCAATTTTTAGGACTTATTTTATTCTTTATTATTTATAGCTCAAATCAATAAATTGTGTACATAAAAGTTATAGATAAAAAGAAAACAAAATTTATTTCACATAAAAATAATACACAATGCACTTACTACACTCAAAATAAAAATAAAAAAAATCCAAACTTCACAGACCCGTATCTTCTCCAAAAGAACTCAAAATACACCAAAATCATTTTAATTTATATATTATATATATATTTAATAAGCTATTTAATGAAGATGGTTCCATTTAATTTAAAGTTAAGATGCAAAAGTTAGATTTTAAACCCATATTGTACAATATATCTGAATAAAATATTCATTTATGTATTCTTTATATTTTTCATGATTTATACTTTTATAATTTTGAAAATAATTTTTATATTATATGTACATAATTAAAATGAAATAAAATCATTAAAATAAAATAAAAATAAAATACATCTAAAATACCTAGACAAATTACCTATCCATATACCTATATAATAAATACATATATTTAGTTAAGTGTCTAAATGAATTCGAAAAAATACTATGAAAATATATTTCTGTATATTTAAAAAAGTTATAAATATACGTATAAAATAATAAAATTTAAAACGCAAAATGAAATTAAATATATAATGTAAGTAAATATACCTATGATTATACATGTAAATAGTAACTTACAATGAATACCCTCATAAAAATAAATAAAAATGAAATTAAATATTACATAAAAATACAAACATTTTCTGTTTCATAATTTAAAATTAATAAATTCATTTACTATTATTTAATAATTTTACAGTGCATTTTTTATTTCCTTTTTCCTGGTTGGTCCACGTGTACCAACCAGGGCCTTCCTTTCGTTGATCGCATGTCAAATGTATGCCTCCCCTCTGACTCTTGTCAAACATCACACACCAGCCCATCTTCTCCCCATTATCACACCTACGCCATATCTCCCTCACCCTCGATCCATCCATTACTCTACTCCCTGCACATCTGTGATTCATGCCGACCAATATCCATCTACCATCTCTTCCTCCCTGCACATTCCCTCGAAGACATCCCCGTCACCACTGTATATAACCACCCTAGATCTTCCTTTTGTGGGTTGGTTTGACTGTTACCCATTCTTAGCCCCTCCGAGCACCTGGTGGTAGAGCTGATCGTGCGAGTAGAAGCTTGCCACGCTCCGCATCGAGGAGGAATGGCGTAGGAGGAGTTCCCAACCCATCTCCAGCGAAGTCCGCTGGTTCATCTCCTTGGCTCATTCCAAGTCGAGGTAACTTTCTTAGCTTCTTAGGTAATTTTAGTTCTTGTCTTTCAATCCTGCATTTTATTTCATGTTTTGATTGTTATTTTAGCTCAGTTTATGTCAATTTCGTTTCGTCGGAGCTCTAGAGCTACGACCTCTGTCTCAAAATTTCCACCCCATTCCGACCTTCGCATATGCCTTACTTTCTCTTCCCTCCATTTATTCTCCTATCTTTGTTGACAATCTACCCAAATCCACTTGGATTTGGCGTCGAGGTATCCTTCCACCCCATCGTCGGACCTCCTCACCCCATCTCCATATCACCATCCACCTAAGCCAATAAAGGCTTGAATCGCATCCCTAAGATTTTATCGACATTTCAGTGTAGGTACAATGACGGGAAGACCCCATCTGGGCATTTTTGATTCAAGAACAAGACCCTTGGCACCTCTAGGTTGCAGAGCAATCCAGGGCTCCATCTTTGAGCCCTAGATCATTTTGAATGCACCCATGGCTGTGGAATAGTCCCATGAGCAGAACAACCCTCTCAGCAGCCAGAAAGAGCACCAGAGGAGAGAGATTTAATCGAGCGAAAAGCAAGGAAGCGTTGTTCTTCCCCGATCTTCTTATGTCCTTCGCAGCCATCAGATGAAGGGCCCCTCTCTAGGAAAGTAGCATCCGCCCAATCGTGCGTCATCAGAACTGTCCGTCTACCCTAGGATCTAATCTCAACCTCCGAATGACGAAGGGGTATTGTGCAACGAGGATGTGTCTTGTGTCCATGTGGAGGACTAGAACCGCACGATCTGTGCCTTTTTGGGGGGTAATTGCATATATACCCTCATTTTTATTTTATTCCTATAATTAAGTAAGTATGCTTTATTTTTTATAATATTTGCAAGAAGACCCTCGAACTTTCAGATATTTGCTTTTAAGTCATTGCCAACTTAGCTCATGTGGTCCCCCACGTGAGTTGGGTATTTTGTAGTTATACACCCAGGTTTTAAATATTGTAGTTTAATATTGAAACTTTGATTTTCTGTAAAGTTTGGGATATTTGCACTTTAGCCCCTACCTTTCATTTTATTTGTAAATATACCCCTGCTAGTTCAATTATTTTTTGAGCATGTTTTTCTATTCTCTAAAAATATTATCTCTGCTCCAAAAAACATGAAAAAATAGGGTAATGTTTATGATGCAATTACCTTCCACGCTGTAATTTTATTTTGCATTTTACACATTTCTAATTTATTAAAAATAAAAAAATGCATGCTTATTTTTTGTTTGCTTTAAAAACCAAAAAAATATAAAATTTTATTTAAAAATTCCAAAAAATAACATTTATCTATTATTATATTTTGTACCTATAACAAAAAATCCCTAAAATAGAAAAAGAAAATCATAAAAAATTAAAAAGCTCCAAAATCCTCATAAAAATTATAAAATTCAACAAAAACTTCAAAAATAATAGTTTCTACTTTTTATATATTTATATATATTAAAAATAGTTTTGGGAAGTTTTGACCTTATTTAGTATTTTTAAATATCATAACCTTCAACCATTTAAAATGTCCATGATTTTGTATATTCTGGAATTTAAAAATACCTGAAAATTAGCAAAAAAATCCATGAAAAAATCACAAAAAACATTCGAAAAAATATTTAAAACACAAAAATATTTTATTTAGGAAATTTTGATTATTTATATCCCTATTTATAAATATATTACCTTATATTGTATTATATACCTATATTATATATTAGAAAAAGAAATTAAAAATCAAAAATTATAAAAATAAAATTTAAAAATGTATAAATATATAAATATAAAATAAAAAAAGAATTATTTTATTTAATCAAAAACCCAAAAACATTAACTAATTAATTGATTGATTGATTGAATATTATACAAAATACAATTGTATTATTTATTCATTATTTATTTATAAATAATATACCTGCAACACTGACTAGTCTCCTTGTGTTCAACACCCTACTCTGCTTGTCACTATACACAATTGTTTGTAGTGTTATAATAAAATTTTATTCACACCTCATTGCATTGATTCGTATTATTGTGTAGGTTAATTGTTGCTTAGTCACTTGATCTTGGTGAGCTATCATCACCATGATGTAGTGGACCCGCCTTGTGTGGTCCACAAGACTGCTCCCCTGATAGCATTGGCTAAACACCAGGTGAGTAGAGATTGTGACATAACTTCACTCCATCATCTAGGAGCACGTTGGAACGTCGGAGATTCGAGATACATAGGACACCAGAGATCGTTGGTGCTTCTTCACCTTACAAAGTGAATCAAGACGATAACCCCATTCGTCCACCCATAGGTATTCTAGGTAGATTTTGTTTGATTCTGTTTAAATTTTTGTTTGAGTTCCATCTATTAGCTTATCTCTGATCGTCCATCTCTCATCTCATATCTGCTCGATCGGAACTCCACAAACATTCTTTTTCAAATCTGATGACATCATCATGTCACCTATACATTTCTCTGCCTTCCACCACATTCTAGCATTCCAGATCACCCATGATCGGGTTCTTCGACTCAGCTCCGATCACCATCTGCTGGAGTCGACCCATTCACTCCATTTTTTTGCATGTCCACTGATAATAACACCACCAAAGATCCATCTCTGAGAAAGGGGATTCTTTGCAGGTGCGCATAGCTCAAATGGTGGTGTGATTAGAGAGTTGGAGCTCCATTTTCAGTCGCCAACCACCTAGAGCTCCAGAACCTTGATCGGTAACTATCGGGCATCATCAACACATTAGATTTATAGAGGAGTAATGTTAGGGGCTTCACTGACCTCCAGGAGGAGATTGCGATCCAGATCAGCCAACATATGTCCGATTGAAAGTCGTCGGAGTCAACCTTCTTCACAGTTCATTCAGCATACTTCTTGGCCACATGATCAAGAATAGACGATGCCATATTGAATCTGAGCCATCCAAAAAGCCCCAATTCTGCGTCGTTGATCAGACCCTCCAGATCAGATACATTTGTTCATCATGCATGCGCCTCGCCATGTGCCTTGGTAAATTTTCCATCCCAGCCCTTTTGTTTTCTTATTTTGTGAATAAGTCTCTATTGGGATACGTGCCATTCTATCATTTATTGAATATTTGCATATAAACCTCTATTATTTCTTATATTTAATTTTGAGTCCTTTTTGAACTACATAGCGTGCGTAACATGTGAGTTCCTGGAAAAATTGCAATAAAAGCCCAACATTTCTTTGTTATCACTTGGCCCCTCAGACTTAAATATTCACATATAGGTCCCTTCCAGCACGACTAGCGTGCGTTGGCATGAGCCTAAAGTGGAAAATTTCAGGGAAACCCTGCATTTTCTTATATGTTTTTTTTAATATTGGAAAACATTTTCTTTTAGTTAGGTCCCTGTGAGCCAGTCTTTCATTTTCATTGTTAATTTTGCTTAATAAAAACTAACCTTGCTCAAAATTCCATAAAATTCAATTTTAGCTTTTTGTATTTTTTTTGCATTTTGTTAGTTTTATTATTTTTAATAATTCAAAAAACATAAAAATTTTCCCAGTTTACATTAAAAAATTAATATAAATTAAAAATCTTTCCAAAATCTCCATAAATATTCCTAGTTGCTTGATTTGATTTGTTTCAATTTCTTTCCAAATTTCATCTTTAAATTTCTCATAAAAACTAAAAATATATGAAAAATTAAAAACACAAAAAAATCATTAAAATCATTTAAAACTCTAAAAAATGCATAAATAAGCTTTTTGGAAAATTTGAAAAATTACCTTTGTTTCTGTATATATTTTCCCTATTTTTTATTTTATTTCTTTTTTAAAAATCCAAAATCAACTACTACATTTTCTGTTTGCTTGATTTCCTATTTTTAATTAATTTTAAAAACCTAAAAATGCTATATATCCTCGAAAAACATAAAAATAGTAAAAGAATATATAAAATGCAAGAAATAATTTTATTTGATTTTTCTGGACATTTTTGCTTCATTTATATAATTTAAAAGAGCTTTCTTCATTATTACTTTGGTCCATCATTTCTTGGTTTGTTTAAAAAAACTAAAAATACATTAATATTAAAATTTTAAAAATCATTAAAAAATATGAAATTAAAAAAACATAAAAAATATAAAGTTATAAAAACCATAAAAAATAAAAAGATGAAAAATCCGCAAAAACCAAGGTAGTTTGCTTAGAGATCCCTTCTTCTTTTATTTCATTGCTTGCTTTTGATTTAAATAACCCTCAAGATATTTGAGGCCTCTTTGTGTTCAATCTTGTATGTTATACACGCAAATAAATAGCAACATTTCTCTTGCTTACATCTGATTGATTTATTTTTGGCTTGAGAATTAAAAAAATTATTGAAGCTTTTTGGGTTGTGACGACATTTTCACCTTGTGATTAATTTCGTTAAATAAAAAACCAAAAAGTTGTATTCAACAAATGACACTGTTATCGGGGAGGCACAACAAGGGTAGCTAGGTTTTCCTCTAGCCTGTTATTCTTGATTTGTATATACGTGTTTCTCTTTCTGTTATTTTAGTCTCTTTTTCTGTCATTTATTTATTGTTAATATTCATGTCTATACTTGTTTTTCTTTTCTTATTCCTCTTTTATTTTATATCATTTGTTTCTTTTATTTTTGGCTATATTTTTGTGTATATATATATTATTATGGATATGCTTAGTGTTGAGTGAACACTCAGATTGAGTACCGTGTGCCGTGAGGGAAATTATACACCGCCTGCAGGATCCAATTATTGGACACCGAAAGCTCCCCAAGATCGGACTTTGAGTATTCATTGAGATCATTTATTCTTTCTTATTTTGTTATTTACCCACATTTGTGTTTGTTTGTTTGATCATTTATTTTCAGTTTTATTTTCTTCTTTTATTTTTCCATATATTTCATAACTGTGATCTGACATATATTTTGTTTCACTCTTTGTTGTGAGGGCCCGACGAGCGAGGGTGGCATTCCTAGGAGCGCTGATGCACCCGAGCAAAGTGAAAGCAGCTCGTTTTTTCATCGAGCAACAAGAGAGTGTAGGAGAGAAGAAGCATAAGACTTGGAAGATTTCAGAGCATAATTTTACATGTACATTTTTTGTTTTCTTTTTAGTCTTTATTTCCATAATTATTCTTTCAAGAAGTTTTAATAATTCTTCAGGCACTTGCCTCTTTTTCTGTGTTTTTTCTAAGGCCATTATGTTTTTCACATTTTTATTTTTCTTCGTTTTCTCGCAATTTTCATGTACTTCAGCCCGTAGAGTTAGGTTCTACTTTCTTAGCTGAGCTAGCTAATCGATTTGGTCCAAATCCCCTAAACAAGAATATTTATTCCTATAACTAGATCGTAGGATTGGACTTAGTCAAAATAATTAGTTCTTGCTCGTTAATAGAAGTTTTTGCTAGGACGCTTCTCATACATCATTTAGGTTAGTTTATTTTCTATCCTTATTTTTATGCGAGGGTCATTTTGCATGTAGATTGCTGGAGTAAGGTGCACATTTCTTATCTTGTGTATGCATCATTGATTTCCATCGCATCGGCTTTTCCAACTTCCTCTCTTGATTTTCTCACTTAGGAAATAAAGGAATTGGAAAATTTATTAGATTGATTTCTTGAAAAAATCTAGAAAATGTGAAAACCTAATAAAAATGGGACTGCTAAATTTACTTGACCTAAAACAAAACGTAAAGGACATGTCATCATTATTCTGGGAAAACTAACACCCTCATTGTTTGCAGGTACTTACCTCCAGACAAAGTGCGTGAGAATGTAGCCTTATGGTTAGAGCCCAAATCCTGGGCTTGTGCCCTATGCTCCTGTACATTACTCTCTGGTGCATGGATGAGATGCAAGCACTTGCCTAAGATGTTAGAAAATCATTTTGTTGTGCTTCGTCTCATATCTCCCTTTGGGCTTGATATTGAACTCGGCATCTCGTGCAGATGATTCCATTGATTGGGGAGCTTTGAAGACGTATGTTGGGCGATAGAGATGACTCACCCTATGTGTTTGGTAGTAAGTAACTTTCTGTAGTTTCACTAAAATTGAAAAAATAAAAGACCGAAGTCTTATTGTCCCTACATTTTGTTCAATTGGTGAATTCGAGGTTTGTATTGTGTTTGTTTGTTAGTGTAAAGATCCTGCCACGCCTTTCACACTTTTTGTTCATTTTTCTTTTTGTCTTGGCATTGTGTCCTCACATCTACCATTTTTTCATCAAAGATGTTGGATTGGAGTAGTTCATGTTCAGCCTTTGCGAGCTCATCTTTTTACAATGCAGTTCTGTCGTCTTATATTCGGGAAGACTCACTTCCTGAATATTCCTCTTTATTTACATCACTAGTCCTTTCATCAATAAATCCCTTATTTGAGATTGACTCTACTCTCGAACTTTCATTTGAGACTCCATCATTTCTAAGGAGTAATCAAGTATTGTGTACATTTCTGAGACAGAATCTGAACACTTGATGCCACCGAAGGGCAAGAATCCCATGGCACAACAGAGTGAGATCAACAGTGCAATGTTAGCTTCTATTCTGTCTATTAAGGAACAGTTGACTGAATAAGCTGACATCCATGCCATATTGAGAGATATAATCTTTGAGCTAAGGAATGTAATAGTAGATAGGAGAGAGGAGGGTGAGAAGATTAATGGAGGTGGGAATGGGGGAGGTAAGCAGCAACCAGAGCCAGTGGCTAAGCTCACACTTAAATATGCTTATAACCCATGCGTAGGATAGACTAATACATGGATTCAAATACTTGTGGTTCATGGGCATTTCGAGATCAAGCCCATAATTCTTCCTTTAGTCCCTATATTCCTTGGACACATACATGAGGAACCTTACATACACCTCCAGTAGTTCAACCGTATTTGCAGCACTATAAACTACCCTAACATTTTGTTAGATGTAGTAAAGATGGCCGCCTTTCCGTTCAGTCTGATGGACAAGGCATTGCATTGGATTAATCATTTAGGAAATGTTGTCACTGTTAGCCATGTAAGCTTGAGGTAAACCATTCTTACAATAAATGTTATTGTAATATTTTATTTATCAATAAAAGTTATTGATTCTTTCTTTCCCTTTCTGAGATTTAATGAATGAATGAAATATAAGATCCCTCTGTATAATTAGGGTTATGTACCATGGCCATCTTAATAATCATATAGTTGTTGATTCGATAATTGAATCATAGAGGCTGGTGCTTGGATAAATATCTAAGGAGTTAGAATGGGGACTCATCAAGCATCGTAAATAATTGTTAAGAGATGATCTCCAACCTGAGCAGGAGATAGCAATCCTTTCTCATTAGGCTACTATCTGACCGAGCGCTTGATGCAGATCCTCTACATAGGAATAGAGATTAGAAGGTATCATATTAGTTAGGTCAAAGAGTTGACTTAACGAGATAGAGATAACCAAAGTTCTATGTCGTAAACTGTCACGATATAGGCACACATCCTCTGACCGGAGACATATGTGTTACTATATGTCTAAGTATGTACATTTGGCATACTAATAGATTGATGACCTAACCAAGGTCTATACACCGGTGAGCTGGTGTGCATATGAGGGCATATGAGTAACACGATCTCTCAAAGGGACCATACAGTCTCACTTGTGAATCGGAAGACATGAGCTCACTCATGAGGTATTAGGACCGATCAAACTCCATGCATGGTCTTCATTCTTTGGAAGCATGCCAAGAATTTAAAAGGTATGATATATGCTTTTGGAAAGCATACGATCGATACCAACTCCCAATGACCAAGAATGAGAAACTTGATGATGAAACCCTAAAGATGACGGTGCAAAATCAATCTATATCTTTGTGATTATCATAGGTCTTCCAGTATGCAGGATGTACAGATATTAGGAATAACTGAGGGTGGTGTGATCATAAACAATTGTATAACCATGATGCTTCCATTTAGAGGGAGTGATGAAACAGGTCTGGATTTTAGTGGCTCCCCTCAGTAGAGAAATAATTTGATCTTGGTCCAAGTGTTGGACATTGATCTCAATGAGATTCAGATGTAATGAGAAGATTAGATTAACAGCCTTGATTAAAGCATGCATCTATGAGAGGTCCATGATATCTGGATTTGAGATGTGATCTCAATATCCAAGTCATTATATGTGGAACGTACAATCGCCATGTCCTTATCTCCAAGTATCTGCGGAGAAAGCGCATTATTCTTGAAAGAGTTCAAGAATAATCCCATTGTTGAATTATATATAAGAATTGAGAAATAGATAATTAAATGTGATTTAATTATCATGAATAATATGAATTCGATTCATATTATTTAAATGCACGAGAATGATAATCCAATATAATTAAATGTGATTTAATTATTATGGATATGAAAAATGTGGATAACACTATCCTATTCATATATGTTGTAAATGTGATTTATAATATATTAGAGAGAGACTAATTGTGATTTATATTTTTGATTAATTATTGATGTGAATTGGATTTATATTGAATGATTAATTGAAAATATAATTACATTTTGTTTGGGTTGTGAATGTGATTCACATAATTCTAATGGCATGATTGTAATATTCACAAGATAATTACGAATTATTTTTTGAGATAATATTGGAAATTTCATGAGATAATGTAATCTCATGAATTGGAATGAGATTGACTTATTCCAAGTCAAGAGGGTGGATGGACACATTGTCCTAAAGAGACTTAGTGGTCGTCCCCCCTTTTTAGGGATGGCGCAATCTTTTCCTCCATTATCTCCAAGATTAAATGATTTAATTTTGAAATTAGTTATATTGATTTATCAATATATATTAAATTAAATTAAATTTATTATTTTTGTGCTTTCTTGACAACAAAATCACGACCATTGAAATTAACACAAATCAATCTCATCCATTGATTTTGTGTTGTCCATGGATTGAGATCCATGGACTCCCAAAAACCCTATATAAGAAGAGGCACCCCTTGATCTTCGGATTCCAACTTCGATAATGTCTCTCTCTCATTCTCATTCCAACCCTTCTCCTTCTCCTTGAGTGGTTGTCCACTCATCTCATGGAGAGAAGGTCGCTTTCATAACAACTCTTGGGTCTCCGTATTCTTTTGCGCTTCTCACTCATCAAGAAGGCATTCGATGTCGTTAGACAATATTAGGAGATCCATTGCTTGGATCATCGTCTTGGATTGCGAGAAGCACGTGACTCATCTCCGTGCTCGCAATTGTCTCCTCCGACAGATCGGACTTGAGACAGGAGGTCTCTTCTCCTAGAGACCCAATCATAACCACGCTACAAGAGGTATTCATTTAACTATTATGTGTTTATATGAAATGATCCAAGAAATGTTCTTGGATCATGTGGCTTCATCAATGATTTTTTTTAAATTCCGTTGCACCGAGCAACTAGTGCGAGTAGTCGTTGTCGATCATATATGATGCAATGCTCACGCTTCCGTGACGTGCTTAAGGATTCTTACATATCCTTCAAGTTATTCCAGAGCCATAGGTCATAAGTTTTGGATACGATCCATAAACATAGGAAGACTTGGATGCATTAGGGCTTGTGAAAATTTTATCGCATTTTATTCACGCAGCCCTATTTTGTGATTATTTTTGGCCCTGTTTAAAATGGTTAAAAATGAAATTATTACGGATTATGTTACTCATTAGTTAAGGACACCATGGGATTTGAGTTTTCATGATTTGGAATCCGACTGCTCAAGATATGGTCTTTTTAATGAACATATATCCACTGTTTCGGAGATGACGAATATTAACGTAATTAAAGAGTTAGTTACTATTTTGAAATGCCTGGAAATGCATGCTAATCACTTGGGTTCTGTTATAAATCAAATTAGCAAACGTGTAAACTTATTTTGCATGATTTGGATTTAAATTTATTGAGATATGATAATTTTAGTAGGTGAGGATCATTGCTGGAAATTACATTCTTAATCAAGAACTTTGTGATTGTCATTTAATAAATTAGTGAAATTAATGGTTAATTTCCTGGAAAAATTATGGATAAATATTTGAAAAATATTTGATGATAATCATTTCCTTAAATGACATTGTCTTAACCAATAATTGATTAGATATGATCTAGATCACAAATTAGGTACATCATCCACTTTCCAAAAAATAAAGTTGCTTGAATAGAATTGAGAATTTATTTAGCAAATTTCCTTATAACATAAATCAAAGTGGTTTTGATTATATTATATGGTATAACTTTGGTTTAAAAACCTAATATCATCTAAAATACAAAGTGAACAATTTGGCATTATCCTTGCCCGAGGCGGATATGATGTCTAGTCAGGGAGCGTTGGGGTAGCAGGTTACTTCGTGAGCGGTCTATCCCACTCCCATCGGTACTAATTCTGATAGCAGGTAGGGAAGGGATAATGCTTGAGAGATCATGATGTATTTTTATAATTATTAAAATTTGAAATAATATGTATTTTTGAGATATTGTTGGTTGATTGATTTGGATTCCTAATTGATTTAATATGATTAAATGAATTATATCCAAATTAAAATACTCTGTTACGAATAGATGTGTATTTCCCTTGGAAGAATTAATTATGTGAATGTTATTTATGACAATTAATTAGAATTTGAATAAGAGGTGGAGGATCACATAAGCGACATCCATGGTCTCCCCATGTCCGAAGTGACAGCTCCCGCATGCAAGTACATCTAGATCTGGCTCTTTGCTTCTTGAAAGAGTAAGACCGTATGCGTAGTGACCCCAATATGGGGTCCTCATATTATTGGAGTGATATTGGATTGCACATAGCCAGTTTTAAGCATGTTGACGGTTGGTTCAATTAGCGATGGGTCAACATCACCTTAGGGGTGGTGGGCCCTGGTGTTAAATACAGAATTGGGAAATGCAAGTTGGACTTGCAAGGAAAAATGTGTTCCTGCTTCTTTTTATCTGAGTTACAAGTTCTCATATTTTTGGGATGTGAAAGAGGAGATCCCAGTTCTTACTAGAGATATAACGGTAAGTATATCTCTTGCTTTGAAGGTGATTAAGGGAATGAACTTTCAATGCTGAAAAAGAAAGATTAATTTGATTAAAACTTCTTTAATCAAAGAAATACAATTGAATATATTATTATTTATATATTCTAATACAGTGCATTCATTAATTTCAAAAAATAAAGTCCATGAACCCATTTAGCAGGCTCTTGGAGGTCAATCAGTTGACCGGACCAAATTATTCAGATTGGATCTGAAATTCGGATCTTGTCCTTTCCGCTGAGCGCATCTCTTATGTGTTGCCAAAAGACAAGTACACAAACCCGAAGACTTTAGAAGAAATTAATTTTAATGAAAATATGATAAAGATCATAATCTGGCAAGGTGTTACATTCTGGGTTCATTGTCTAATGTGCTTCAGAAGCAACATATGGAGATGAACACTTGCCAAGATATCATGCTGAATCTGAGAGAAATGTTCGGTGATGTAAACCACACACAATGTTATAATATAATGAAAGAACTTATTTGCTGCAAGATGCAGGAGCAGACCTCTGTCAGAGAACATGTACTCAAAATATTCGGGTACCTTTCTGAGCTGGAAACCGTGGCAGCCTTCATGGACTTGGATATGCAGGCTGACTTCATTCCGATGTCGCTCCCTAAGTCTTTCAACAACTTTATGGTTACGTTCCACATGTGAAAAGTTGATTGTACTAATGATGGGCTATTTTCTGCATTAAAGTCTACAGAATACGTAATGAAGAAGGATGGCCCCTCTGGCAGTACAATGGTTGCACAAGTCAAAGGAAATCACGGTCGGAAGCTTGGTCCTCAAAAGGGCCCAGCCCAGAAGAGAAAAAGAAGAGTCAAGGCATTGGCTCATCTTCCAATGCATCCACTCTGATAGCATCAAATAAAATCGATGTCATTCATCATTGCAAGAAGTCAAGGCATTGGAATCGCAATTTTCCGGATTATCTAAAGTCAATTGACAAAGGTAAAGTCCCATCAGGTATGAAATCTACTATCATCATTGAAACTAGTTTGCTCATTAGACAAGAAGGAAGTTGGGTTGTAGATTCTGATGCTCCTGTTCATTTATGCAATTTGTTGCACATATTTCAGGAAACTAAGAGTATAGATGAAGGGGAGATAGTCATCTAGATGGGATCTGATGCAAGTGTTGCAGCAGTCGCTGTCTGGACTTGTCGACTATCATTATCTAGTAGAAGAGTCCTAGTACTTAAAGAGTGTCTTTATGTACCTGAAATCAGAAGGAATTTAATATATGTATCTAAGCTTATTAAAAGTGGGTATTCATTCCTATTTTTATTAAACTAGTCATAAGTCATTATGATAAACATATTGCAGATGGTGTTTTGACTTCTGGTGGACTCTATGAATTGTGCACTGATGAACATGTCACGAATAATAATACCACTAATAAAAAACCCTAAAAGATCCAGGGAGAATGGAAATAATTCAAACATGATTTGGCATCAAAGGCTTGGTCATTTATCTATTGATAGGATCAATAGATTTATAGAGGATGGACCCTTAGATTTTCTATAGGTTCAATCTTTGCGTACCTTCGAACATTGTATTCGAGGTAAAATGACTAGGATGCCTTTTCGTAAAAAGGTTACACGATGCGAAGGTATTATTGACCTAATACATACTGATGTATGTGGTCCCTTCAGGTGCGTGACTCGGAGTGGATATCGATATTATTTGATGTTTATTGATGACCATTCTCAATATGGGTTTATCTTCCTACTACGTCATAAATATGAAACCTTTAAAAAGTTTAAAGAGTTCAAGGCTTTGGTTTAGAACCAAACCAATAGGAAGATTAAACGGATTCGATCTGTCCAGGGTGGAGAGTACCTCTTAGATGAATTTAAGGAATACCTTAAAGAGAATGGAATTGTCTCCAATCTCACTCCTTCTAGAACCCCTCAACTTAATGGTGTTTCTTAATGACGCAACAATACCATCATGGATATGGTATGTTCAATGATGCTTAAAGCACATTTACCACTTAGTTTCTGGGGATATGCAGTAGAGACTGCGATATATATACTGAAAAAGATTCCTAGCAAATCTATATCTAAGACTCCTCATGAGCTCTGGTATGGAACCAAACCTAGTGTTAATCACTTGAGGGTTTGTGGTTGCTTGGTCCATGTGAAGAACATAGATGCAAGTAAGCTAGAATCTCGTAATGGAGAGTGCTACTTCATTGGGTAGGTTAAGGATGGTATTGGATATCATCTTTATGACCTTGAGACCCAAAAGGTTTTCGTCTCTAGAGATGTAAGATTTCTTGAGAATGACTTACTTAAAGGTCAAGATAAAATTGAAGTAGAGGAACTCATTGAATCCTCTGAGGATTCTGAGCTTCCTGAACCAGAAACTTAAGAGATAAGTTAAGATGAAACACCCATACCTCTTCGAAGGAGTTCGAGGGTGGTTGCACCACCTGAAAGGTATGGATTCCATGTGTCAGGAGAAGCTGATAATGATCCTACATCATTTGATAAAGCGCTCATGGATCATAACATGGATAGATGGATTCTAGCAATGAAGTCAAAGATTGACTCCATGCATAAGAATGGTGTGTGGACCCTAGAGGATCCACTTGAAGGGGTAAAACCCATTGGGTATAAATGGATCTTCAAGAGAAAGAGGGGACCTGATGGGAAAGTAGAGACTTTCAAGGCACGACTCATAGCCAAAGGATACACATAGAGACAAGGCATCCAAGGATGAGACGTTCTCTCCTATGGTTATGCTTACGTCCATCAGGATACTGCTAGCTATAACTGCATCTCTTGACTATGACATCTAGAAGAATGACATCTGACAGATGGACATCAAGACAACTTTCCTCAATGGATACCTCGAGGAAAATATCTATATGGAGCAACCCCAGGGCTTCATAACTGAGGAAGGTAAAATATGTAAGATGAAGAGATCCATCTATGGGCTCAAACAAGCTTCTCGTAGCTGGAACATCAGATTTAACAAAACCATAAAAGTTATGATTTTGTGCAGAATCCTGATGAAACTTGTGTGTACAAGAAGCTTAGTGGGAGCGCCATTGTGTTCATCGTGCTTTACATAGATGACATACTTGTCATTGGGAACGATACAAGGATGATGAACAATGTTAAGATTTGTCTATCACATACCTTCAAGATGAAAAATCATGGAGAAGCCTCTTACATCTTGGGCCTGAAACTGTTCAAAAATCAAGAAAAGAGGATATTGGGATTATCACAACATAGGTACATAGAAAATTCTTGAACGTTTCTATATGGATAGTTCCAAGAAAGTTTTCCTCCCCTTAGGACATGGTATCCCCCTATCTAAAGGGATGTCTCCTCAAATTATTGAGGAACACAAAGCCATGTCTGGACGCCCCTATGAATCAATTGTAGGAAGCTTAATTTATGCCATGATGTGTACTAGGCCAGATATCTGCCATGCAGTGGGAATGGTAAGTCGTTACCAGTCCTGCTATGGAGAACAACACTGGAATGCAGTCAAGAACATTTTCTAGTATTTAAGATGGATGAAATGTTACATCTTGGTCTATGGAGATGGTGAACTTTAAGTCTTGGGATACACATTTTCAGACTTCCAGTTGGATATAGTTGATCGAAAGTCAACATCAATGTTTGTGTTCCTGTTAAACGGTGGTACTGTGAGCTAGAGATGTAAGAAGCAAGACACTACAACAAATTCAACAACAGAAGCCGAATACATTGCCACATCGGATGCTGCAAAGGAGGCAGTGTGGTTGCGCAAGTTCATCCTGGAACTCGGCGTAGTTTTCTCTGATACTCCCATCCCGTTACTCTAAGATAACACGAGAGCCATTGCCTAGGTGAAGGAACCCAGATGAAATCAAAAGAGAAAGCATGTGAAAAGGAAATACCACATCATTCGGGAGATTTAAAAGCGTGGTGACATCATCATCACATAGGTGGCCTCTGCCGGCAACGTTTTTGATCCTCTTACCAAACCTCTGACACATAATGTTTTTGACCAGCATGTAATGAGTATGGGTTTAAGAATTGTACCTAAATGGTTCTGAGGGCTAGTTCGATATTGTTAGCCATGTGAGCCCGAGGTGAACCATTTATACAATAAATGTTATTATAGTATTTGATTTATCAATAAAAGTTATTGATTCTTCCACTCCCTTTTCGAGATTGAATGAATGAATGCACTATAAGGTCCATCTGTATAATTAGGGTTATGTACCATGGTCATCTTAATAATCACACAGCTGTTTATTGAATCATAGAGGTTGGTGCTTGGATGAATATCTAAGGAGTTAGATTGAGGACTCATCAAGCACCGTCAAATAATTGTTAAGAGATGATCTCCATCCTGAGTAGGAGATGACAATCCTTTTTCATTAGGCTGATATCTGACCGACCTCTTGATGAAGGCCCTCTGCATGGGAATAGAGGTTCGGAGGTGTCAGATTAGTTAGGTCAATGAGTTAACTTAATGAGATCGCGATAACCAAAGTCCTTTGTTGTAAACTGTCACAATATGGGAACACATACTTCGACCGAAGACAGATGTGTTACTATGTGTCTAAGTATGTACATTTGGCAGGCCAGTCGATTGATGCCCTAACCAAGGTCTATACATCGGCGAGCTGGTGTGCATATGAGGGCATATGAGTAATACGATCTCTCATAGGTATCATACATGATCACTTGTGAACCGGAAGACATTAGATCACTCATGAGGTATTGGGACCGATCAAATTCCATCCATGGTCATCGTGCTTTAGAAGCATGAGAAGAATTCGAAAGGTATGATATATGCTTTTGGAAAGCATATGATCGATACCAACTCCCAATGACTAAGAATGAGAAACTTGATGATGAAACCCTAAAGATGACAGTGCAAAATTTATCTATATCTTTAGGTTTATCATATGTCTTCCAGTATGAAGGATGTACAAGTATTAGGAATACTTGAGGGTGTTGTGATCATAAACGATTATATAACTTTGATGCTTCCATTCCGAGAGAGTGATGAAACATGTATGGATTTTAGTGACTCCTCTCAAAAGAGAAGTAATATGATCATGGTCCAAGTGTTGGACATTGATCTGAATGAGATTCAGATGTAATGAGAAGATTAGATTAGCCACCTTAATTAAATCAAGTATCTATAAGAGGTCCATGAGATATGGATTTGAGATATGTTCTCAATATCTAAGTCACTATATGGGGAACGTACAATCGCTCTGTCCTTATCTTCAATTATCTCCGGAGAAAGCGCATTATTCTTGGAAGAGTTCAAGAATAATTCCATTGTTGTATTATATCTAAGCATTGAGAAATGGATAATTAAATGTGATTTAATTATCATGAATAATATGAATTTTATTCATATTTTTTAAATGCATGAGAATGATAATCCAACATAATTAAATGTTTTTACTTATTATGTATATGAAAAATATGGATAGCACTATCCAATTATCTATCTATGCTATAAATGTGATTTATAATATATTAGAGAGAGACTAATTGTGATTTATATTTATTGATTAATTATTGATGTGAATTGGATTCACATTAAATGATTAATTGAAAATATTATTACATTTTATTTTGGGTTGTGAATCTGATTCACGTAATTCCAATGGCATGATTGCAATCCTCACAAGATAATTATGAATTATTTTTGTGAGGTAATCTTGGAAATTTCATGAGATAATGTAATCTCATGAATTGGAATGAGATTGACTCATTCCAAATCTAGAGGGTGCACGGACACATTGTCCTAAAAGGACTTGGTGGATGCCCCCACCTTTTTAGGGATGAGGCAATCTCTTCCTCCATTATATCCATGATTAAATGATTTAATTTTGAAATTAATTATATTGATTTATCAATACGTATTAATTTAAATTAAATTAATTTTTTTGTATTTTTTGGCGATAAATTCATGGCCATTGAAATTAAAACAAATAAATCTCATCCATTGATTTTGTGTTATCCATGGATTGAGATCCATGGACTCCAAAACCATGTATAAGAAGAGGAACCCCTTGTTATTCAGACTACAACTTCAACAACGTCTCTCTCTCTCTCTCATTCTCACACCAACCCTTCTCCTTCTCATTTAGTGGTCTTCCACTCATCTCATATAGTGAAGGTCGCCTTCGTCATCGCATCACTGTTGTGTTTCCACTTAGACGACTCTTGGGTCTTCGTATTCTTTGGTGCATCTCGCTCGTGAAGAATGCTTTCGATCTCGTGAGACGAGATCAGAAGATCCATTGCTTGGATCATCGACTTAGATGGCGAGAAGCACGCGACTCATCTCCGCACTCGCAAGCATCTCCTCCGACGGATCAGACTTGAGACACGAGGTCTCTTCTCTTAGAGGCTCGATCGCAACCATGCTACAAGAGGTATTCCTTTAACTATTATGTGGTTAGATAAAACAATCCAAGAAATGTTCTTGGATCATTTGGTTTCATTATTGTTTTTTTTAAATTTCGTTGCACCAAGCAACTAGTGCGACTAGTCGCTCTCGAGCTAAAACCCATAATTCTTCCTTTACTCCATATATTCCATGGACACGTATATGAGTAACCTTACAAACACCTCCAACAATTCAACCATATTTGCAACACTACACACTACCCTAACATTTCGTTGGATGTAGTGAAGATGGCAGCCTTTCCATTCAGTCTGATGGACAAGGCATTGCATTGGATTAATCATTTAGGAAAAGTTGTCACATCCTAGGAGGAATTGAGGTCAGCCTTCTTGAGAAAGTTTTATCCTCTAGGATGACTTAGTCAGTTGAGATCATTGATAGTTAACTTCTCCCAGATGTCCCATGAGTCGATTCAGGAGGCATGGGAATGTTTCAAAGATTTAACAGAGAAGTGCCCCCATCATAATATACCAAGGAAAGACTATCCTTGTGCATAGTTTCTTTAGGGGTCTAAGCTTAGAAAATCAGATTGGTAGACACCACTTGTGTTGGGTCCCACTTGAATACGGATGAGGATGTCCTCTATCATATTTTTGAGGAGATGGCAGAGAGCTCTGTAGCTCTTTTTTCTTCACATGCTTTTCAGAAGCATCATGTACACTATCCTTAATTACCCCCCAAGGGTGAAAAACATGATGACATCTCACAATATGGATAGGGTGGATAGTGCAGATCTGATCATCATATGAAATCACCTATCTGAAGTAGATATAATAGAGAAACGATCCAAAGAGCTTGTAAAGTTACATACGATCGTGTAGAGGATAAAGCAATTGAATAATATGGATGAGATTACGAAGCATCTGGAGCTTCTTATAAGTACAATACATACATGCTAGAGTGCGAGAGCCGCAACAGATACTTCTAATCCTGAGAAGACTTCTGACGACTTCAAGACAGTAGAGTACCGAAGCAACATGCATTGTTCAGAATGTTTACTATGTGTAGACCCCTCCAGCACCGCTGAAGGTCTCATTATGCTCCTGCAATTGCCGTGAAGCTTCCTGATGGCTCAAAGGGGTCTGGGGGTTGCTGAACTAGCCCATGGAGCTCGAGGTTCTCTACCAAGCTAGAAGTTATTCTTTGCCAAAATTTAGGGCTCAGATGCCCCCTTTCAGGTTCTGCAAAAGTAGTTAGACAGCATGGCTAGGAAATTGAAAATATATGCTTCAAACTGCCAAAGATCATGAGTTAGAAACTCGACGGTGAGGTCTCGCTAGAGGTGGTTAGGTACCAATCCGAGGCCACTCTTCCTCGCTGCAAGATGTTCAACGATCAAGCTGTCACCTCGCTCAAGCTTCTGGGTGCAAAATGAGGGTGAGAGAATGATGAAAAAGAGGACTAAAGAGTAAAAATGGAGGAGGGGGTGGGGTATTTGTACAGGATGATGACAAGACAACTTCACTTAGGGTTAATGAGCGGATCGATGAAGCTCAAACCTAAGCAAGGAGTCGGCGTGAATCAGGAGTGAACATGGAAAAAATCTTATGAAGAGACCCATCACTCTTGAGCAATGTATCATGAGATAGAAAATCAAGAAGCAAAGGGTCAAAGGCAAGAATTTCAAGGATACGCCTTGGGAGAAGAGTTGATCGGGTCAACTCTTGACTCTCCATGGTTGGTCACATGGACCGACCAGAAAAAGAAGCCCAAAATTTTTTGTAAAATCAATATTAATTAGTAACTGAAATAATTAATTTTAATTTATTAAATAAATAATATTTATTATTTTATGCAGTATTTGATATGATTTTTATTTTTTTATGAGTGATTTTATTTTAGGTTACTTTTTAGTGCTTATTTATATGTATATTTATCTATGTTTTGTATATTTTATTTTTCTTTCGCATTTTTGATTTTATTATTTTATTTTCTTAACTTATATATTTGTATCTTATTTTTATATACGTAAATAGATTTTTAATAATTTTTCTAATATAATTTGTATACTTAAATAAATGGAGGTGTATATTACATATGTATAATTATAGGTATTTCATTACATATTTATATAGACAATTTTATTTTATTGTTTTATTTATGACTTTATTCTATATTCAATATGTACATATACTATAAATAATATTTACAAAATTATAAAATAATAAAGAATAAATAAAATGATTATTTTATTCTGGTATATTGTACAATACGTGTCCAAAACCTAAATTTTGCATCTGAACTTCAAATAAATGAAACCACCTTCATTAAATAGTTTATTAAATGTTTATACAACTAAAGGTGATTTTGGTATATTTTGGTTCATATAGAGAAGATATGGGTCTGGAAAGTTTTGGTTTTGGCTTTTTATTTAGAGTATAAAATGTAGACTGTATATTATTTTTGTGTAAAATTAATTTTACATTTTTGTATATATTATTATAAACAACATTCATGTACAAAGTTTCTTTACTGAGGTATAAAGAATAGAAAATAAAATAGGTCCCAAATAGATCTTATTAAGAAATAAAAGAATGGTGTTTTTATTGGATTTTTTGCCCTTATCTCCCCCTACTTTATTCCTTGTCGACCCAAATCATAAAGATGTCTATATCTCAGGGTCTCGGGTCATAATAAATAAAAGAATGATGTTTTTATTAGATTATTTTTATTCTTTTTTTGTTTTATAATTTTGGCATTAAAAAAATATATTTTATATACAATAACTGAAATAAATAATGAAAGTTATTTTGTATAAAATAATGTTATTTACATGCATTAGCTAGGGTTTTTAAGGCAAAAATGATAGAATAAAGGTGATGAAAAGGAGATTCATCAGTATCCCACGATCCATCTACCCCCGAGATAGGTATGGCCTGGGATTTTACTTGTTTATCTGACACCATTCATCTCAGGAGAGGTAGGATATTGCAGCCACCCCCATAATAGTTGGGATTGGGAGATCCCGCCTCAGATCAAGCTACACCGACTACATCATCTTCTTCATCACTTATGCAATGATCTAGAGTTGTAGAGCCACAACATGGAGGATCACCATCACCTTATACTTCTTCACCACCGCTATCACCATCATTATCACATGAGAATAACTTGTCTCATGAGTTTGATCGTAATCTACTCGATATCGCATCCTCTATTAATCTCATGCCATCCTCGCTACTCACTGAGTTTGGGTTGGGGCCTCTTAGATCCACCAAGATGATCCTTCAGTTTGCTGATAGATTAATCGATAGGCCAAGAGACATTCTAGAGGATATTATCATATTGATAGAAGGAATGAGATTCCCAGTTGATTTTGTTGTCATGGATATGGATACCTCTACACTGTTATTCTATACTCCGATCATACTTAGTCGGTCGTTCTTTCGAACAATCAGAGTGGTAGTTGATTGTGGTACTGGAGAGATAACCTTTCACAACCTCGGTAACAAGGTTAATATAGAGACGATCTCAGATCAGAAGCCTTCACCTCCACCAACAATAGATGAGAGAGAGCTATTTACAACGGATTCTGAGGATCATGGTTTTCTTATCATGATACATGATACAAATCTTTTTACAGATTTCATGTACACCCAAGAGTTCCTTTCCCAAATAGAACCTCTGGAAAGCACAATCGATTTTTACTCCCATGTTGATTATTCAGAGTTGTCAACTTATTGATTGTTTGAGCAATTCTTTTGAGGAACATACTGTGTCTTTTTAGTTAACTTTTGAGGTACATTCCGATGAGATTGCTTATTTGTTTGTTAATTAATATCTTAAGAATTCTGAAAAACATCTTGATCCATCATTTTCTAAGCATAGATTATCCATTGAAGACCATTATGAGATTTTACATGTTGAGCATATAGTAATCACGATGACTGTTCATAAAGTATAGATCATCTACCTTCTACCTGTACAATTGCAGAGGTTGTTGTAGAGTTGATTCAGACCCCACCTGAGCTCAAACTTTTACCTTTGATGCTGAAGTATGCCTTCCTTTCAGGTGTGCCCCAATTGTTTCTGGTCATCATCAGTTTGCAGTTGACCAATGACCAAGAATCTCGCTTGCTAGAGGTTATCGAAAGAAACCACAAGGCCATAGGCTGGAATATTTCAGATCTCCATGGGATTAGTCCATCTTTGTTCTCACATCATATCTACTTGGAGGAAGAAAACAAACCAACCAATAAGTGTCAGCATCATCTAAATCCGAATCTTTGAGATGTTGTCATGAAAGAGATCAAGAAATGGTGTGATGCTGGATTTATTTATCCCATTTCAGATTCCATGTGGGTCAGCTCGTTACATGTGTTCCCGAAGAAATCTGAGATTACAATTGTGATGAATGACTGTGGTGAGGAGATTTCGACTTGTGTACCCATGTCATGGCGTAGTCTGCGTAGATTACTGGTTCCTAAACTCAATGACTAAGAAAGATCACTTTTCATTGCCCTTTATTTATCAGATTATTGAGAGGTTGGCATAGTTCTTTTATTTCTTGGATGGATAGTCGGAATATAACCAGGTAGCAATCGCTCTTGAGGATCTGGAGAAGACTACTTTTACTTGTTCGTTTGGCACTTATGACTTTCGACAAATGCCCTTTGGATTGTGTAATGTCCCTGCTACATTCTAGAGGTGTATGTTTGTCATTTTCGCCGACATGATGGGTAGTTTTCTATAGGTCTTCATGGACGATTTCCTGGTCTACAGGGACTCATTTAGACTAAGTACTTCAGCGTTGCTATGAGCTGAACTTAGTGCTCTCGTAGGAGAAGAGTCACTTTATGGTGACTAATGGAATTGTATTGGGCCACATCATGTCCAAACATGGTATGGAGGTTGACGGCTAAGATTGATGTGATTTCCAAGCTTGAGCCGCCATAGAATTGGAAGCATTCAGGAAGTTCCTTGATCACGTTGGATTTTATAAGAGATTCATTAAGGACTTCAACAAGATCGTCGGGCCTATGACTGAGCTTCTATGCAAGGAGAGTGGGTATAGTTGATGAGAAAGATCTAATTTCATTTCATCAGATGAAAGACATTGTTACTAGAGCTCTTATCTTTCAGCCACTTGATTGGTCTCTCCCCTTTGAGATCATGACGGATGCGTCAGATTATGCAGTTAGAGCTATTTTAGGGCAAAGAAGGTATGGGCTACCATTTGCCATACACTATGCTAGAATGACTCTAGATGAAGCGTAGTGTAATTATATAGTTATAGAAAAGGGATCCTAGCAGTGGTGTTTGCTTTAGAGAAGTTTCGATCATACCTACTTAGTTCACATGTCTTTGTCTACATGGATCACACTGCCTTATGATACTTACATTCAAAGAATGATGCCAAACCTCACCTTATCAGATGGATCATTCTTCTCCAGGAGTTTTGTTTAGAGTTTCGAGATAAACCTAGAGTAAAGAATGTTGTGGAAGATCACCTTTCCTGAATTACAAATGCCGAGTACTCTGAGCAGATAATACTTCCAATTTTAGAGACCTTTCCAAATGATGCTATTTTATCTATTGCCTCACTCCCATGGTACGCTGATATTGTGAACTATATTGCCCCCAAGAAAGTTCCACAATATTGGTTGAAGTACAAGGTAGACAGATTCATGTCAGAGATTCATTTATACCAATGGGAGGATCCGTACCTATTTCGCGAGAGTACATATTGTACATGAAGGTGCATTCCTCAGGAGGAATACACCAGCGTGCTTGAGCATTTTCACAGATTAGAGTCTGATGGGCATCGTTTGGGGAAGCACACGACAACAAATGTTTTACAAGCGGCCTATGTTGGCCAACTCTATTTAAGGATGCTACAGATTATGTTCGAGGTTGTACTTATTGCCAGAGAATTTGAGGAACCATCGGTTCCAAAGATACCATGCCCCTGAGATATATATAGAATTTAGATGTTTTTGATGCTCGGGGCATAGACTTCATGGGCCCATTCCCTGTCAGTCAAGGATTTCTGTGCATCCTGCTTGTTGTTGATTATATTAGTCATTGGGTGGATCTTATCACCACCCGAGCCGCTGATAGATGTATGGTTTGTTCCTTTCTCAAGTATGCCATTATTGCACAGTTAGGGACTCCCAACATACTTATTTCAGATGGGGGAAACCTTTTTATCAATAGAGAGTTCAAGAAACCTTGTGAAGGAGTACGCCATTGAGCATAGAGTTGTGTCTCCTTACCACCCACAAACTAACGGATTGACTAAGATTTCAAATAGGGAGACCAATAATACTTCAGAAAGTTGTATGTCTAGATAGGAAGAACTGGTACCAAATGCTTGACTCAGTTTTATGGGCTTATCGGACGACATACAAGTCTCCATTAGGTATGTCTCCTTATAGATTGGTTTATGGAAAGCCTTGCCACATGCCGTTCGAGATTATTCACCATGGGCACTCCATGTATGCAATTTGGATTATGAGAAAGCAGTCTAGAGTAGGAAAGTGGATCTGAACAGATTGCTGGAACTTTGCGATTTCGCCTATGACAACTCACTTATGTATAAGGAGAAAGTCAAGCATTGGAATGATAGACACATTAGAAGAAAAACTTTCTCCCCTGATCAGCAAGTTTGGTTGTTTGATGCAAAATTGAAGTTGTTCCCTGGCAAACTCAAAAGCAAATGATCAGGACCGTTCATAGTTAGAGTTGTGAGTGACAATGGTAGTATTGTAAAATCTGGGTTGTCATCTGATGAACAACCATTTGGTGTGAACGAACAATTGTTGAAGCCATATCTAGATCATGACATATTCTAGTTTGTGGTAGATTCCATCCATTTGGTATCAGATGATGACCCTTTGACATCTTTTGCGTCTGATACATGAGCTGACATTCTTTTGTATATATCCTTTTTTTTATTCTTTCCTCTTCTGTTTTTTCTCATTCACCTATTTCCCAAGTGTGTATGCTATAATTACGATGTATTATATCCTAAATATAGGGGAGGCCAATGACTTGAATTGTTCTTTTCATTTTGTTTCATCACTCTAGTTTTTTCCTATACTAAGGGATCCTTTACCCTAAGTATAGGGGGAGTGACGTCGTTCATTTCATTCTTCTCTTGCGTTTTTATTTTTTTCTTATGTTCCCTTATTTTTCCTTCAACTTGTTGATATTCTTTTTCTTTACTTAGAGACCTTTTACCCTAAGCATAGGGGAGGACAAGTCGGGTCGTTGAGTTTGTATATTCTTTTCCTCGATCTTCCCCATTTGTACAGTATCTCTACTTAGGATTATTTAATCCTGAGTATGTGGGGAATCATCGACTTCTATTCAATTCATTCTTTATTCTTTGAGTCATTGTTGTATAGATTCTTTTAACTTTTATATACTTAGCACAAGTTTTGTCTTCCTTTGTCGCTTCTTAGTCACTATGAGGACATAGTTCGAGCTAAGTATAAGGGGGTGTCGTATATATTGTATAAATACTTTATCCATAACTCGTAATTTTGTTTATCTATAATATGGCTATTATTATAAAAAATGTTTTGAAAAATGATTTGCGAAAAAAATTTATAAAATTGTTTGAAAAAATTGTTTGTAAAAACATTTGTAAAATTATTTGTAATTTTGTTGTAAAATTATTTTCTACAATTTTTTTTGTAAAATTATTTGTAAAATTTATTTGATTGTAAAATGAGTTGTAAATTATTTGTGTATTAAAATTATATATATTGTATAAAATGTTTGTAAAGTTTTTGAAAATAAAATGTTTGCAAAACCTATTTGTAAAATTGATTGTAAAATGTTTGTAAAATAGTTTGAAAAGCTATTGTAAAACTGTTGTAAATTTTTTTGTAAAAAATTTTGTAAATGTTTGTAAAATCTTTTGTAAAATGATTTGAAAAGGTTTGTAAATTTTTTGTAAAATTATTTTGTCACGTGGGATATAAATTATAGGATGTACATATTGTTATAAAATCCATGTGTTTATAAAAGTTGTAGTTATTTATACTTATGTAAATAAAATTCTTTGTTCTATATGAAATCCTTTTATAAAATTTGTATTTAAAACATGTAAATAAAATCCTCTTGTAAAATAAAATCTTGTATACAACTTGTATAATCTTTGTGTTTATACTTGCATAAAACCCTTGTAAATATGCACATAATCCTTATTAATCCTTGTAAATACATTCAATCCACTAACTCTTTTGTTTTCTTTCAATATGTGCGTGTGTGTCTAAAATTCATAAAAAAATGCATAACTCTTTGAAAAACTTTTCAAAAAAAACTTTTTTCATCTTCTTTCTTTTCTTTCATTTTTTTGCATTTGCATGTGCTTTTTCTAGAATGGTATTGACATTTAAACTAGTTTGGAATAAAATCAAAGAGTAGAGTTTGGCTAAGACCTTAATCCACTTAATTTCAAAGGAACCTTATAGGAAATGGAGTTAGGACTCTTCATGTCAAGGGACTTAATTCTTTCAGTTCATAAGGCTATGTTCACATGTCATTTTGATTGGTATAAGTAGAATATTTAACAACACACGCATGCCCTTTTTAGAAATTGACTTAACTTGGACAAGCACTTTATACATAGCTCAACACAGATGAGGTGGTGAGGAGGCAGAGTCCTTTAGCACGTGGAAACACAAGAGTGGAGACATTCGCAATCACTATAAGTAGCCAGTGTGTTTCAACCAAGTCTAGTGGAACTGAAGTCTAATGACGGGATGATGTGGGTTGCAATAAAGCTTCAAAATAGAGAAAGTCTACTGGCTCAGGAAGAAAAAATCCTTTTGTACATGCCACACCTTTGCATATATTCAAGGAAAAAAGAAAAAAACATCATCATAAGCAAGGCATATGTTTCAAAGTTTTATATCAAGGAAGCCTGCAGCTGGAGACTTGGCTACAATGGTCAAACTCCAAGGATATGTAGCTATACTGGCCATAGTCCATTCTCTTCTCTACCCCCTCTTCTTGATCTAGTTGTACCATTTCTGAAGTGGGGAGCTATATTTCGCTTATACAATAAAAGAAAAGCTTCATAGTCATAAGATTTTGCGTATGTAGACTTGTTCTGACCTGACTATTGAGGCGACATGAACATAGAATTGTGGAACTTGAGGGTTGTTGAGTCTTAAATCCTAATCCTAAGAAGGTTTCTCCCTACTAATAATCCAAAGGGCTGACCGAGATCCATATTTCAATATTATGAAGAAAAGTTTAATCAGTAATATTTTTCTGTTCTTTATTTTTCCTTTATTCTTTTTCCTTTTTTCAGTCACTTATTTCTCAAATCAGTGTTTGCTAAGGGACTAGCAATAATAAAGCATAGGGGGATGATGAACTGCATTTCATCATCTTTACTCATTTATTTTAGCTTAAAATCCCATATAAAACACCTATAAATATTGATAAATCTCGCTTTATACTAATCATCATTTTTTTGTAAATATTGTATATTTATCACTATTTTAACATAAAATAAATAAATAAATAAAGGAAAATAAAGAAAACAAAAGCCTGTATATATGAAATAAATACATACTGACTCTAACCCCGAGATTAGGTAAAGGCTTGACCTAATCGATAAGAAATAAAGTAGGGGGAGATAAGGCCTAGTAACCAAAAAGATCAAGAAAACTACTCTTCACATGTATATTCACCATCATTCATTACTTGTACACTACTATATATATATATATTACATATTCCTCACCTTATTTTATTTATCACCAATTTCACCTCAAATAAAGATGTTTTCTCTTGGAACTTGTACATAAAACTAAGTTTTAAATATTTAAAATAATTACAAGAATAATCATTGTACAATTTATAAATAACCATACTTTGAAAAACTCGCAAAGCTCAACTTATCAGATCAATATCTTCTCCATAAAAATCCAAAATCAACGAAACTCACTTTCATTGTATTTAAAATTAAATAATCTTTAAAACAAAAGTTGTTTTCGTACTCAGAGTTAAGATGTGAAATGTGGCTTTTTGGAGTTCTAATGTATACTATACATATGTATATTATGTATATATATTTATTTTGCTTGTATTTTTGTATAAATTATTATTTTTAAACTATATATTGTATTTGATTTATATAAAATACAAATAAAAATCAAAAAATCAAAAATAATAAAAATCAAATCATTTATATATTGTATATGTATCACTATGTATATTGTAAAATACCCCTGTTTATTTATCCTAATAAATTATTTCATAAAAATAAAATAAAATTATGGTTTAAATATTTGTAAAATGTTATAAAATAATAAATTACTAAATTATATGTATACTTTTAAAAATAATATATTAAAAATCTAAGGGTTGTATATATATGTATATATACCTATGAATAAAATGTTTTATTTACTTTAACCTATGTATATAATTTATTTAAACTATTAAAAATCACCACTAGTAAGCTAATTTAATTATTAACATTTTTAGTTTTCAAGACTTTTTATTTGAAATCATTTTCGATATTATTTTTAATTTATTTTCATTTTTAGCTTTTTTGTCGTTTTCTGTTTTTGTCTTTTAGCTGGCCACGCTCTGATTGGTTGAACTTGGGACTATTGACCCGGGTTAACTCTCCAACCTACAGCTTCGCCCAATTCTTTCGCTAGGCAGTGACTCTTCTCCATTTTTCTCTGTCTAATAAACTACTCACCAACACTCGATTTCTTTTCTGATCTTTTAGCTTGAGTACACAACATCCTCGCTAGATCATCAACTTCGTCTTCCACGCCTCAGAACATGTGATCTTTGAATTTCAAAAACCGTCGAACCTCATGCCTATTTATAGTTCCAGATCTCCAAAAGCTCTGGCTAATCCATTTTTCTCTCGAGTTTCTTCGTCCGAGGGTATGCCAGGCAAGCAGAGGTTGTGGTAGAACTTATCTCCATCATCCGGGAGTGGGTTCAAATGCTGGAGATTTGAAATCCATTCGACGTTGAAGAATATCGAAGGTCGTTGTTGTTTCTTCACCTAACGTAGTGAATCAAGGAGATAACCCCATTCTGTCTACCTGTAAGTATTATAGGTAGGTTTTCTTTGATTCTGCATTTTAAATTCACGTTTGATTTTCATCTATGAGCTTATCTCCGATCATCAATCTCTCAGCTCTGATCTGCTCGATCGGAGCTCCACAGACATCCTTTTTCAAATCCGATTACACCATCACTTCGCCCTTACATTTCTCTGCCTTCCACCACATTCTGGCCCTCCAGATCACCCTTGATATGGTTCCTCGACTCAGCTCCAATTACCATCCACCAGGGTCGACCTATTCACTCTTTTTTTTCTTATTCGCTGATAATGACACTGCTGGAGTCCCATCACTGACAACCTAGAGCTTTAGAACCTTGATTGGTAACTATCGAGCATCATCGACACATCAAATCGATAGAGGAGTACTGTCAGGGGCTTAAATGACCTTCAGGAGGAGATAATGATCCAGATTGGCCGACCTATGATCGATTGAAAGTCGCCAGAGTCGACCTTCTTCACAATTCATTGAACATACTTCTTGGTCGCACGATCATGAACATGAGATGCTAGATTGAATCTGAACCATCCAAAAATCCCTAATTCTACATCGTTGATCAGGCCTCCAGATCAGATCTGCTTCGTTCATCATGCACGTGCCTCGTCGCATGCCTCAACGAATTTCGCATCCCAGCCCTTTTGTTTTCTTATTTTGTGAATAAAGTCCCCAGTGGGACATGTGTCATTAAGTCATATATTGAACATTTGCATATAAACCCATGTTGTTTCTTATGTTTACTTTTGAGTCCTTTTTAAACTGCATAATGTGCGCAACACGTGAGTTCCGGGAAAAATTGCTATAAAACCCATCATTTCTTTGTTATAAAAAACCATAAAATCACTGAAAACCCTGAAAAATGCATAAACAAGCTTTCTGGAAAATTTGAAAAATTAAATTTATTTTTGTATATATTTTCCATATTTTCAATTTTATTTTCTATTTTAAAAATCGAAAACCAATTGTTGCATTTTCTGTTTGCTTGATTTCCTTTTTTAATTAATTTGAAAATCCTAAAAAATCTAAAACTCCTTGAAAAATCACAAAAATATTAAAAAATTATCTAAGATATAAAATTTAATTTTGTTTCAATTTTTTTAGACTTTTTGCTTCCTTTGAAAATACAATAAGAGCTTTCTTCCTCATTGCTTTTATCCTTCATTTTATTTGTTTGTTTAAAAAAACTAAAAATACAGAGACACTAAAAATTTAAGAATTATTAAAAAATAAAATCAGAAAGAATAAAAAATATAAAAATTAAGAATCCATAAAAAAATAAAAAGAAGAAAAATCCACAAAAACCAAGGTAGTTTGCTAAGAGATTTCTTCTTCTTTTATTTAATTACTTGCCTTTAATTTAAATAAAGATCAAGATATTTGTAGCCTCCTTGAGTTTGATCCTATACGATATATACGTCAATAAATAGAAACTTTCTCTTGCTTACATATGATTGATTTATTTTTGGCTTGAGAATTAAATAAAATTTTTTGATTAAAGCTTCTTTCAGTTGCGATATTTCACCTTATGATTAATTTCATTAAATAAAAATCCGAAAGGTTTTGTTCAATACTAGGTAAAGTTTGAACCTGTAGAAAATCTAAGAGTCCATCCTTTATCAATCTATTGATCCTATCAACATATAAATGACTAAGCCTTTGATGCCTGATCATGTTCGAATGATTTCTGTCCTCTCTAGTTTTCTTAGGATTTTTATTAGTGGGCATTATATTCATGATATATTCATTAATGTACACCATATAGAGTCGACCAGAAGTTATAATACTATATGCAATTTATTTATCATAATCAATTATGACAAGTTTATCATGGTAAAAGAGTGAATATCCACTTCTAACTAACTTATATATAGATATAAGGTTTTCTAACAACTGGAACATAAAGACAATCTATAAGTATAAGGACTCTCCCACTAGATAATGATAGTCTGCATGTCCCGACAGCGATTGTTGTAACAGTTGCATCAGATCCCGTTTGTATGATTATCTCCCCTTCATCAAGACTCCTAGTTTCCTAAAATAGATGCAACAAATTGCGTACATAAAAAGAAACATCAAAATCCATGATCCAACTATCTTCTCGTCCTATGAGAAAATTGGTTTCAATGATGAAAGTAGAATATATGCATGCCATGGTATTATCTTTACCCTTCTCTAAGGTTTTCAGAAAATTTGGACAATCTCTTTTCCAATGCCCTGAACTTTCATAGTGATGACAAACATCTGTTTTATGGGAAGTCATATATGTGGAAGCTTGAGAGGATGACTCACCACTTTGACTCTTATTCTTCATCTGCTGGGCTAGACTCTTTCAAAACACGCGCTTCCGACTTTACTCTATGTAGTTCACATCACCAAATATCTCCTTTAGATTCAACATTATATAATGGGCGTTCTCTATGTCCATATGTTTCTTCCAAAGCACATTAGATAAAGGCCCCATAATATAGTATCGAACCAGCAAATGGTACTTATTAAATTTTTCATTTAATTTTAATTATTCCATTGACATTGGATGTTTATGCTTGTTCTCAGCACATAATTGATGCTCTCTGCCGAGAGAACAAGCTTCAAATTATGGATCCAATCCGAATAATTTGGTTTGGTCAACTGCTTTACCTCTAAAAGCCTGGTGAGTGGGTTCATGGATTTCATATCTTAGATTAATAATGCACTTACATTATAACATATAATTAATTATATATTCAAATTTAAAATTTTTTATTAAGGATTTTTAATCAAATTTATCTTACCTTTAAAACTCTGAAAGTACATTCCCTTATTAAACTTTCAAAGCAAGAGATATACTTACTGTTATACCTCTAGCAAGCTCTGGGATCTCCTTTTTACCTTTTTTACATCCCAATTATATAAGAAATTGCAACTATAATAAAAGGATGTGGGAACTCATTCCTCCTTGCATGTCCAACTTGCATTTCTCAATTCAGTCTTTAATACCTGGGCCCGCCACCCCTATGGTGATGCTGATCCGTTGTTAATTGAATCAACTGTCAATGGGAATAGAACCCACTATGCGCAATAGAATACCACCTCAATTATATGAGGAGCAATATTTGGGTCACTATGTATACGACCATATTATTTTGAGAAGTGAAGAGCCCGATCCATGTGCACTTGTATGTTGGAGTTATCACTTCGAATAGGCATGTCCAGCATACAATCCATGGCGATGGAACCCTTTACCTTTATGGAAGAACATGGATGTCATTTACATGATCCTCCATAAGTTTATCAAATTTTTGTTAGTTATTATGAATCGTATTCATTACTATTAATTCTTTGATGGGGGTTACAACTCTATTTATAATAGACTATTTATTTTAATTAGATCTAATTAATTTAATCATATTAAATAAAATTAACAATCCATTTCCATCAATAAATAATTAGGGTTTCTTGATATTACTATATAGTATACACCCTCATATTGTATATTTGTATTATTCCAAGTAGTTGTTTAAAGTATATAAGACTTCTCATACTACCCTTCCTTGAAATGGATCAAGCCAGGTCGGACATATAATGATAATAGGGATCATTTCCACTCTGGTGCAGATTGCGAATTAAGTAACCTATTAGCATATTCACGGCCTAGACACCATCATCGAATCAATTCAAGACAACACAATTTGTACAAATTATACTAAGAGGTTTTATCGATCACATGCTCTTGGTGAACAACATGATACATATATAGTAATCACTCATAAATCTTAGACATCTTAAATATCTTTAAAGATCCTAAATTTCTAGTTATATCAAGCAAGCATGTTTTGGATGTAGGTTTAACAAGGGTTTTTACTCATGAAACAATCATTCAACGGTGATTGATGTTTACTCAGATATTTCCATAAATGTTAAGCATCAACTTAATCATGGAAAATTCATAATTTCTTGATTTTACATTGAATGATAAACACATTATGAAAGTAATCTTGATGATTCAATAATCATTCAACCCATCTCCATTAAATATGAAATATCTAGGGCAGACGTAGGCTGAATTACACAAATAATTTTTGAGTGGCTTGATGGTTTAATACTATACTTAATTAAATTGTTTATTTTATGTTTCATGATGTAAAATCAATAACAAAAATTAATTTCTTACAGATATGTGAATACATGAAAAAAATATCACTGTGAGAACATTTTAAAATGTAATTTATGCACCTTTATTGCCAACAATTGGCTACTGTTTTGGGAACATATTTAGATTATCTAAATGCATTTTTTTATCCAAAAAATTCGATAAAATAGTGCATAAATCGTAGCTTTTCATTTTATCGAAACTAATTTGAAACATGTGTGTTATGTGATAACTACGAGTCCCCACACATCCGATATACAAAACCTTGTTCCCTTAAGGTTTAGGTTAGATCCAAGACCTCAGTACCTAGCTTTCATACCACTTGAAGGCTAGGGTTTGGGCCTTAATGCATCACGAAAGTGTGTAAATCACATCACATGCAATCAAGAGCGACTAGTTGTACTAGTTGCTCAGGGCAATGGGAATTTAAAATTTTAATTAGATGAAACCACATGATATGAGAAATCTTCTCAAATTGTTTCATAAAGATAACAAATGAGTCAAAGGATTACCTATTGAAACGTGATTGTGAACGTATATCTATAAGCAAAGAGACCTCACGTCTCAAGTCTGATCCGACGAAGGATGCACTTATGGGCGTGTGGATGAGATGTGTAGTTCCTGCAATCTGAGTTGATGATATGAGGTTGGAATATTCTGATTTTGCCTCATGAAATACAGATCGTTCTTCATGAGCAAAAAGCACCGAAGAAGGAGGAGATCCACAAGTAGTCGATTCGGCAACACAATGGCATTATGATGACGACGACATCTCTCGACAAAATATGTGGACGGCCACAATATTTGGAGAGATAGAGAGAGAGAGGCTTGGACATGTGGTAGAGAATGTGTGAGAGAGAGAGAGTTATTGCTCTTGCAATTGTTGTTAAGAAAGAGCAAGGTCTAGCCTTTATTTTATAACGCATTGGATGTGCATGAATCTCAAGCCATGTACACACATGATCAATGGTGTAGATTATTTTATGATTTCAATCAATGACCATGATTTTATAGCATAAATTTGCAATAACAAAAAGTTAATTAAAGAAATTAAATATATCGAAAATCAGCCAATATAATTCAATTTAAAATTAAATCAATAAATATGGAATTACTTGGAAAGAGAGCAAGTCTCCTTCCATACAATGGGTGAATGGCCATTAGGATTCAAGTTGGTCATCCACTCCTTGTATGGTAAGGAGGCTTTCTTATTCCAATTATGTGGAGATCTCATATCTCATCATATATTCCACATGTGCAACCATTGTTGGTGCATATTTATCACCAAAATAATCATATTTATTTTATGAAAATTTCTATCATGTCATTGATAATTATGAATCATATTAATACATCCAATATAAAATATAAATTGCATTTTCAATTAATTATTCAATGTGAATCCAATCCACATCAACATTTAATTCGTAAATACTATTTACAATTAAATCTCTCCAAGAAATTATAATCACATTTATAATATTTATTATTATTTTGGATAGTGATATCAAAATTAAACATATCATTGATAATTAAATCATATTTAATTATCTTAGATGGCTATTCTCATGTGTCCAAAAATATGAATCATATTTATATTATTCATGATAATTAAATCACATTTGATCATCAATTTCCCGAAGCTAAGTTACATTATCAACAATGGAATTATTTGTTAATTCTTTAAAGAGTATTGTGCTTTCTCCATGGATATTTGGAGACTGGACGACTGTACATTCCGTGTTTAGTGACTTGGATACTGAGATCATACATCAAATCCATATCTCAGTGATTTCTCAAACACGTTTGATTAAATCAAGTTATAAGTATAATTTTCTCATTGCATCCGACTTACATTCAGATCAATGTCCACCATTTGGACCAAGATTGGATTACTAATCTATTGAGAGGGGTCACTAAAATTCAAACATGTTTCATCACTCCCTCAGAATGGAAGTGTCATGGTTATATAATCATTTACGATCACTTCAACCTCGAGTATTCTTAATACCTGTACATCTTGCATACTATAAAGCCTAGAATAAACTCAAAGTTTTAGATCATATTTAGACGACCTTCTTCAGGATTTTCTCATCAAGTTTCTCATTCGGTCATTGGGAGCTGCTATTGATCATATGCTTCCCAAAAGCATATATCATACCTAAAAAATCTTTTCATGCTTCCAAAGAAAAATGACCATTCATAGAATTTGATTAGTCTCAATACCTCATGAGTGATATCGTGTCTTTTAGTTCAATAGTGAACCTGTATGATCCCTTGGAGAGATCATATTGCTCATATGCCTCTTGTATGCACACCAGCTTACTTTTATTAGGTCATCACCTAATGCTATGTCTAATGTACATACTTAGATATATAGCAATACATCCATTTCTGGTCAGAGGATACATGCCTATATCATGATAGCATATGGCATTGGTCTTGGTTATCTCGATCTCGTCAAGTCAACTCTTTGTCCTAAATAATCTAACACCTCTGAATCTCTATTCCTATACAGAGGACATGCATCAAGAGGCCAATCAGATATCAGCCTTTAGAGAGGGATTATCATCTCCTTCTTAGGTTGGAGATTCTTTATTAACAATCATTTGACGGTTCCTGATGAGTCCTCAATCTAACTCTTTAGATATCATCCAAGCACTAGCCTCTATGATTCAACTATTGGATCACAACTATGTGATTATTAAGATGGCCATGGTACATAAACCTAATTGTACCAAGGGACCTTATAAGAGCATTCATTCATTTAATCTCAGATAAGGATTGAAATAAATCAATAATCTTTATTTATAGATCAAGTACTACACTAGCATTTATTTTAGGAATGTTTTACCCCAGCCTCACATGGATAACATCATCCATGCTCCCTCAAGTGCTATCTTCATTGGATCGGACTTCAGACAAGAGGTCTCTTGCTTTAGAGACTAGAGTATCACAATCATGCTTCAAGAGGTAATTCTATACTCATGTGATATCGATGGAATATATTGAGAATGTTTCCAATCTGTGTGGTTCTGTTGATTTTTTTCTAAAATTCTGATGTTATCATGACTTGTATGAAAAGTTAGTTTTTTTATTTGATTTGATCTGATATGCACGCTTCTATGATGCACGAGGCTTTTACAAAACTCCCTTCATATTATACAACCATGGTGGTAGATTATATGTCATTGTAATAATGGGCCAATAGGAATAATCATTACTTCATCCATGTGGGTTAAATCCGTTAGTCGACAAATCGATTACTACATTTCTTATCTCTGCAGCGAATCTGGGTGATGAATCCATCAATGCTTGCTAGCATTAGCAGTCAGAAGGATGCTTCATGGTCCCATCATAGGTATGTTTGGCATGCCATGTCATCTACTTCATGGTTTTTCCTATAGTAATATATTCTCTGAAGCCGTGGGCCAATGGAAAGTATCGTAGAATTTTTTGTGGGACATTCGACTTCAAATCAGCCCTATAACGATCCTCGCCACAAACATGACAGCTTATTTCATCTTGATGCTCTTTATAGTACAACATATGGTGATTAAGGCATGCATCAATCTGGACCTCAAATAGATCCAATTTACTCATCATTATCTTGACCTTATAAAAACTATATGGTAATTCATTTTTCTCAGACAACATTCTCTTGATCAACTTGATCAAGGTGTCAAAACTAAAATCTGTCATGTTATACTAATTCATCAATGACAACAACTCAGAAACAACATATAATTGAGAAAAAGTAAGTCCACCAGGCCATAATGGGCCCTCTTCTTTACGTAGCAAGTCCTTAAATTGTTGACAGTCTATATCGTTCTCCTCTGATTTAGATGCTTGATTGGATTTAGGTCTGGCAACATCTCTAATCATTTGGGCAAACATATTCTCTGGACTATCACAAGTCTCAACATCAAAATGCCTCTTCTCTCAATGTGCTTACCATGTTATATAATCATCGGCAAAACCCTTTCCACACAAGTATTCCACAATAATGTTCCTTGATGTTGTTTTCATTAGATTGCACTTCTTACAGTGATAAATAATATTCTCATGTATGCCAACAATCCCCAATCCCTGGACATAAATTTCTCTCTCACAAAACCATCAGACTCTAAACCATGTACATTCAAGTACACACAAGGTCCATCGCTTAACCTACACCATGAAGAGATTTTGAGCTAAATCCATCAGTTAGATAACCACCCACCAGGAACTACACTTTCTTACATAAGCTACATCCATATCATACATTAGCCACGTTCATATCTTAGGTGCCCACAATAACCTTAAACCTCTAAACCCTACATCCATACCCACAGACTTAGATGATATAAGGAAATGACATTTTATTTATTTTTAGTTTTATACATTGACGAGTCCCAGATTCATCTACTTTATTTATCTATACTATCTATATAGATCAAGAAAACTAATTAAATTCATTAATAACTAACATCAAATAATAATCATTCAGTTGTAAATAACTAACCCTAATTATCGTATATTAATAGCCAGTTATTGTGCCCATATTTTATGTGTTTATCATTTATTAAAAATCCAATAAAATGAGATTAATATTGAACATAACTAATTAAACATAATTTATAAATTAAAAATCCAAAAAGAAAAGAAAAGAAACTTAAATAAGTAATTTTATTACTTGAAATTACCTACAAAAAAATTTTCTATGTATAAATGACATATTCTCTCTTTGAGTTCTGCATGAAAGTTGTAGATCTCATCTAGATATATAATTTTCATTGTGAACCTTTTTTTACTTTCACCTATAACTATTTCTTTTTTTATTTTTTGTATTATTCATTTATCTGGATTCTAATTAGGTCATGTGGTGCCACCTACTTCAGCCACATGCCCCGCTCCCACGCAGCAAACCCACCTCACTTCATTACCGTATGATCATTATGATGAGACAATTATGCTTTCATCTCCCCCTTTCTACTTTTGACCACTCGATTGTCACCACCAGATCATCTGCACTACTCAACCGCACACAAATCGCAACTGTATGATGGCAAGATCTGACGGTTCCAATTCATCGTCAACCTCCCTCTTCTCATCTCCGAGAGGTGCAATCTGATTAACCATCTAACTCCTTTGTATTATCCCGTTGCTTCCCATCACCATATTCGTCAACCTCCACTACCAACTTTTACATCTAACTCCTCCAATCAACGCCAATCCCTTAACTCCCACTTTGGCCCAACTGTCACCAACCTACAGGTAGATAAAACTGTCTAGACAACCACCTGCAACCATGAGTCACCCACTTCAAATACTCCTTCACCGACACCGATGCCCAAAATGGTCATCCACCTTCATGCAGGAAAAGGCCAAGTTCCTCTCAACCCTTAGATGACAGCGATAGGGTCGATTGATGATGCAAAGATGACCTTCTTCCTCATTGAGACCCATGGTGAAACGCCATGCTACATCACTATTTGAATGGTTGTTTGAGCTATCCATCACGACTAGATGGATGAAGTGACGACCGAAGGCTCAATGTGAACCTAACCCATGCATGTTGATCACCTCATGTGTGTTAACTTAAAGGTCAGATAAATTAGTGTTTGAATTTTGCTCTGTTCTTTAATTTGATTCGCCTTGTATATAAGTCCACTATCAACTTTGATTAGCGCTTCACCTTCATCGTGAATCCTATGCCCACATTAGAGGTATTAGTCACCTTCTTCCTTCTTTCATGTCCTTATCACTCCATTCCCATTATTCTCTGATCACAGAAGAAGAACCCACTAGGGTCCCATCTTCTCCACCTCACGAACCTTCATTCCACTCATACACTCTTCAATGCTTCTGCTATGGTTTGACTAACTTTGTAGGTCGAGCGAGTGTTCAATGCTCGGAATTCAGAGCTAGCTCTGATCCGGAGCTCTATCTCTAATGACCAAACATCGTCTGTCAATTTCAGATGCACTCACACCTTGACTAATATCAAACACTCTTCACGGGGTATCCAAGCATCTTCATCCACCTTTAGGCAATCCGATGTAGGCTGGAGGAGGATTCTATGGCTTGTCAGAGCCCAAGCTCTTCCGATACAACATGAAGGAGGAAGTTGGGGCACCAACATACATGTATCATCAGATCATGCCCAAATGGGTGTGATCCAACTAACCAAGAGCAACCACATCGACCATTGAAATCATGCAGCTTCAAACGACACCGAACCAAAGCCAAAGCACTCGGTGCTACCACGTGGATCGAACCACGTCCATCAACCCTATCCTGGACTGAATGTGCCTCACGAGTGCAGTTTGGGTAATTTGTAGTGCCAACCCACTGGTTCTTTTGAATTGTAAAAATACCATGCGTAGGGGTATTCAATAAAATCAGCAACAAGTTTTTACATTTGTATTTTAGTCCCTTTAGGGACCTATTTGTGATATTTTTTTTATGTTTTATTGCATTTATGCCCCTGACTTATTTGTTGAATAACTACAGCATGTGAAATCCAATTGACTTGGTTTCAATTTCATTGTGAAGCTCATTTCATCCTCTGTGATATGACATTTTAATCTCTGACTTACTTAGCCACGTGTTAATTAATTATATGAATAAATTACTTCATTCATGATTATTTATTTGTCATTAATTCATTTATCTTCGATGCATGTATTAATTGGACCTTGAAAGAAAATATTTATATTGTTGGAGTTATACAATTGATTCATGAGCATACTTCTACATGCGATGTGTTTAATTCATTCTTTTCATTTCATATATTATTTAACAAGAATTAAAAACCTATTAAAAAGAAATGCATCTCATTCATATGTGATCTACATTACAACGCATTGTGTTTCTTTGACCTAGATACTCTACTAATAACTTAACATAGATGTTAGATTTCTGATTAATTGTATTAATGGCTTGTGTCCCTGTGTTCGACCTTGGAGTTGCCTAGGTAAAAATTAAGCCGAGTCCTCCTCGCAGAGATTTTTTACATGATTATGTTGAGTGCTTCTTGGCCCGTGCTACAACAAGCACATTTTATCTTAGCCAATTAGCGATTCATCAGATGGTGATGTTGCCAGGGACATGACTTCATTTATATAATTAAATTTGATTTATTAATTATGTTAAGTTGATTATTTGTTATTTAGGTCAATGTTGTTTGTATTGTTTTAATGCATTATTTTTTATTTATTGATTGTGATGTACATTCACTTGTTAATTCCATGATTTATTTTTAACCATTTCTCTTTGTGTCAGGGCTCATAGATTCGAGGATGCTCAGAGATTTACAAAGGCTAGTGCTCAAGCTTGAAGTTCCAGCTGAGAGGAGACATAAGAAACCACTTCAAGAGCTTGAAGATTATAAATTTATCTTTTTATCTATTTTATTATCTTGTGTTGTATATAATCTGTAATATTTGGACTTTGACATTATTATTGTGTATGTTGAATATGTTTCACCCTTGCTAGGGTAGGACTCAACTTGAGTGCTCGACTTAGGATTTAGGTACACAACTCTTAGAGATACTCTTGACATATTATTCTTTGTGCTTGAACCATAAGTTAGGACACATTAGCTGATTCTCAAGAGATTCATACATCTCTTAAGATTCATGAGACAAACGTAAGATACATTTGACTTAGCCAAACTTAATCATATTTTTTCCTATTAATAGAACTTATGCTTAGGAAGTAGTGTTTTACAAACTTGCATTCATTTAGATATTAATTTTTATTCGGTATCGCATATGCATGAAGAGAGCTGGGATGATTGTAAGTATCTTTGACATGCACATGCATCATAGTTTTACGTCTGCATGAGATTTTTCAAAATCATCTATCTTATGTTTTATGACATAATGTTTAAAGGAAATGGGACTGGATGATAGATGATGTTTTATGTACTCAATAGTAATTTCAAGTGATAACCAAGCTCTTAAAACTGGTATTGTAAATGCAAGTTGGCCTAATTAAAATGGAGCTAAAATTTACCTTATATTGGGAGAGAAAGCCCCTCATTATTTGTAGGCCTATTTTGCATATTGATAGGTGAGGGTGTATACTTAAGTTAGTGCCCAAATCCTACTTAAGATTACTCATAATGAACTCAAATTTTGTATTATCATCAATAGAAGAGACGAGATAACTTGACCATACATTTTGGTCTTCATTTCATGTGGTGAATCTATCAGGTTTGTTTTTATTTTGTTGTGATTCTTTCAAACCTTCCTGAAACCCTAGATCTCATTCATCTTATTAGATTCAACTAACCCTAAATTGTGCCTCGATCTTCCCACCCTTAGATCCACATTCAATATACTTAGGCTTCTTTTTGACCTAAGTATAGGTGGGACCAAGTTATCTCTTATTGTTCACCTCATGTTCCTTATTTCGTATCATATCTTATTATTTAAGCTATTTCTCAGCTTACTTATAGGGGATGCGATAACCTATTATTTTTCACTCTTTCATACACCCTGTCTTCTTGATTAAGTTCTTATACATCTCCTTATATTTAGTATGAGTTATGGCTTCATATCACTTTGCGCTATGAGGACATAACATCAGCTAAGTAGAGTGGGTGTACCGTATATCTTTCCTATATTCTTTAGACATAGCTCATATTTTAAGATTTTTCAAAGAAAAATTGGGCTACGAGTATCATATTATTTGGAACTGATTTTTGTAAAAATAATTTGAAAAGGGCTTAAAAATCTTATGAACCTATTTGACATGGTTTTCAAAAATATTTTACATGGTTTGTAAAAGTACGAGTTTACTTATCTTGTAAAATGTTTGAAAAACCTACATCTTTGTGACATTGTCTTGAAAAATGTTTTACTTAGGTTTGACAAATAGGTTTCTATTTATTTTGAACATTCTTTGTAAAAAGTCTGGAAAATTCTATAATTATGTTACATGGTTTGTAACAAGTTTTCATATTGTTTTCAACTTTAAGGGGGCAAATTGAGATTAAAAATTGTTTTATAAATAAGACTAACTCTCTTACATAATAAAAATAAAATAATATATATAATCACACAAACATTAACTAATTTTGTGTTCTTCCCTGATACTTTTAATTTTTACTCAAGACTTGTTGAGATATTTAACATTTGGTTTATGAGATCTAGAGACTTAGAGTTAACCGGTCTTAATTATTAGGGTCCCAGACTTAATAATTCACACTTCTCTTGTTAGAAAGATTTGCATGTTATATATGCATGTTATGGCCAACACTCACTTGCACGATTGCACTCATGATTGAGATGAGTTGAGGTTTCACTTGAGGAACTAGGACTTGAGATTTGAATTTGGATCTGATCTGATGATACTCAAGGATGGGAAAAAATTAATGAAGGTTTCATGAAACCTAAGTGTCAACAACTCTAAGCCAGTATGAGAACATGGTTCTTATACTAATCTCTTGATATTTGACCTAAGTGCCAGGTTTTATAAAATAAAATAAAATGTTGATCAATGTATGCCAATTGTTGGTAAAAGCAGTGGAGCTAGATAAAAAGAAAAAGATAAAGAGACAAACTTAATAATTACAGAAGTTACATTTATATGACCTTCCACCAAAAGAAAATGCTCCCAACCTTTTAAGTGTCCATTTGGGCCAAAAATCATAGGCTTTTATGAGTTGGTCTAGTACCTAAAAAAGGCTCTACATCGTACAACGATACAAATCCGGGTGTAGAAGGTATTTTAGATACTCAAAAGAGACACACCCCGATGCATTCGCAGGAAAACAAGTACAAACGACTCAACTTCTTTTAACAGACACCCTGATTAACAACAAATATATATGTGTGTGTGTGTGTGTGTGTGTGTGTGTGTGTGTGTGTGTGTGTGTGTGTTGAGTTAATAAGGCACTTGAGAGAGACATTGTTTCAATGAGTGGGAGAGAAGAAATGATACCATCATATTACCTCCATTATCTGGCCAATCATCTACACTTTGAGTTCTGATAAACTAAAGAGATGGTGGATTGAAGCGAGACTAGATTTATTCCCTATTGTTGAGGGTTGGGTCCTTATGAGAATCTCTTGTATTAGAACTTTATGTGACTTCTTAAACTCTACTCTTGTCAATGCAGTCAACACATAATGTCAAACTGCTTACTATAAATGTATGCATTGAGAGTCCGATGATTAGAGGAGTTGAATTCCGTTTGATTAAGACATGGTACAACTTAGAGTCTTAGGATCTCTAAAAACAAGTGTTTTGGATGATCAAGCCTTGTCTTTTCACATACTTATGTCAGGAATTTCACTAATTCATTAACTCTCTAATTCAGTATTTATTTATTAGCTCGAGGATAAGATGAGCTTAAGTATAGGGGGTGATGAATCCCATATTCATCTACTTTACTTAATTATACTATCTCTCTAGCTTAAGAAAATCAATAAAATTCAATTACAATTAACATTAACTAATAATCACTTTGTTGTAAATAACTAACCCAAATTATTGTATATTAAAAACCCTATTATTGTGCCCATTATTTATGTGTTTATGATTATTTAGAACTACAATAAAAATGAGATTAATATTGTACATAATTAATTTAACTTAATTTGTAAATTAGAAGCCAAAAAAGTAAGAAAAGAAAATTAAATAAGTAATTTTATTACTTTAAATTACTTAAAAAATATTATATGTATAAATGACATCTTCTCTCTTTGATTTGTACATGAAAGTTGTAAATCTCATCTAGATTTTCAATTTTCATGTTTTACACTTTTTCTAAATTCACTTTTATCTATTTCTTTTTTATTTTTTGTATTATTCATTTCTTTGGATTCTGATTGGCCACGTATCACGACCTGCTTTAGCCATGTGCCACGCTCCCACGCAGCTACCTACCTCACTTCAGGACCTTCTGATCATTACGATCAGACGGTTACACTTTCATCTCCCCTGCTCTACTTTTGACTGCTGATTATCGCCACTAGATCATATGCATCGCTCAACCACACCCAAACCGCAACTGTCTGATCGCAAGATCAGATGGTTCCGCTTTGTCTTTAACCTCCCATTTCTCATCTCCAAGAGGCGTGATCTGATTAATCATATAACTCCTCTGTATTATCCCATCTCTTCCCATCGCCATATCTATCAACTTCCACTACCAACTTCTTCATCTAACTCCTCCAATCCACACCAATCCCTTCACTCCTACGTTGGCCCAACTACAACCAACCTACAGGAAGATGAAATTACCTAGACAACCACCTGCATCCATGAGTCACCCCCTTCAAATACTCCTTCATCAACACCCAAAATAGTCATCCACCTTCATGCGGTCAAAGGCCAAGTGTCTCTCAACCCTTAGGTGATAGTGATAGGGTCGATTGATGATGCAAAAATGACCTTCTTCCTTGGTGAGACCTATGGAGAAACACCATGCTAGAGCATTATTTCAACAGTTGTTCGAACTTTCCATCATTGCTGGATGGACGAAGCGATGACTGGAGGCTCAATGTGAGCCTCTACCCAAGGTCAGATTATTTTGGGTTTGAATTTTTCTCTGTTTTCAATTTGATTTGCCTTGTATATTGTTCCAATCACAACTCCAACCAGCACTTCACGTTCATCGTGAATCCTATGTTGACACTGGAGGTATTAATCACCTCCTTACTTATTCTGTGTAACGATTACTCCATTCCCATTCTTCTTTGGTCACCGGAGACGAACACACTAGGACCTCATCTCCTCCACCTCATGACCATTCATTCCACTAACGATCTGCACTCACGCAATCTTCAATGCTTTAGCTATGGTTTGACTAACTATGCAAGTCAAGCGAGCATTCAATGATCAGAATTTAGAGCGAGCTCCGATCATGAGATCTACCTTCAATGACCATATATCATCTGCCAATTTCAGATGTTCTCACATCTAGACTAATTGCCAGTAATCTTCATGGGGTTTCCAAGCATTTTCATCGGCCTTCAAGCAAACCAACGCAAGATGGAGGAGGATGCTCAGGCTAGACAGAGCCCAATCTCTTCCTCCACAGTATGGATGAGAAGTTGGGGAACCAGCGTACAGGTATCGTCGGATCAGTCTCAAATGGGTGTGATCCAACGGACCAAGAGCAGCCGTGTCGACCACTTAGAGTCTATAGCTTCGGATGACAATGAAACAAAGCCAAAACAAACGGTGCTGTCATGTGGCCTGATCCATAGCTAATCAATCCGAGCCTGGACTGCATGTGCCCCACACGTGTGGTTTGGGTAATTTGCAATGCCAACCCCTAGTTCTTTCGAATTGCAAAAATGCCCCTACGTAGTGGGTATTCAATAAAATTAGTAGCATGTTTTCCGTATTTCCATTTTAGTCCCTATGTGGAGTTATTTGTGATATTTCATGTTATGTTTTATTGCATTTATATCCATTGCTTTTTTGTTGAATAACTATAGCATGTGAAATCCAATTGTCTTTATTTCGGTTTCATTGCGAAGATCATTTCATCCCATGTGATGTGGCATATTTTAATATCCTTCTTACTTAGACTCATTGTGTTAATTAATTAGAGGAATAAATTTCTTCATTCATGAATATATTTCTTCCATTAATTCATTTAGCTTCAATTCGTGTATCAATTGGACCTTGAAAGAAAATATTTACATTGTTGGAGTTATACTATTAATTCAAGAGCATACTTCTACATGTGATGTGTTTAATTCATTCTGTTCATTTTGTCTATTATTTAACATGCATTAAAAACATATCAAAAAGAAATGCATCTCATCCATATGTAATATACATTACATCGCATTGCATTTCTTTGACCTAGATACTTTCTCAATCACTAAACATAGATGTTAGATTTCTGATTAATTGCATTAATGGCTCGTGTCCCTATGTTTGACACTAGATTTGGATAGGTAAAAATTAAGCTGAGTCCTCCTCACTGAGATTTTTTACTTGGTCCTGTTGAGTGCTTCTTGGCTCGTGCTACGACAAGCATGTTTTATCTTAGCTGATTAGCGATTCATCATCCATCCTCGATGATTTCGTCGTAGATATAGTATTTATATTCCTTGCATATAAGATTTATTCTTTGCAAAATTTTTACAACTTAGCCACACACTTCTCCAATATACATCATTAATTAACCCGTCAAAGTTCAATGCATAAAAGCTACATTAATTAACCTTTGAAAGACCAATTTGTTATATCAGATAGGATCGTGGTTTTGCCATTGAAATTCAACAATGAATAAATTTTATAATAAAGGAATATTGACATCATGTTTGCGTCAAAATCACCAAATACTCCCTTAGCTCGAGACCTATGAACTAAGGAAAGTTAATATGTATTTTGTAATATACACAAACTTTGAATATTGTATATGCATCTGATGTATATACATAATTAGAAAAGATATATATTATGATATTACATACTAACCAGGCATATTGACTCATTTGACTGGTTTACTGCCTTACAAAAAATTGTGCACCTAACATGTCTATAGTGTATAGAAATTCCCCACACTCCACAATGATCTCATACAGAAATGCCCGATTGAATTTCCAGATCTCACTTGTTCGTACCCTTATACTTACATTAGAAGCATATATAAGCCTAACATATATAGGCCAATTTGTATATACCTTTATATATACCCATACTTACACACCTACATGAAGGAAGTTTAATACTTTACATAATGGAAATGCAAAAATAGTAAAAAATGCAATTATGTAGAGTTCGTCACATGAACTTGAATTTCAACATAACAAAAATTATGCATTGTGAAACAACAAGATTAAAAAAATAATTTTTCATAATAATTTCACATATTATGATGAATATTAGGATGGGATCAGGGTTACCTCTTGAAGCATCAGTTTCAAAGAAAAGAAATCATATAAACCAAGTTCGAATGTAGATGCTTCTCTCGTGTTTGCGATGATGAATCGTGTAACTTCCAATGAACTTCAATGTCGAATTCTTCTTGACGTTGTCCATGAAGGTTATGGAGAAAACTTTAAGCTCATAATGTAAGAATGATGACCGTATCATAGGAGAAAGTAGTTGCATTAGTTGGTTGGAGTAGCGGAATTTAAAATTTTTAACAGTGAAACCACATGATCTGAGAAAACTTCTCAAATCATTTCATCCAAACCACAAAGAAGATATAGGAATACCTCTTGAAATGTGGTTGTGATTTACGACTCTAAGAGAAGAGACCACCCATCTCAAGTCTGACCCAAAGGAGGAGATGCTTGTGAGCGTGTTGATGAGACATGTCCTTCTAGAAATCAAAGATGTTGATCCAAGTGACAGATCTCTTAATTTCGTCACATGAAATCTGAAATCTTTTTTGCATACAATAAGTACCAAGGAAGATGAAGATCCACAAGAAGTTGAAGAGGCATCATGATGGCGCAATGACGACATCGATCGTCTTTAGGACAAGAGGTGGGCAGCCACTCTTGATGGAGAAAAGGAGGCATGTATGAGAATACGAGAGAGAGAGATGCAATACTATTTTTGTAAAAAATATCTAAGGTTGCCTCTTCTTTTATAATATTTTGAGAGTCCATGGATCTCAACCGATGGACAACACAAATCCAGTGGTTGAGAATAATTTGTGTTTTTTTCAATTTCAATGGCCAATATTTTGTTATAAAAACACAACAATAATTAATTTAATTTAATTTAATATATACTAAATAAATAATTAATATAAATTACTTCAATCAAATCAATATACCATGAAGGATTAGGAAGGAGGAAAGCCTCCTTCAATTAAGGGTGGATGGCCTCCTTGACTCGTAAATCAAGAGTGTTCTTCCACCCTCTTTATGTGGAAGGGAGGCTCCTCGTTCCTATTATACGATCTTATATATCATATAATCCTTCATTATATACAAAAACTTTTATTATATATTATTTCACAAAAAAACTCCAAAATATTTTGTGAAATATTGATCATGCCATTGCAAATTTGTGAATCACATTCACAATCCAAAATAAAAAGTAAATTACATTTTCAATTAATTGTCCAATGTGAATCCAATTCACATCAACATTTAAATTGTAAATATTATTTACAAATAGCTCTCTCTCTCTCTCTTATATTATAAACCACATTTATAATATATATGATTAATATGAATAGTACTATCTACATTATTCATATCCATGATAGTTAAATCACATGTAATTATATTGGATCATCATTCTGATGCATCTAAATAATATTAATAAAATTCACATTATTCATAATAATTAAATCTCATTTAGTTATCCATTTCTCAATTCTTAAATATGCATTTTATCATTGGAACTAATCTTGAACTCCTTCAAGAATAATGCGCTTTCTCCACAGATACTTGGAGATATGGATAGGGTGCTTGTACGTTCCACATATAATGACTTGGATATTGAGATCACGTCTTAAATCCAGATCTCGGAGACCTCTCAAAAATATTAATATTCTCATTGCATATGAATATCAGTAAGATCAATGACCAAGACCAGATTTCTATACTGATAGGAGTCACTAAAATCCAGACCTATTTTATCACGCCCTCGAAATGGAAGCGTCATGGTTATACAATCATTTATGATCACATCACCATCGAGTATTCCTAATACTCGTACATCTTGCATACTGGAAGACCTAGAATAAACTCTAAGATTTAGATCAATTTTACACTGTCTTCTTAAGGGTTTTATCTTTAAGTTTCCCATTCAATCATTGGAGTTAGTATAAACCATATGCTTTCCAAAAGCATATATCATACCTACAAATTCTTGTCATGCTTATAAAGAATGACAACCATGCATCGAATTTGATTGGTCCCAATACCTCATGAGTGAGCTCATGTCTTCCGATCCACAAGTAAACATCTATGATTCCTTTGAGAGATCGTATTAATCATATGCCCTCATATGTACACCAGCTCGCCAGTGTATAGACATTGATTAGGTCATCAACCTATCGGTCTGGAAAATGTACATACTCATATATATAGCAATGCATCTATATCCGGTCAGAGGATGCATGCCTATATCGTGATAGTATACTGCATAGGTCTTGGTTATCTCAATCTCATTAAGTCAAATCTTTTACGTAACTAATCTGACACCTCTGAAACACTATTCCCATGCAAATGACTGTTGAACATGCGAGCCCACGGCTAGACATTATGCAATAAATGTTATTGAATATATCATTCACTGATCTGAAATGAAGAATAACTGATTTGCATAATAGGTCCCTTGGTATAATTAGCGTTATGTACCATGGCCATCTGAATGATCATACATCTGCTAGTTCAATTGTTGAATCATAAAGACTGGTGCTTGGATGAATATATAAAGAGTTAGATTAAGGACTCATCAAGCACCATCAAATGATTATTAAGAGATGATCTCCAGCTTGAGTAGGAGATGGAAATCCTTTCTCTTTTGACTGATATCTGACCGACCTCTTGATGCAGGTCCTCTACAAAAGAATAGAGATTCAGAGGTATCATATTAGTTAGGTCAAAGAGTTGACTTAACGATATCGAGATAACCAAAGACCTATGTCGTATGATGTCACGATATAGGCACGCATCCTCTGACCAGAGACATATGTGTTACTATACGTATGAGTATGTACATTTGACAGACAAATAGGTTGATGTCCTAATCAAGGTCTATACACTGGCACGTTGGTTTGCATACAAGGGCACATGAGTAATACGATCTCTCAAAGGGATCATAAATGTTCATTTACTAAATCGGAAGACATGAGCTCACTCATGAGATATTGGGAATCAAATTCCATGCACGATCATCTTGCTTTGGAAGTTTGAATGAATTTGTAGGTTTTATATATACTTTTAGAAAGTATATGATCAATACATAGGTATGATATATGCTTTTGGAAAGTATATGATCGATACCGACTCCCAATGATCAAAAGAGAAACATAATGATAAAACCCTGAAGGAGACAATCTAAATAGATATAAAACTTCGGGTTTATTCTAGGTCTTCCACTATGTAGGACGTACAGGTATAAGGAATACCTGAGGGTGATGTGATCACAAACAATTGTATAAGCACGACGTTTCCGTTCCTAGGGATTGATGAAACGGGTTTGGATTTTAGTGATTCCTCTCAATAGAGAAGTAATCTGATCTTGGTCCAAATGTTGGACAGTGATCTGAGTGTGATTCAAATGCAAAGAAAAGATTAGATTACGGTTTGATTTAATCAAACATCTATGGGAGGTCTGCAAGATCTATATTTGAGATGTGATCTCAATATCCAAGTCACTATACGTGGAACTTACAATTGCCATGTCCTTATCTCAAAGCATCCGCGGAGAAAGCACATTATCTTTGAAAGTGTTCAAGGATTTTCATTGTTGATAATGTATCCAAGCATTGAGAAATAGATACTTAAATGTGATTTCATTATCATGGATAATATGAATTTGATTTATATTAATTTGCCATAAAATGAGAGTTATCTAAGATGAGTAAATATGATTTAATTATCAAAGATGTGAATAATGTGAATGTGATTCATATTATTTGGGCACATAAGAATAGAGATCCAAGATAATTAAATATGATTTGATTATCATGGATATGAATGGTGTAATAGCATTATCCATATTAATCATATATATTATAAATGTGATTTATAATATATTAGAGAGAGATAATTATAATTTATATTAATGAAGTAATTGTTGATGTGAATTCGATTCACATTGAGTAATTAATTGTAAATACAATTACATTTTATTTTGAATTTTTGAATATGATTCGCATTCTTTTAGTGGCATGATTGAAATCATCACAAAATAATTTGGAATTATTTTTGTGACTAAATATGCAACAATTGTTGTTTCATAATATGATCTTGGAAAATCTCCAAGATTTGATCGAATATGAAATAGTAGTGCCACCCCTTTCCATACATGGGGTGGGCGGCACAGGGAGTGGGGCTCTATGGTCGTTCACTCGATACGTGGTTGGGGTGGGTCTCTTTCCTTTATTTTCCCCACAAATTGATTTATATCAATTCAAAATTATATCTTATATATTTTGATTTATCTAAATTGATAATTGTTGGTTGAAATATTGGAGCAAATAATCATGATCATTGATTGAAAGCACAAATCAATCTCATCCATTGGATTTGTGTGCACATGGATTGGGATCCATGGACTCCCAGAATACTATATAAGAAGAGGCACCCCTTGATATTTAAGTTACAACAAGAAACACAACATATGCTCTCTCTCTCTCTCATTCTCTACAAGTACTCTATCTAATTCTCTCCCAACATATGGTCGTCCATATGTTAACATAGAGAAGAACTATGTTGTCGCCATGTCATCGTGTTGCCACTTTGATTGTGTTGGACATGAGAGCCCACAACGAGCCATTATGCAATAAATGTTATTGCAAATATCAGTCCCTGATCTGAAATGAAGAATAATAATTTGCATAATAGGTCCCTCAGTACAATTAGGGTTATGTACCATGGCCATATTAATGATCATATAGTTGTTGATTCAATTGTTGAATCATAGAGGCTGGTACTTAGATAAATATCTAAAGAGTCAGATTGAGGACTCATCAAGTACCATCAAATGATTATTAAGAGAGGAACTCTATCCTGAGAAGGAGATTGTAATCTTTTCTCTAAAAACTGATATCTAATAGACCTCTTGATGCAGGTCCACTGCAAAGGAATAGAGACTCAGAGATGATAGATAAGTTAGGTCAAAGAGTTGACTTAACGAGATCGAGATAACCAAAGACCTATGTCGTATGCTGTCACGATATAGGCACGCATCCTCTGACCAGAGACATATTTGTTACTATATGTTTGAGTATGTTCATTTGGAAGACCAATAGGTTGATGGCCAAATCAACGTCTATATAACGGCACGCTGGTGTGCATACAAGGGCATATGAGTAATAAGATCTCTCAAAGGGATCATACAGGCTCATTGTTGAACTGGAAGACATGAGCTCACTCATGAGATATTAGGAAGAATCAAATTTTGCACACGGTTGTATCGCTTTGGAAGCTTGATTGAATTTGTAGGTTTGATCTATGCTTTTGGAAAGTATATGATCGATACCTGGGTATGATATATGCTTTTGGAAATTATATGATCGATACCAACTCCAAATAGTAAAATGAGAAACTTAGTGATAAAATCTTGAAGGAGACAGTCTAAAAGAGATCTAAAACTTTTGGTTTACTCTGGAACTTCCAGTATGCAGGATGTACAGGTATAAGGAATACTTGAGGCTAATGTGATCATAAACGATTGTATAACCATGACAAATCTATTCCGAGGGAGTAATAAAACAGGTCTGGATTTTAGTGACTACTCTTAGTAGAGAAGTGATCTGATCTTGGTCCAAATGTTGGACATTAATCTGAATGTGATTCAGAAGCAATGAGAAGATTAGATTCGCGGTGATTTAACCAAGCATCTATGAGAGGTTCGCAAGATCTGGATTTGAGATATGATCTCAATATCCAAGTCACTATATGTGGAACAATACAATCGCCTTGTCCGTATCTTTAAGTATCCATAGAGAATGTGCATTATCCTTGAAAGAGTTCAAGGATAAATTCACTATTGATCTATGTATCCGATTATTGAGAAAATGGACAATTAAATGTGATTTAATTATCATTAATAATATGAATTAGATTCATATTATAATGAGAGTTATCTCATATAATTAGATGTGATTTAATTATCAAAGATGTGAATAATGTGAATGTGATTCATGTTATTTGGGCACATGAGAAGATATTAATGTGGATATCACTATCCACAATAATCATGAATATCATAAATATGATTTATAATATGATGTAGAGATTTAATTGTAAATAGAATTACAAATTATATGTTGTTGTGAATGGGATTCATAATAAACAATTAATTGTAAATCTAATTTACATATTATGTTGGATGTATGAATATGATTCATATTTTGTCAATGGAATGATTGAAGTTTTCACAAATTTAATTTGGAATTATTTTTGTGAAGATAAATGCAATAATTGTTATTGCATATTAGTTAATTTATATATGTAGATAAATTAAGACTTAATCCCTTTTTAGTGGTCGTCCTCCTTGACTTGTTCAAGAGGGGGTACAACCACACTATTTATAGTAATGGGACCTGGTCTTCACATTATATATGTATATTAATTGAATTTAAAGTGAGTTAATTATTTTCTTGAAAAGGATATAATTAATTTATTTTAAAATAATTGTTGTTACATCTTTGGAGCAACAAATCATCGTCATTGATTAATACAAGTTTAATTTACACCTTAGATTAAGAGAGCACGTGGATTGAGATCCATATGCATACAACTAGTATAAAAGGAAGGGTGTCCCTTACCTTTGATGGGACACATAATTTCTAGAGGAATTAATTTCTCTCCATGCTCTCTCTGATTCTTTACATGCCAAGTTTCTCTCTCTCTCTCTCTCTCATTGTGGTCGTCTACAATGAAGCCCTAGAGAGAGTCGCCATCACTGCAACATCATCGTTATGTTGCTAAATTGTTTGCTCGTGAATCTCCATCTCCTTCATCGTGCCTCGCTCATGAAGAAGACGTCGAATCTCGTGTGACGAGATCAAGAGATTCTCCCTTTGGATCATCAACATGGATTGCACGCAACCACACTTCAAGAGGTAAACCTAATACTTGTTTGTGGTTATGATGAAACAATCTGAGAAGTGTTCTTGGATCTTGTGGTTTCATCGGATTAAAATTTTTAAATTCTACTGCCTCGAGTGACTAGTGCAACTAGTTGCTCCCGATCGCATACGATGCGATACTCACACTTCCATAATGCACTTAAGTATCTTCCCATATCTTTCAATGGTATCAGATCCAGGTTCGGAGGTTTGGATATGATCCATAAACCTTAGATGACTTGGGCATTATTTGGTTCCGTGATGTTTTATCAAATTTTGTTCACGCAACCCTATTTAGTGCGTTTTTTTCTCCCTGTTTAAAAGTGTTTAAACACGAAATTATATATAATGTTCTCCATTAAATAAGAAAACCGTGGGATTTGAGTTTGCATGATTTGGAATCTGATTTCTCAAGTTATGATCATTTTAATGAACATGTATCCATTGTTTCGGGGATGACGAATATTGACGTAATCAAAGAATTAATTATGATTTTAAAATGTCTAGAAATGCATGAATATCACTTGGATTCTGTTGTAAATCAAATTATCAAACTGTGGAAACTTATTTCTCTTGATTTGGATTTCAGTTGATTGAGATATGTTAATCTTGGTAAGTAGGGGTCACTGCTGGAAATTACATACTTGATCATAAACCTTATGATTGTAATTCAATTAAATTAATAGAAATTAATGGTTAATTTTCAAAAATAATTATTTATGAATATTTATGAAATATTTAGATATGATGATTATTTCCTTGAGTGGCATTGACCATAATCAAAATTTGATTAGATATGATCTAGATCAAAATTGGTTACATGAACCTTCCAACAAGCATTGATGCTTAAATAGGATAGGGGATTTGTTTAGCAACTCTCCTAATAATGTTAATAAAAAATTTTCGATTATTATTATTATATGGTATAACTTCGGTTGAAAGACCGATTATCATCTCAAGTACAAAGTGATCAATTGGCATTATCCTGACTTGAGGTGGATATGGTGTCTAGTCGGGGAGCGTTGGGGTAGCAGGTTGCTCCATGAGCAGTCTGTTCCACTTCCGTCGGAACTGGCTATGAAAGCAGGTAAGGAAGGTATAATGTTTGAAGTAATCATGATGTATTTTCATAATTATTAAAATTTGAATAATACATATTTGAGATAATATCATATTTCAAGTAACAATAAAGAATGTTTGTTGGATATTAATTGGATCATTAATTTAATCTGATTAAAATTAAAACACTCTATTATGAATAGAGTTGTAATTCCCTTGGAAGAATTAATCGTAATGAATATTGTTCATAATGATTAATTAAAATTTTAACATGAAATGGAGGATCAAATAAACATTCATGGTCTCCCATCAAGACGAAGGGTTCCATTGCCAGGGATTGTATGTAGGAGACGCTTGTCTGAAGTCACAGCTCCTGCATACAAGCACATCTGGATCGGGCTCTTTGCTTCTTGAAAGAGTAAGGTCGTATGCATAGTAACCTCAATATCAGGTCCTCATATTATTGAGGCGATATTGGTTTGTGCATGGCGAGTTCTAATCATGTTGATGGTTGGTTCAATTAATGATGGGTCAACATCACCTTAGGGGTGGTGGGCTCGAGTGTTAAATATCGAATTGAGAATGCAAGTTGTACTTGCAAGGCGGAATGTGTTCCCCCTTCTTTTTATCTGAGTTATAGGTTCTCATATTATTGGGATGTAACGAAGATAAGAAAGGAGATCCCAGATCTTGCTTGAGATATAATGATAAGTTTATCTCTTACATTGAAAGTGAATAAAGGTATGAACATTCACTGTTGACAAGGAAAGACAACTTTGATATAAAAATTCCTAAATCAAAGAAATATATATTTATGCAAATTTGCTATTTCAGATAATCCTCATTAAACCCACTCAATACTATACTCAATAGTAATCGGTAAAATATCATGGATTAGATCCATGATCAAGATATTGTACTTGCAATTGGACACATAATGTATGTGGCTGCAATGTGCAAGTTTTCTCATAATAATGAGGAATGACAATTAAATAAAAAACAGGACAACAACCTAGGGTTTGTGTGTCTCTATAGTCTTGATCTCTCATCGAATGTACTTTGGAAGTGGCATGTCGATGATGATCGTAATTGTCAAATAATCCTTATAGAAATCTAAAAATATGTTCTGACATACATATATGCTCTAGATATTTAATCAAGAATGACATGGTTCCAAATATTTGAGTACCTACCTGAACCAGAAGTCTTTAAGAGTTAAGATGGATGTAGATACGATGAGTGTCATCATTCTACTATCAATACTTATGTCATTCATGAAGATTTATAATATCCATATTATATATATTAAATGAAGCATGTATAAATGTTGAAATACTTTTATACTGAAATCTATTGAGTTCAACATAAGAGATCCTTTGTCTTAAGCAATGGTTGTTTATAGATGAAGAAAGCGCAGTGGAAGCATGGGTCTAACCCATGTTAGAAGGAAAGTCAAAGAGTTGACTGTACTTATGTGACTTTCATATGACATCCAAAGACTTGGATGAATGCCAAACTGCAATAAGTTGATAACTGATAGTGTGACTATCTAGACTACCTTGGATCCTCAGAATATTAAACTCTACTTATACTCATTGAAATTGACTTTCTTATTTGATAAGATCAAAGTCTGATAATTGTATCTCATTCTTCTACTAACACCTGCAATTGGTTGCATATGTTTTAGAAGGCTAGAATTTTTTTATCTTAAGGTTAATATTCATCCACATGGATGTTGATGCAATTGTTGCAACAACGTCTATGGGATAAATAAACTTCATATTTTCAGTGGGAGAGCCCTGTGTCTTAGAGAATTGATGAATCCGCGATTCATCATCTTAATATCTTGATCTTAGCAAAATCCCCGAGTAAATTCCCTAATAAATGTCCATAAAATCAATAAACTAACAAAATGACTCTTGTAAATAAAATACATTAATTATTGTATATTAGATTGTACAAAATAAATTACACATAAAAAGCCGCAAAAATAAAGGAGTTGTATACCTGTAAATAGCCCAAAACTTCATTTATTTTTAATAATTTCATTTGAACTCCTTTTTGCCTAATTCTTTCTCTAACTTGTTTATAATAATGTATATAAAAATACAAAAATACAAAACAAATTTTACCTTAAATAAATGCTCCTAGATCCCAATGGGAAAAAGCCGTGAAGACCAACTTCCAAGCTAAATTCCCGCTCCGTATGAACTCCAAATTCACCAAACTCACTTTTAAATCAAGTAGAAAATTATCTATCCAACGGAAGTGGTTTCATTAAAATCGGAGCTCGTTTGCAAAAGTTGGGTTTTGGGACCTAGATGTACATTGTATACCTTTTATATATTCATTCTTTCTTTAATTTTTATTGTATCTTTCATAATTGCTAAAAATACAAAAATATCATGATTGTGTTGTATTTTAATTATATTATTTTATTTTATAGTATTTTTCTGTTGTAAATATCTCTTATTAAAAAGAAAAAAAATACAAATTAGAAAAGTAAACAAAAATTGTACATGGTGTTTTGTCTTCTTTTGTAAATTCTCCACTATTTGTCTTCTCTCTTTATTTTATTGTATTTGAAGTAGCATACTTTTATTTTCTTTTATTTAATCACATTCTCTACAATAACTTCCCTTTCTCCAATAACCTCCAAGTCTTCTTTCAACCTCCATTCCACTCCATATTCTTCCACCAACCTCCCATTCAACTCCACCAATAATCTAACTTCTCATTCAACACCACCACCTCTCTAACTCCCATTATTCATCTCTTTATAATCATCTCCACATCCACATTTTTTGCCCATCCACCATTCTTATAAAATAAGGAGAGAGCTTGGAGTGTTTTGTTGGTGACAGCTGCGAAGCATCGTCCTCAAGCGACGACCTCCTTCAGGTGAGATCCGCGGAGCTCCGCTTCGCGTCACGAGTTCCCCATCGAGCTCGTGGAGCTTCTCCGATTTTTATTTCGCCAATCGGATCGAGGCGACGACAGGGGTCCAGCGTAGCTGCTCCGTCAATCCGGCGAAAATTCAGGTGAGTATTTTTTTTCTCATGTTCCTTCTTATTTTGTTTATCTCATATTTTGTTCCCTTGTATTTCATCCCCATCGTCATCATTTCCTCACCATAAAACCCCCTTCATTGTTTTTTTATTTGCATTCCTGTTTAAAAAAAATATAAAAAAATTTAAAAAAAATTAAAAAAAATCATCACAGTTCTAACACAAAAAAAAATTCAAAAAAATCAAAAAAAAAAATAAAAAATTTGCAGGGAAGCAGCAGCCCCACGGCCGCTGCCCCCCGCACCAACATCTCTCCAGCAGCGCCACCGCCGCACGCCCCCCTGCATCACCATCACAGCCGGCGGGCTGCCCAGCCGCCGCACGGCGGCCCCGTCGCCGTGCCTCCTCTCCGCCTGGCCGCGCCGCCAGCGTCCGCCCGCCGCCACCTCCAAGATCGCGGCCCCCGCGCCCTCCACCATCGTGCGGCTCCCTCGCCAACGCCGCCGCCGCCATCTCCACCCGCCCCCTCCACGCGCCGGCGAGCGCGCCGCCCACCGACCTCCCTCACGCGCGGCCGTCTCCGTCACCCGCGGCTGCGCGCGGGCCGCCGCCCTCCATAGTCTTTGGGTTCATCTCACCTGCGTACAAGGAAGAAGGAAGAAGAAAGGGGTAGTTCTTTTCCTCATTTTTTTATTGTAACAATTGCATAATTATTTTGTAAAGTTTTTATTATTGCAAAGAGGTCCCTGTACATGTTTTGTTCATAAGTTTTGTTTCCTGATTTTTGCGTAGATACCCCTGTCTTTGGCTCTTAATTTGGACATCATTTTTACATCAATTTTTACAATGAAAAATATCTTGATGTTGAGCAACTAGTTCTTTACATTGTGGACATTTATTTATATTTTTATGATAGTTGGGTAATTAATTAAAATTGTCAAATTGAAATTCTGTGTATTTTACCCATTCCGTGCTCCTAAATTTATATCTTACACACCGTTGCTCTAAAAATTCCAAAAGAAATACATATGATGCCTTGATATGTGATGAGCTTACAGTCCAAATTTCACATCTATTGGAGTTGTCTTGTGCCTACAATAAATTATTGAGTGATTTTTGTATTTGATTTTTTATTAAATCCACAGACATCCTTTTCACGAAATTTCAAGTCTTCTAGATTGCTCATCTAAATACCTACTTGAGATAATTTGCAAGTTGATTAATTTGATAATGTGGATTTAATAGAAATTATTTACTCACGATCACTCTATTTTCACTAAAAAATTCATAAAAAAATCATAACTTGTTAAAAAATTCTAAAAATATTACTGTAGCTTTCTTGCATCATGTTTTACTTCTAGTAATTTTTTCATAATTTTTACTTGCTGCTTGTGTAAAAAATTGCAAAAAGACCCTTAAAAAGTGTGCATTTTTTCATTGTTGCGTTTTAACCCCTAAAATTCCAAAAAAATGTGTTTTGTGTTCATCACTGGATTAGGACTTTAGGAAAAATATAATTTGGCTGAATTTGATTAATTTAACATTAAAATTAATTTGGCTAAGTTGTGTGATTTCTTAGTGTTCTTATTCAGTCGCATTTGCATTTGCTTCTCTACTTGCATTAAAAAATATAAAAAATACGCATTGGAAATCTAGACCTAAGTTTGCGAATTAACCCCCAAGTTGTTCCTTTGCCTCCCTGAGTTCGACCCCGGACTTGCCCGGGATATAAATTAAGCCGAGACACTCTTCACGGAGATCTTCTCTCGGTTCTGACCGAATCGCTAAGTACACGTGCTACAACGTGACCGAATTAAACACCGTATCTAGCAACTCGTCAGATGGCGCCGTTGCCGGGTAGGCAAACGGCTTAGGGACTAATTTAAAATTTTGGATTTAGTTTTCCATTTACTCGGGTAGTCTGACCCCCGAGCCCACTTGTAATTAATCCATTTCCTTTCAATTATTTGTCTTCATATTCTTGTATATATTTTTTTATTTATCTCTAACATACATCTTTGTTTCCTTGCGAGGGCCCGGTGGACTTGGAGTGCATCGGAGGTCGACGGACGCGACGCGAGTTGACTGCTGAAGTGCGAGGAGAACTATTTATTTTTTAGAGAACTTTTTGTAATTATTGTGTTGTAATAACTTAGGTAATTCGCTCTTTCCAGCGGCTCTTGTTTGAGAGCTCGCGTTTGTATCCGGACTGGACTTTGGACCCGCTCGTGGTCGTGTTGTTGCTTGACGTAGAATAGGACTTGCACTCGCGGCTCTTAGAGCATTTTATTAGATTATCTTGATTGCTTGTGCTCGTAATATTTAGGACCACACATCACATTTAACGAGACGCACTTAGACCGCTGGACTATTAGTCAAATTTAACTTGTTCATCACTCGCTAATAGAACTGCTTGTCTAGGAACGGTTTCTCGTTTGCATTCATATAGTATAAAATTTCAATTCTGCCTTGCATCCCGCATGTAGAGCGCGAGGATCACTGTAAGTCTTCTGAACTGGGCATGCATCATTGATTTCATCATTTGCATCGGTTTTTCTCGACTCCCTCCCCTTGGTTTTTGAAACTTAGGTTAAAAGGAAATCGGGACTGATCGTTAGGCGTGCTTTGTTTGGTGAACTAATCAAGTGATAACCAAACCTAAAACCGGGACAGCTAATCAGAGTTGACAAAAAAAAACTGATTAAAACTAACACTTGTTTTGGGAGAGCAAAACCCTCATTGTATGCGTGGCTAATTGTGATTGTTGAGAGGTGAGGATGCATCCCTAGGATAGTGCCCAAAACCTACTTTGAGCCTTGCGTAATTGGATTGATATCTTGATTTATCACCTAATTAAAACTGAAAAGATAAACGGTCGGACTTTTGCGACCATCACTGTGTTGAGTAGGTGAACTCAGGGTTTGCTCTTGTGTTTGTTTGTTTTGTGTGTTATTCGGTGCACTTGCACGCTTTCTTCCTCGATCTGGTTCATTCTCCCATTTTCCCTCCAAGATGTCAGAATATTGGTCATCATATCCACGTCATTCTTCTTCGACCATATTTCGATCATCTCCACCCTCTCATTCCTCTTCATACCCACACCCCAACCGCGAAGTCAGAACTCCGACTGACTTCCGCACTTCTTCGTCCTTCTCACCTACCCCACCATCTTGCACCCCTGACCCACAACCACCTTGGATTGACTCACTATATTCTCGTCCGCTTGCTGGAATCAAGGAACAAATCAAAGAGCAAGCGACTGCTGAGATGAATGATTGGCATAATCAGTTGACCCCACATACCTCACTTTCACCTCGAGTTGGGACAGAACAACAATTGCCATACACACATCCCGACTTAACCTTAGGGTACAACATGGTCAACCAGACAAACCGAATGGAGAGGCCTGCACCGTACGATCTTCCTGACTTGATTGACCTGAGTGATAGAGATCACATTGACCAACCTTTATATCACCCATTCGGAGAGCCGACATATACAGGGGATTGGATTCATGCGACTGATTTACAGACCCCCTGTCTACTAACTCCGCCTGATGAGGCTCCGACCAACAATTGCCATACATATGGGCCATACTCAACCCAGTATTACACACCCGAGTCAAGGTGTGTTGAGTATAAGAGCCCGAGTTCTCAGCAGTACCCTCCAATTGCGTCAACTTCTCTCATGATGTGTCATGAGAACTTATTGGAGGATGACATTTGTAGACCGATCAAGAGTCCAGGTAGGAATGTGGATCATGGATTTTGCGGATTAGATCTTGAAAACCTAGAAGACACCGGATTGACCACAAGTCATGTACAGTTGGAGTCCCTTCTACCTCCCTCTTCTACTAACCACTTTCCCTCCAAACCAGAGTCTGTACATTCTCCTAGTCCTCCTTCACATACCAAAAAGACCAAAAAAATTGAAAACTCGGAAAATACCATAAAAATTGAAAAAGGAAAAGATCTAAAAAGTTTGGATCCTGCAGTTAGGGAAGCATTGGATAGAAAGTTGATTTTTGAGCTTCCCTTAATAATGGCCATTGAACACTTTCCCGACCTTAAAAGATTTGTGAGAAGTAAAATGATGCCTAAAAGGTCGGGCAATAAGAGAACAAGGACTGAGATACATATAGTGTCTATGGCCACATCTTTGATGATAGGGAGAAAAACCAAGAGCCGCAGAGTAAAGCGGTTGCCTAGGTTTGATTGTGAAATCAAAGATACCACATTCACCCATGCAAGAATCGATGATGACTTACCAATTAATATCCTCCCGACCTCCGTGTTTGCCAAGCTCAAACTCGGATCTGCCAAGAAGTCAAGAGATATCATTCAGTTGGCAGATCGGACCATTAAACGGTCGAGAGGAACCATTTCAGTCATCGTCACTTTTCAAGGTGCTCTACTGGAGATAGACTTCATGATCATTGACATTGAGCACCGAGGAGAGTTCACCCAGTCTCCGATCATTCTTGGGAAGCCGTTCTTAGCCTTGGCTAAGGCAACTATAGATTGTGAGACTCGGGAGATCGATTTCTCTGCATTGGGAGCACTCCGACCTCACCCGATCTTTGAGGACACACGATATTCCAAGGTAACCCGTAAAGTTGCAGACAGTCGCGACCTTCGAGAGACAGTTGAGTCCCATCTCTCTACTACACCTGAGATACCGACTGTCCAGACAACCATTGGCTTAGACACTTCCTACAACCACACACCGCCTACTGCTTGCACCACCACCACGACAGCTTCTAGAGAGGACTCAAGACCAGAAGCTATCAGTGAGTCGGACATGACCTTTGTGGATTGCCTTGATCATTTCTATGATCCGACACAAGAACCCAACAATGTCAAGCCAACTGAGATCACTGTGCCTTATCAGAGACGTGTGCTGACCCTGCAGGAGTATTACAATGCATATGGTGACTCATCTGATGATGAACCTCTGGTCAGAACCTCACACACACCACATCCAAGACATACACCAAAGGAGACAACTGGGACCAAATTGACCAATCTTGATAAATCGGTTGCTCCATCCTCTAGTCGGTCATCTGGTAAGAAGAAGACGGGTGTTGATTCCTTGAGGTGTTCTCCTGAACTCCTTAAGACGTATCAATCTCCTCTTCCTCTTGATGCTTCAGGTTCTAGAAAACCGACTAAGAAGGTTACCTTCGATGTTTCAGAGAAGGAACTTTCTGAGGAGTCCTCATCAGGTCCGGATGAGGTGATCTACATGAGTGAGCTTAGTTCGGCTTATCTGAAGCCATATTTGAGCAAGCAGCCGTGTGTCGACCCCCGTTGGACGTTCCCCACACCTCACTATTATTCTTCGGAGGATGATTCTGACAGCGACACATGTGTATACTACCCACCCCATCGCTCCCGCAAGAAGGTCCGTCACAAACCTTCTTGATCCTTGTATATTCTCCCTCCTCCTTGTACATATTTTCCTTCCTTTATTCACCTCCCTCCCTAATGATTCGCATCACTCGCCCCAGTTCCGTATCGTTTTCATTTTGTGGCTATACTTAGGATGACTAGATCCTAAGTATAGGGGGGTGAGTGACCCGATTTACTCCTTCTCTTCTTTTTATTTTCTTTTTGTATATTCTTTCCCATTCTCATTGGTCCCCCATTCTTGTGTTCTTTCCAATACTTAGGCTGACCAGAGCCTAAGTATAGGGGGGCCGATGCCCATTGTGTATTATTCACATTTGTTTCCTCACTTCTCTTCTTTTCACCCGCTTGTACTTAGTACGAGCTATGGATTTTTGTCACCTAGTGCCATGAGGACATAGCACAAGCTAAGTATAGGGGGGCGTGTATATATTACATATATACTTTACCCATACCTCGTACTTTCACATATTTTTTTATATATATTATACAATAATTATGGGGTGGGTAAAAAAAATTCAAAAAAAAATCAAAAAAAAAATAAAAAATTTGCAGGGAAGCAGCAGCCCCACGGCCGCTGCCCCCCGCACCAACATCTCTCCAGCGGCGCCACCGCCGCACGCCCCCCTGCATCAGCATCACAGCCGGCGGGCTGCCCAGCCGCCGCACGGCGGCCCCGTCGCCGCGCCTCCTCTCCGCCTGGCCGCGCCGCCAGCGTCCGCCCGCCGCCACCTCCAAGATCGCGGCCCCCGCGCCCTCCACCATCGCGCGGCTCCCTCGCCAACGCCGCCGCCGCCATCTCCACCCGCCCCCTCCACGCGCCGGCGAGCGCGCCGCCCACCGACCTCCCTCGCGCGCGGCCGTCTCCGTCACCCGCGGCTGCGCGCGGGCCGCCGCCCTCCATAGTCTTTGGGTTCATCTCACCTGCGTACAAGGAAGAAGGAAGAAGAAAGGGGTAGTTCTTTTCCTAATTTTTTTTTGTAACAATTGCATAATTATTTTGTAAAGTTTTTATTATTGCAAAGAGGTCCCTGTACATGTTTTGTTCATAAGTTTTGTTTCCTGATTTTTGCGTAGATACCCCTGTCTTTGGCTCTTAATTTGGACATCATTTTTACATCAATTTGTTCAATGAAAAATATCTTGATGTTGAGCAACTAGTTCTCTACATTGCGGACATTTATTTATATTTTTATGATAGTTGGGTAATTAATTAAAATTGTCAAATTGAAATTCTGTGTATTTTACCCATTCTGTGCTCCTAAATTTATATCTTACACACCGTTGCTCTAAAAATTCCAAAAGAAATACATATGATGCCTTGATATGTGATGAGCTTATAGTCCAAATTTCACATCTATTGGAGTTGTCTTGTGCCTACAATAAATTATTGAGTGATTTTTGTATTTGATTTTTTATTAAATCCACAGACATCCTTTTCACGAAATTTCAAGTCTCCTGGATTGCTCATCTAAATACCTACTTGAGATAATTTGCAAGTTGATTAATTTGATAATGTGGATTTAATAGAAATTATTTACTCACGATCACTCTGTTTTCACTAAAAAATTCATAAAAAAATCATAACTTGTTAAAAAATTCTAAAAATATTACTGTAGCTTTCTTGCATCATGTTTTACTTCTAGTAATTTTTTCATAATTTTTACTTGCTGCTTGTGTAAAAAATTGCAAAAAGACCCTTAAAAGTGTGCATTTTTCATTGTTGCGTTTTAACCCCTAAATTTCCAAAAAAATGTGTTTTGTGTTCATCACTGGATTAGGACTTTAGGAAAAATATAATTTGGCTGAATTTGATTAATTTAACATTAAAATTAATTTGGCTAAGTTGTGTGATTTCTTAGTGTTCTTATTGTCGCATTTGCATTTGCTTCTCTACTTGCATTAAAAAATATAAAAAAATACGCATTGGAAATCTAGACCTAAGTTTGCGAATTAACCCCCAAGTTGTTCCTTTGCCTCCCTGAGTTCGACCCCGGACTTGCCCGGGATATAAATTAAGCCGAGACACTCTTCACGGAGATCTTCTCTCGGTTCTGACCGAATCGCTAAGTACACGTGCTACAACGTGACCGAATTAAACACCGTATCTAGCAACTCGTCAGATGGCGCCGTTGCCGGGGAGGCAAACGGCTTAGGGACTAATTTAAAATTTTGGATTTAGTTTTCCATTTACTCGGGTAGTCTGACCCCCGAGCCCACTTGTAATTAATCCATTTCCTTTCAATTATTTGTCTTCATATTCTTGTATATATTTTTTTATTTATCTCTAACATACATCTTTGTTTCCTTGCGAGGGCCCGGTGGACTTGGAGTGCATCGGAGGTCGACGGACGCGACGCGAGTTGACTGCTGAAGTGCGAGGAGAACTATTTATTTTTTAGAGAACTTTTTGTAATTATTGTGTTGTAATAACTTAGGTAATTCGCTCTTTCCAGCGGCTCTTGTTTGAGAGCTCGCGTTTGTATCCGGACTGGACTTTGGACCCGCTCGTGGTCGTGTGGTTGCTTGACGTAGAATAGGACTTGCACTCGCGGCTCTTAGAGCATTTTATTAGATTATCTTGATTGCTTGTGCTCGTAATATTTAGGACCACACATCACATTTAACGAGACGCACTTAGACCGCTGGACTATTAGTCAAATTTAACTTGTTCATCACTCGCTAATAGAACTGCTTGTCTAGGAACGGTTTCTCGTTTGCATTCATATAGTATAAAATTTCAATTCTGCCTTGCATCCCGCATGTAGAGCGCGAGGATCACTGTAAGTCTTCTGAACTGGGCATGCATCATTGATTTCATCATTTGCATCGGTTTTTCTCGACTCCCTCCCCTTGGTTTTTGAAACTTAGGTTAAAAGGAAATCGGGACTGATCGTTAGGCGTGCTTTGTTTGGTGAACTAATCAAGTGATAACCAAACCTAAAACCGGGACTGCTAATCAGAGTTGACAAAAAAAACTGATTAAAACTAACACTTGTTTTGGGAGAGCAAAACCCTCATTGTATGCGTGGCTAATTGTGATTGTTTAGAGGTGAGGACGCATCCCTAGGATAGTGCCCAAAACCTACTTTGAGCCTTGCGTAATTGGATTGATATCTTGATTTATCACCTAATTAAAACTGAAAAGATAAACGGTCGGACTTTTGCGACCATCACTGTGTTGAGTAGGTGAACTCAGGGTTTGCTCTTGTGTTTGTTTGTTTTGTGTGTTATTCGGTGCACTTGCACGCTTTCTTCCTCGATCTGGTTCATTCTCCCATTTTCCCTCCAAGATGTCAGAATATTGGTCATCATATCCACGTCATTCTTCTTCGACCATATTTCGATCATCTCCACCCTCTCATTCCTCTTCATACCCACACCCCAACCGCGAAGTCAGAACTCCGACTGACTTCCGCACTTCTTCGTCCTTCTCACCTACCCCACCATCTTGCACCCCTGACCCACAACCACCTTGGATTGACTCACTATATTCTCGTCCGCTTGCTGGAATCAAGGAACAAATCAAAGAGCAAGCGACTGCTGAGATGAATGATTGGCATAATCAGTTGACCCCACATACCTCACTTTCACCTCGAGTTGGGACAGAACAACAATTGCCATACACACATCCCGACTTAACCTTAGGGTACAACATGGTCAACCAGACAAACCGAATGGAGAGGCCTGCACCGTACGATCTTCCTGACTTGATTGACCTGAGTGATAGAGATCACATTGACCAACCTTTATATCACCCATTCGGAGAGCCGACATATACAGGGGATTGGATTCATGCGACTGATTTACAGACCCCCTGTCTACTAACTCCGCCTGATGAGGCTCCGACCAACAATTGCCATACATATGGGCCATACTCAACCCAGTATTACACACCCGAGTCAAGGTGTGTTGAGTATAAGAGCCCGAGTTCTCAGCAGTACCCTCCAATTGCGTCAACTTCTCTCATGATGTGTCATGAGAACTTATTGGAGGATGACATTTGTAGACCGATCAAGAGTCCAGGTAGGAATGTGGATCATGGATTTTGCGGATTAGATCTTGAAAACCTAGAAGACACCGGATTGACCACAAGTCATGTACAGTTGGAGTCCCTTCTACCTCCCTCTTCTACTAACCACTTTCCCTCCAAACCAGAGTCTGTACATTCTCCTAGTCCTCCTTCACATACCAAAAAGACCAAAAAAATTGAAAACTCGGAAAATACCATAAAAATTGAAAAAGGAAAAGATCTAAAAAGTTTGGATCCTGCAGTTAGGGAAGCATTGGATAGAAAGTTGATTTTTGAGCTTCCCTTAATAATGGCCATTGAACACTTTCCCGACCTTAAAAGATTTGTGAGAAGTAAAATGATGCCTAAAAGGTCGGGCAATAAGAGAACAAGGACTGAGATACATATAGTGTCTATGGCCACATCTTTGATGATAGGGAGAAAAACCAAGAGCCGCAGAGTAAAGCGGTTGCCTAGGTTTGATTGTGAAATCAAAGATACCACATTCACCCATGCAAGAATCGATGATGACTTACCAATTAATATCCTCCCGACCTCCGTGTTTGCCAAGCTCAAACTCGGATCTGCCAAGAAGTCAAGAGATATCATTCAGTTGGCAGATCGGACCATTAAACGGTCGAGAGGAACCATTTCAGTCATCGTCACTTTTCAAGGTGCTCTACTGGAGATAGACTTCATGATCATTGACATTGAGCACCGAGGAGAGTTCACCCAGTCTCCGATCATTCTTGGGAAGCCGTTCTTAGCCTTGGCTAAGGCAACTATAGATTGTGAGACTCGGGAGATCGATTTCTCTGCATTGGGAGCACTCCGACCTCACCCGATCTTTGAGGACACACGATATTCCAAGGTAACCCGTAAAGTTGCAGACAGTCGCGACCTTCGAGAGACAGTTGAGTCCCATCTCTCTACTACACCTGAGATACCGACTGTCCAGACAACCATTGGTTTAGACACTTCCTACAACCACACACCGCCTACTGCTTGCACCACCACCACGACAGCTTCTAGAGAGGACTCAAGACCAGAAGCTATCAGTGAGTCGGACATGACCTTTGTGGATTGCCTTGATCATTTCTATGATCCGACACAAGAACCCAACAATGTCAAGCCAACTGAGATCACTGTGCCTTATCAGAGACGTGTGCTGACCCTGCAGGAGTATTACAATGCATATGGTGACTCATCTGATGATGAACCTCTGGTCAGAACCTCACACACACCACATCCAAGACATACACCAAAGGAGACAACTGGGACCAAATTGACCAATCTTGATAAATCGGTTGCTCCATCCTCTAGTCGGTCATCTGGTAAGAAGAAGACGGGTGTTGATTCCTTGAGGTGTTCTCCTGAACTCCTTAAGACGTATCAATCTCCTCTTCCTCTTGATGCTTCAGGTTTTAGAAAACCGACTAAGAAGGTTACCTTCGATGTTTCAGAGAAGGAACTTTCTGAGGAGTCCTCATCAGGTCCGGATGAGGTGATCTACATGAGTGAGCTTAGTTCGGCTTATCTGAAGCCATATTTGAGCAAGCAGCCGTGTGTCGACCCCCGTTGGACGTTCCCCACACCTCACTATTATTCTTCGGAGGACGATTCTGACAGCGACACGTGTATACTACCCACCCCATCGCTCCCGCAAGAAGGTCCGTCACAAACCTTCTTGATCCTTGTATATTCTCCCTCCTCCTTGTACATATTTTCCTTCCTTTATTCACCTCCCTCCCTAATGATTCGCATCACTCGCCCCAGTTCCGTATCGTTTTCATTTTGTGGCTATACTTAGGATGACTAGATCCTAAGTATAGGGGGGTGAGTGACCCGATTTACTCCTTCTCTTCTTTTTATTTTCTTTTTGTATATTCTTTCCCATTCTCATTGGTCCCCCATTCTTGTGTTCTTTCCAATACTTAGGCTGACCAGAGCCCAAGTATAGGGGGGCCGATGCCCATTGTGTATTATTCACATTTTTTCCTCACTTCTCTTCTTTTCACCCACTTGTACTTAGTACGAGCTATGGATTTTTGTCACCTAGTGCCATGAGGACATAGCACAAGCTAAGTATAGGGGGGCGTGTATATATTACATATATACTTTACCCATACCTCGTACTTTCACATATTTTTTTATATATATTATACAATAATTATGGGGTGGGTAAAAAAAAACAAAACAAAAGTAAAAACTTTTCAAAAAAAAACTCTTTTCTTATTTTCCTTAAAAAAACTTTAAAAAAAAAAGAATCTTTTCTTATTTACCTATCTTTTTCAAAAAAAAAAGCAAAACTTTTCTAACAAAAAAAAACTTCTTTGCTTTTGTTTGCACAAAAAATAACTTAAAAAAAACTAAAAGAAAAACTAACTAATAAGTTGGTTTAATCCCTGACACAATTCACTTTCACACAAGACTAGTGATGTTCAAGAACACTTGGTTTATGAGGTCTTGAGATTTTAAGTTAACCAGCCTTAGTCATTAGGGTCCTTGACTTAATTATCCACATTTCCCTAGTTTGAAAGATGTGTGTGCTATATTGCATGCTTAGTCTCTACCTTAAGAATATGATCTGCACCTCACATACACGACTGCAGTTATGATGAGATGAGTTGTAATTTCACTTGAGGAACTGGGAAGAGGGATTTGAGTTTGGACTTGATTTAATGATGCTCGAGGATGGGATAAAATCAATGAAGGCTTCATGAAACCTGAGTGTCAGCATCTTTAGCCAGTATGAGAACATGGTTCTTGTACTATCTCTTGATATTTACCTATGTGCCAGGGTGTGATAAAATAAAAAAAATGTTGATCAGTGTGCGCCAACTCTTGGTAAAAGCAGTGGAGCTAGCCACAAATACTACAAAGCAATGAAATGTCAAAGAAAAGCTCTCATTCCACAAAGTCAATTATCAAAAGAGCTTCCACCAAAGGCGAGCGCTCCCAACCATTTCAAAGTGTCCACTTGGACCACCGCTATTAGGACCAGGAGTCGGGCTTGCACCAAAAAAGGGCTCTGCATCGTAAATGCTACAAGTCTGGGTGTAGAAGGTACGATAGGTACTCAAAAAAGGCACACCCCGGTGTACTCCCAGGAAAACAAGTGCAGACGGCTCCAACTTCTCTTGACGGGCGCACTGATCAACACCAAAAAAAATTGCGTTGCGTAATAAGGCACTTGAGAGGATCCTTGTTCCAATGAGAGGGAGAGAAGAAATGACACAATCCTATGCCCTCCATCAACTGGCCTTCCATCTACACTTTTAAGTCTGACAACTAAAGAGACGGTGGATTGGATGCAAGAAATGGTTTATTCCCTAGTGTTGAGGATCGGGTCCATAGGAGAGTCTCTTGGACTGGAACCTTGGGTGACGTTGCGACTCTACTCTTATAACTGCAGTCCACACTTAAAGTCATATCCCTTATATATATGTATACAAAGAGAGTCTGATGATTAGGGGAATTGGGTACCTTTTGACTAGAGCTTGGTTCAGCTTAGAATTTTAGGATCTCTAAAACCGAGAGTTCTTGAACGGATCAAGTCTTGTATTCACATGCACAGTCAGGGATTAACCAAACTTATTCATTCTTTATTTGCTCGAGGACTAGCAAAGTTTAAGTATAGGGGGGTGATGAATCCGCGATTCATCATCTTAATATCTTGATCTTAGCAAAATCCCCGAGTAAATTCCCTAATAAATGTCCATAAAATCAATAAACTAACAAAATGACTCTTGTAAATAAAATACATTAATTATTGTATATTAGATTGTACAAAATAAATTACACATAAAAAGCCGCAAAAATAAAGGAGTTGTATACCTGTAAATAGCCCAAAACTTCATTTATTTTTAATAATTTCATTTCAACTCCTTTTTGCCTAATTCTTTCTCTAACTTGTTTATAATAATGTATATAAAAATACAAAAATACAAAAAAATTTTACCTTAAATAAATGCTCCTAGATCCCAATGGGAAAAAGCCGTAAAGACCAACTTCCAAGCTAAATTCCCGCTCCGTATGAACTCCAAATTCACCAAACTCACTTTTAAAGTTCAAGTTAGAAAATTATCTATCCAACGGAAGTGGTTTCATTAAAATCGGAGCTCGTTTGCAAAAGTTGGGTTTTGGGACCTAGATGTACATTGTATACCTTTTATATATTCATTCTTTCTTTAATTTTTATTGTATCTTTCATAATTGCTAAAAATACAAAAATATCATGATTGTGTTGTATTTTAATTATATTATTTTATTTTATAGTATTTTTCCGTTGTAAATATCTCTTATTAAAAAGAAAAAAAATACAAATTAAAAAAGTAAACAAAAATTGTACATGGTGTTTTGTCTTCTTTTGTAAATTCTCCACTATTTGTCTTCTCTCTTTATTTTATTGTATTTAAAGTAGCATACTTTTATTTTCTTTTATTTAATCACATTCTCTACAATAACTTCCCTTTCTCCAATAACCTCCAAGTCTTCTTTCAACCTCCATTCCACTCCATATTCTTCCACCAACCTCCCATTCAACTCCACCAATAATCTAACTTCTCATTCAACACCACCACCTCTCTAACTCCCATTATTCATCTCTTTATAATCATCTCCACATCCACATTTTTTGCCCATCCACCATTCTTATAGAATAAGGAGAGAGCTTGGAGTGTTTTGTTGGTGACAGCTGCGAAGCATCGTCCTCAAGCGACGACCTCCTTCAGGTGAGATCCGCAGAGCTCCGCTTCGCGTCACGAGTTCCCCGTCGAGCTCGTGGAGCTTCTCCGATTTTTATTTCGCCAATCGGATCGAGGCGACGACAGGGGTCCAGCGTAGCTGCTCCGTCAATCCGGCGAAAATTCAGGTGAGTATTTTTTTTCTCATGTTCCTTCTTATTTTGTTTATCTCATATTTTGTTCCCTTGTATTTCATCCCCATCGTCATCATTTCCTCACCATAAAACCCCCTTCATTGTTTTTTTTATTTGCATTCCTGTTTAAAAAAAATATAAAAAAATGTAAAAAAAATTAAAAAAAATCATCACAGTTCTAACACAAAAAAAAATTCAAAAAAAAAATAAAAAAAATTAAAAAATTTCCAGGGAAGCAGCAGCCCCACGGCCGCTGCCCCCCGCACCAACATCTCTCCAGCGGCGCCACCGCCGCACGCCCCCCTGCATCACCATCACAGCCGGCGGGCTGCCCAGCCGCCGCACGGCGGCCCCGTCGCCGCGCCTCCTCTCCGCCTGGCCGCGCCACCAGCGTCCGCCCGCCGCCACCTCCAAGATCGCGGCCCCCGCGCCCTCCACCATCGCGCGGCTCCCTCGCCAACGCCGCCGCCGCCATCTCCACCCGCCCCCTCCACGCGCCGGCGAGCGCGCCGCCCACCGACCTCCCTCGCGCGCGGCCGTCTCCGTCACCCGCGGCTGCGCGCGGGCCGCCGCCCTCCATAGTCTTTGGGTTCATCTCACCTGCGTACAAGGAAGAAGGAAGAAGAAAGGGGTAGTTCTTTTCCTCATTTTTTTTATTGTAACAATTGCATAATTATTTTGTAAAGTTTTTATTATTGCAAAGAGGTCCCTGTACATGTTTTGTTCATAAGTTTTGTTTCCTGATTTTTGCGTAGATACCCCTGTCTTTGGCTCTTAATTTGGACATCATTTTTACATCAATTTGTTCAATGAAAAATATCTTGATGTTGAGCAACTAGTTCTCTACATTGTGGGCATTTATTTATATTTTTATGATAGTTGGGTAATTAATTAAAATTGTCAAATTGAAATTCTGTGTATTTTACCCATTCCGTGCTCCTAAATTTATATCTTACACACCTTTGCTCTAAAAATTACAAAAGAAATACATATGATGCCTTGATATGTGATGAGCTTACAGTCCAAATTTCACATCTATTGGAGTTGTCTTGTGCCTACAATAAATTATTGAGTGATTTTTGTATTTGATTTTTTATTAAATCCACAGACATCCTTTTCACGAAATTTCAAGTCTCCTGGATTGCTCATCTAAATACCTACTTGAGATAATTTGCAAGTTGATTAATCTGATAATGTGGATTTAATAGAAATTATTTACTCACGATCACTCTGTTTTCACTAAAAAATTCATAAAAAAATCATAACTTGTTAAAAAATTCTAAAAATATTACTGTAGCTTTCTTGCATCATGTTTTACTTCTAGTAATTTTTTCATAATTTTTACTTGCTGCTTGTGTAAAAAATTGCAAAAAGACCCTTAAAAAGTGTGCATTTTTCATTGTTGCGTTTTAACCCCTAAAATTCCAAAAAAATGTGTTTTGTGTTCATCACTGGATTAGGACTTTAGGAAAAATATAATTTGGCTGAATTTGATTAATTTAACATTAAAATTAATTTGGCTAAGTTGTGTGATTTCTTAGTGTTCTTATTCAGTCGCATTTGCATTTGCTTCTCTACTTGCATTAAAAAATATAAAAAAAATACGCATTGGAAATCTAGACCTAAGTTTGCGAATTAACCCCCAAGTTGTTCCTTTGCCTCCCTGAGTTCGACCCCGGACTTGCCCGGGATATAAATTAAGCCGAGACACTCTTCACGGAGATCTTCTCTCGGTTCTGACCGAATCGCTAAGTACACGTGCTACAACGTGACCGAATTAAACACCGTATCTAGCAACTCGTCAAGAATGTCTCTATGACCAGGATATGAGAATACACTCTTAGTTCATTTCTAAATATTGGAAATAAACATGAATTCTGGAATAGATCTATCATAAAGAATTATGATGGATATATTTCAGATAGTAATTTGACATCTGGAGGACTATACTAAATTGGAAAATTAATGAATGGGCCATTAACATTTCTAATACTGAAAATTAAACCTTAAAAGATAAATAGGGGGATGAATATCATTTGACAATGATCTGACATCAAACCTTGGACATAAGTTTGTTGATGAGTTCAATTGACAAGTAAGAGATGAAACTTTAGAGTGTCTAAAATTTCAAATCTTATATACTTGTGAATGTTGTATTGAAAGTAGAAAATGTCCAATGCACCCTTCTTTGGGAATGGTGTTAGATGCCAAGGTATTCAAGATCTCATACATATTGATGTTTGTGGATCATTTGTATCATAATAAACATTAATGATATGTGATATAATTCGATGATTATCTGTGATATGAGATTTCCTCCCTTCACCCTAGAAACTTTTGAAATGTTCAATGATTTCATAATTTTGGTTTAGAACCAAAGTTTGAAGGAAGATGAAATGAATTTAAACTAATGAAGGTAGGTTGTACCTATTAGATGAATTCAAGGAATACCTTATGGAGATAGGAATATCATTCCTATCTCACTCCTCTTAATACACCTAAACTCAATAGAGTTATGTGGAGATATAATTGGATCATGTGTAACATGATTTGATCAATGATGAATATTAACAAAATTACCTCTTAGCTTCCAGGTATATATATATATATAGTACAGACTATAATATATATCCTTCATTAGGTTCCATGCAAGTAAGCTGGAATCTAGCACCAGAGAGTGTTGCTTCATTAGGAAAATAAAGGATGGTATTGGATACCTACTTTATGACCTTGAGATTCTTAAAAGATCTCATCTCTAAGGATACGATTCTTAGAGTATGATTCGCTTGAGAATTAAGATGAAAATGAAGTGAATGAACTTATTTAATCTTGAGAAGATAACGAGGCTCCTAAATTGGAAACTAAAAGGACAATTAAAGATGAAACGCACATACCTCTTCAAAATTAGTTTGAGGATGGATTCCATGTGTTGGTTAAGTATGACAATGATCTGACTTCATATGATGAAGTTTCTGAGGATCATGACATGGAAAGATGGATGTTAGCTGTAAAGTCTAAAGTACACTTCATATACAAGTGTTATATATGGACTTTCAAGAATCCACCTATAAGGGTAAGGCCCAATAGGTGTAAATGGATCTTCAAGAGAAAGAGGGAACCTGATGAGAAGGTAGGGACCTTCAAAGCACGGCTTGTATCCTCAAGACACACATAGAAAGAAGACATCGCTTGCGATGAGACTTGATTTCTAGTGACCATGCTTAAACCCATCAGAATATTGCTAACTATAGCTAAACAACTTGATTGTGTCATCTTCAAGATGGAAGTCTAGATTGCATTCCTCCATGAATACCTCTCTGAGGATATTTATATAAAGTAGACCCAAGGCTCTATAGTTGAGGAAAGTAAGGTGTGCAAGCTGAAGAACTCCATCTATAGACTCGAATAAGTTTCCTATAGTTGAAACATCAGATTTATTGAAATTATAAAGGTTATGATTTCAGATAGAATCTTGATGAACCATGTAAAGCTTAGTGGGAGTACCATTGTATTCATCATGGTAAATGTGGATGATATCTTAATCATTTAGAATCATATAAGGATAATAATAAGTGTTTTATAGTCTGGCTATTCCATACCTTGAGATATGATCTACACCTCTTAGATCTCAGATCTGAAGTTATTCAGAAGTAAAGAGAAGAGGGTATTGGGACTCACACATTAGTGGTACACCTTGGACGTTTCCATTTTCTGGAAAATTCCAAGAAAGGCTTCTTTTCCGTAAGATATGGTACTGACCTATCTAAAGGGATATCACCTCAAAGAGTTAAAGTTGAGGATGTGAATACCAAAGTTATATGCCCTAGTACATCAGCTTTGGGAAGCTCAGTGTATGCTAGATACACACAAAAGATAAGTTGTCTTCCATGCAGTGGGAGTAGTAAACTGTTACTCATCCTACTATGGACATACACCACTTGATAGCAGTAATTACAATATCTTCAAGGATGATAAGACTTTTTGAGATAGTGATATCAAGGTCTTATCTTCAAGAACTTAAAACTTTATAGATAGTGATCTAAAAGAACTTAACTGCTGTTGCCTTGTAAGACTTAAAACTAGGTCTTAATCTTAGGAGATAGAGATCTCCAGGAATAAGGATATTCTGATAATGATAATAAAAATTACATACTAGTTATAATGATTATTGAGTTGTAGTCTCATTGACACTAGAACTACTTTAACAAGATTTAGTATTGATTGCATAAGATGCAACATTCGCATTTGATGCGAGCAATGTTACTGGGGGATATGCAAGTGTCATAAAATTTAGTGGGCATAATCTCTCGAGAATAGTGTTTGATAAGCTTACCTAGCTATTTTTATAAATAGCCTATAATTGTCGCATGAGTATGGGTTTCAAGATTAGCCCATTAATGTCTCTTTGGGCTAATGGGAGATTGTTGGACATGCGAGCCCATGGTGAGCCATTATGCAATAAATGTTAATGCATATATCATTTCCTGATCTGAAATGAAGAATAATTAATACGCATAATAGGTCCCTTTGTACAATTAGGGTTATGTAACATGGCCATCTTAATGATTATATAGTTGTTGATTCAATTGTTGAATCATAGAGGTTGGTACTTAGATGAATATTTAAAGAGTTAGATTGAGAACTCATCAAGCACCGTCAAATGATTATTAAGAGAGGATCTCTATCCTGAGTAGGAGATGGCAATCTTTTCTCTAAAGACTGATATCTAACCGACCTCTTGATGCAACTCCTCTACATAGGAATAGAGATTTGAAGATGTTAGATAAGTTAGGTAAAAGAGTTGACTTAACGAGATCGAGATAACCAAAGAACTATGTCATATGTTGTCATGACATAGGCACGCATCCTCTGACCGGAGATAGATGTGTTACTATACACCTGAGTATGTTCATTTGCAGACCAATTAGTTGATGACCTAGTCAAGGTCTATACACCGGCGCGCTGGTGTGCATACAAGGGCATATGAGTAATACAATCTCTCAAAGGGATCATACAGGTTCATTGCTGAACCGGAAGACATGAGCTCACTCATGAGACATTAGGAAGAATCAAATTCCATGCACAATCGTCTTGCTTTAGAAGCTTGACTGAATTTGTAGGTTTCATATATTAATTTGGAAAGTGTATGATCAACACTTAGGTATGATATATGCTTTTAGAAAGTATATGATCGATACCAACTCCCAATAATCAAATGAGAAACTTCATGATAAAACCCTGAAGGAGACAGTCTAAAAGAGATCTAAAACTTCGAGTTTGCTCTAGGTTTTCTAGTATGCAGTATGCACATGTATTAGGAATACTTGAGGGTGATTTGATCATAAACGATTGTATAACCATGATGCTTCCATTCCGAGGGTGTGACTATATAGGTCTGGATTTTAGTGACTTCTCTCAATAGAGAAGTGATCTGATCTCGGTCCAAATTTTGGACATTTGATCCGAATGTGATTCAGATGTAATGAGAAGATTAGATTTGTGGTCTTGATTTAATCAAGCATCAATGAGAGATCCTCAAGATTTGGATTTGAAATGTGATCTCAATATCCAAGTCTTTATACATGGAACAATACAATCGCCCTGTCCTTTTTCCAAGCATCCACGTAGAAAGCGCATTATCCTTGAAAGAGTTCAAGGATAATTTCACTATTGATATATGTATCCGAGTATTGAGAAAATTGATAATTAAATGTGATTTAATGAATAATATGAATTTGATTCACAATATAAGGAGAGTTATCTAAGATAATTAAATGTGATTTAATTATCAAATATGTGAATAATGAGGATTTGATTCATGTTATTTGGGCACATGAGAATAGAGATCCAAGATTATTAAATATTATTTAATTATCAAGGATATGATTAATGTGGATATCACTATCCACAATAATCATGGATATTATTAATATGATTTATGATATGACAGAGATATTTAATTGTAAATGGAATTTACAAATTATATATTGTTGTGAATGGAATTCACAATAAACAATTAATTGTAATCTAATTTACATATTATGTTGGATGTATGAATATGATTCATATTTTGTCAATGGCATGATTGAAGTTTTCATAAATTTAAATTGGAATTATTTTTGTGAAGATACAAGCAATAGTTGTTATTGCATATTAATTAATTTATGTATGTAGATAAAGGAAGACTTAATCCCTTTATGGTGGTCGTCTACCTTGACTTGTTCAAGAGGGGGGACAACCACCCTATTTATAGTAAAGGGACTTGGTCTTCACATTATCTATGTATATTAATTGAATTTAAAATGGATTAATTATTATCTTGAAAAGGATATAGTTAATTTATTTTAAACGAATTGTTGTTGCATTTTTGGAGCAACAAATCATGGTCATTGATTAATAAACTTTTAATCTACACCTTAGTTTAAGAAATCACATGGATTGAGATCCATATGCATCCAACTAGTATAAAAGGACGGGTAGCCCTTGCCATTGACGAGACACATAATTCGAAGAGGAATTAAACTCTCTCCATGCTCTCTCTCATTCTTTACATACCAAGTTTCTCTCTCTCTCTCTCTCTCTCATTGTGGCCGTCCACCATGGAGCCCTAAAGATAGTCGCATCGCCCAGCATCATCGTTATGCTGCCGAATTGTTTGCTCGTGGATCTCTGTCTCCTTTGGTGCACCTCGCTCGTGAAGAAGACATCAGAACTCATGTGACAAGATCAGAAGATTCACCCCTTGGATCATTAACAAGGATTGCGAGGAGCATGCGTCTCATCAACACGCTCGCAAGCATCTTCTCCGTCAGATCAGACTTGAGACAAGAGATCTCTTCGTTTAGAGACTCGATCGTAACCACACTTAAAGAGGTAAACCTAATACTTGTTTGTGGTTTGGATGAAATAATCCGAGAGGTGTTCTTGGATCATGTGGTTTCATCAGATTAAAATTTTTTAAATTCCACTGCCTCGAGCGACTAGTGTGACTAGTTGCTCCCGATTACATACGATGTGATCATCATGCTTCCGTGATGCACTTAAGGATATTCTTATATCCTTCAGACTGCTTGTGGGTTTCCGTCTCCTTTGGTGCGCCTCGCCTGTAAAGGTGATGTCGGATCTCATGTGACGAGATCAGGAGATTAGCTGCTTGGTAATCAACATGGATTGCAAGGAGCACGTGTTTCATCAACACGTTCGCAAGCGTCTCCTCCGTTGGATCGAACTTGAGACAGGATGTCTCTTTGTTTAGAGACTCGATCACAACCATGCTTCAAGAGGTGTTCCTAATACTTGTTAGTGGTTTAGATGAAATGATATGAGAAGTGTTCTTGGATCATGTGGTTTAGTCGAGGAGCATTGGGTAGCAGGTTGATCCGTGAGTGGTCTGTCTCAGTCCCGTCAGTACTGTCCATGACAACAGGTAAGGAAAGGATAAAGCTTGAACAAATCATGATGTATTTTTCTAATTATTAAAATTGAAATAATATGTATTTTTGAGATTATACCATCCTTCAAGTAACAATTAAAATTGTTTGTTGATTGATTGGATTGATAATTGATTTAATACGATTAAATTAATTAGATCCAATTATACACTCTATTGCGAATAGAGTGGTATTTCCCTTGGAAGAATTAATTATGTGAATGTGAGTCATAATAATTAATTAAAAATTGAACATGATATGGAGGATTACATAAGTAACATCCATGGTCTTCCATAAATGCAAAGGGTTCCATCGTCAGGGATTGTATGTAGGAGACGCCTGTCCGGAGTGACATCTCCTACATACAAGCGTATCTAGATCAGGCTCTTTGCTTTTCGAAAGAGCAAGGACGTATGCGTAGTCACCCCAATATAGAGTCATAATATTATTCGGGTGATATTGGATTGCGCATAACAAGTTCTAATCATGTTGATGTTTGGTTCAATAAACGATGGGTCAACATCACCTTAAGGGTGGTGGTCCCAGGTGTTAAAGACAGAATTGGAAATTCAAGTTGGACTTGCAAGATGGAATGAGTTCCCTCTTGTTTTTATCCGAGTTGCAAGTTCTCATATTAGGATGTAACAAAGATAAGAAATGAGATCCCAGGTCTTGCTTGAGATATAATGGTAAGTATATCTCTTACATTGAAAGTGATTAAGGGAATGACCTTTTAATGTTGACAAGGCAAGAAAACTTTGATATAAAAATTCCTAAATTAAAGTAAAATATGTATTTATGCAAATATCTTATTTCAGATAATCCTCATAAACCCACTCAATACTATACTCAATAATAACCGGTAAAATATCATGGATTAGATACATGATCAAGATATTGTACTTGTAGTTGGACACAATGTATGTGGCTGTCATGTGAAAGTTTCCTCATAATAACGAGGAATGACAATTAAATAGACAATAGGACAACAACCTAGGGTTTGTGTGTCTTCATAGTCTTGATCTTGCATCGAGTGTGCTTTGGAAGTATCATGTCGACGATGATCGTAATTGTCAAATAATCCTTATAAAATCTAAGAAGATATTTTGGCATACGCATGTGCTCGCAACATTTAATCAAGAATGACATGATTCACTGCATTATGCATAATGTTGGCTCAATAAGAGATGATGTACTCAAAATGTTTGAGTACCTTCCTGAACCAAATTCTTTTAGAGTTTAAAAGGATGTAGATACGATGAATGCCATCATTCTACTATCTATACTCTAGTCATTCATGAAGCTTCATAATATTCATATTGTATGAATTGAATGAATCATGTATAAATGTTGTAGTACTATTATATTGAAATCTTTTAAATTCAACGTAAGATATCCTTTGTCTCAAGCAATGGTTGTTTATAGATGAAGGAAGCACAGTGGAAGCTTGGGCTAACCCAAGTAAGAAGGAAATTCAAAAGGTTGACTATACTTCTATGACTTCTGTATGACATCCAAGGAGTTGGATGAATGCACATACTACAACAAGTCGATGTATTGATAGTATGACTATCCATACTGTCTAAAATCCTTAGAGAAGGATTGGGATAATGCATTGGAATAATCTACATATAATCGTTGAAATTGACTTTCTTATTTGATAAGATCAAAGTCTGGTAATTGTATCTCATTCATCTAATAACACTTGCAATTGGTTGCATATATTTTAGAAGACTGAAAAATTCGATCTTAACATTTAATAGTCATCCACATGGATATTGATGCAATTGTTGCAAAAATATCTAGGGGACAGATAGACTTCATAATTTAGTGGGAGAGCCCTTAGTCTTAGAGAATGTTTCTGATCTAGATATTTGAATACATTCATTATTTATTTCTAAATGTTGGGAATAAACATGAATTCTGGAATAGATATATCATAAAGAGTATAATGGATATATTTCAGATAGTAATCTAACATCTAGGAACTCTACCAAATTATAAAATTAATGAATGGATCATTACATTTCTAATACTAAAAATTATACCTTTTAAAGATCAATAGGGGGAAGAAGATCGTTTGAAAATGATCTAGCATCAAACCTTGGACATAAGTCTGTTGATGAGATCAACAGACTAATAAGAGATGAAACTTTAGAGTGCCTGAAATTTCAAATCGTACATAGTTGTGAATATTGTATCTAAAGAAAAAAAGTCCAATGCACCCTTCTATGGGAATGGTGTAACATGTCAATGTATTCAAGATCTCATACATATTGATTTAAGTGGATCATCTATATCATAATAAACATTAAAGATATGTGATATCTATTGCTGATTACTTGTGATATGAGATTTCTTCCCTTCACCTTAGAAACCTTTGAAATGATAAAATATTTCACTTTTGGTTTAAAACTCAAGTTTGAAGGAAAATTATAGAATTTAATATAATTAAGGTAGCAAGTACTTATTAGATTAATTCAATGAATACTTTATGGAGACAGGAATATCATTCCTATCTCACTCCTCATAATACACCTAAACTCAATAGAGTTATAGGGAGATAAAATGGTATCATGTGTGACGTGATTTGATTAATGATGAATATTAACATAATTTCCTCTTAGTTTCTAGGTATATATGCAATAGAGACTAATATATATCCTTAATAAGATTCCAAGCAACTCTAAACCTGAAAACCCTCACAAGCTATGTTTGGAACCTAGCCTAGTGTTGGACACTTAAGGATTTAGGGTTTCTTGGTCCATATCTTTATCAAGGATGCAAGTAAGCTGGAATCTTGTACCAGAGAGTGCTACTTCATTAGGAAAATAAAGGATGGCATTGGATTCCTACTTTATGACCTTGAGATTCTTAAAATATTTCATCTCTAAGGAAAGGATTCTTAGAGGATGAGTCTCTTGAGAATCAAGATGAATATAAAGTGAAGGAACTCAATTAATCTTGAGAAGATAATGAGGCTCCTGAAATCAAAAACTAAAAGGATAATTAAAGATGAAACACTCATACCTCTTCAAATGAGTTTGAGATGGATTCCATGTGTTAATTAAGTTTGACAATGACCTTACTTCATGTGATGAAGCTTCCAAAGATCATGACATGGAAAAATGGATGTTAGCAATAAAATCTAAAGTAGATTTCATATATAAGTGTTGTATATGGACCCTCGAGGATCCACCTATAAGGGTAAAACCTGTTAGGTGTAAATGGATCTTCATGACAAAGAGGGAACATAATGAGAAGGTAGGTACCTTCAAAGCATGGCTCGTATCCTCAAGATACACAAAGAAAGAAGACATCGCTTGCGATGAGATTTGCTTTCTAGTGACCATGCTTAAACTCATTAGATTATTTCTAACTATAGCTACACTACTTGGCTATGACATCTTTAAGATGGAAGTCGAGATTGCATTCCTCTATGAATTCCTCATTGAGGATATTCACATGAAGTAGCCCTAGGGCTTCATAGTTGAGGAAAGCAAGGTGTGCAAGCTGAAGAACTCCATCTATGGACTCAAATAAGGCTCTTGTAGATGGAACATTAGATTTGATGGAAAATTTTATGATTTCAGATAGAATCTTGATGAACCATGTGAAGCCTAGTAGGAGTACCATTGTGTTCATCATGCTAAATGTAGATGATATCCTAATCATTTGGAATGATATAAGGATGATATAAGTGTTTTATAGTCTGGCTATTCCTTACCTTGAGATATGATCTTAAGGAAACCTCTTAGATCTTAGTTCTGAAGTTGTTCAGAGGCAAAGAGATGAGGGTATTGGAACCGTCACATTAGTGGTACACCTTGGACAGGTTCCATTTTCTGGAATTCCAAGAAGGGCTTCTTTTTTTTAAGATGTGGTACTGACCTATCTAAAGGGATAGCACCTCAAAGAGTTGAGGATGTGAATACCAAAGCTATATGCCCTAGTGCATCAACTTTAGGACGCTCAGTGTATGCTAGATGTGTATAAAAGCCAGATGTCTGCCACTTAGTGGGAGTAGTAAACTATTACTAATCCTACTATGGAGATTAAACACTTGATCACAGTACTAACAATATCTTCGAAGATGAAAAGATTTTTTAGATAGTGATCTCAAAGTCTTATCATCGAGAACTTAATATTTTATAGATAGAGATCTAAAATATCTTAAGTGCATATGCCTTCTAAGACATAAGACTGGATTTTAGTCTTAGGAGATAGAGATCTCCAGGAATATGGGTATTTTGATAAAGATGATAGAGATTGCATACTAGTTATAATGATTATTGGATTGTAGTTAAAGACACTATAATTAACAAGATTGAGTACTGGTTGCATAAGATGCAACATTCGCATTGGATACGAGCACTGTTACTAGAAGATATGCAAGTGTCGTAAAAGGACTTGTTATAGTCTCTCGGGACCAGAGTGACCGATTAGCTTACTTGTATATTTTTCTAAATAGCCAATGATTGTCACATGAGTGTAGGTTTAAAGATTAGCTGATTAATGACTCTTTGGGCTAGTGGAAGATTGTTGATCATGCAAGCCTACGTCAAGCCATTATGTTATAAATGTTCTTTCAAATATCATTCCCTAATTTGAAATGAAGAATAAGTCCCTCAGTATAATTAAGGTTATGTACCATGGCTATCTTAATTATCATATAGCTTTTTGTTCAATTATTGAATCATAGAGGCTGGTGCCTGGATGAATATCTAAAGATTTAGATTGAGGACTCATCAAGCACCATCAAATGATTATTAAGAGATGATCTCCAACCTGAGTAGGAGATGGCAATCCTTTCTATTTTGGCTGTAGGTCCTCTACATAGGAATATAGATTTGGAAGTATCAGATTAGTTAGGTCAAAGAGTTAACTTAATGAGATCGAGATAACGAAGACCTATGTCGTATGTTGTCACGATATAGGTACACATCCTCTGACCGGAGACAGATGTGTTACTATATATTTGAGTACATACATTTGACAGACCGATAGGTTGGTGGCCTAATCAAGGTCTATACAGTGGCGCATCGGTGTACATGCAAGGGCATATGAGTAATACGATCTCTTAAAGGGATCATACATTAGTCAGACATGCTCAGAAAAATCCAGAGATTTTTTTTTGGGTTTTAAAGGATTTGAAATTTTTTTGGAAATTTTTGTAGAATTTTCAGATGTTTTTGTATTTTTTTTAAAAATCAAATAGTGGTAAAAATGATAAATAGTGCACAGCCTGGACTAATATGCAACTTAAAAATATTTTAATGCCCAAAACTCATGGAAATTATTTTTATCTAAAATATAGACAAATATCTACAAACAAGAAGTGAAATGACAATTTTTGGATTTCAGTAGAATTTTCGGTGATTTTTCAAAGGTTTTTGGTATTTTTCAATTTTTTTAAGTTTTAAAAAGAGTTAAGCACGAAATTTGCAAAGAAATTAGAAGACAATGGAAGAAAATTAATTTATTTTTTTGAAATGTTTAGAGCAATATTCGAATTTTTATAAATTTTTGAATTTCAAGAAGAAAAAATGACACTGTTTTTATTTTTTAATAGTAAAATATTAAAATAAAATGCAATAAAATTTATATACAATGAAGAAGAATACAACAGGAATATAAACAATTTTTTGTAGAATTTTTAGAGCAATAAAAATATTTATGTCAAGAAAAAAAACATGCCAAATAAAGTCTGGAAATTAAGGGACGAAAATGTAATTATTCAAAGTTTTACAGCCAACATTAAAAAGGAATAAATAAGAGGAAATAAACTGTAATTTACCCAATGACAACGTGTCGGGTACGTGACTTGCTGGAGCAGGGGTTTTTCGCACTTTCTCAAATCTTCAGGGGTGTAGATGTAATTTCCCCCAACTTGAACTGTCAAGGGCTCTTCTTGAGCTTTATGAAACCTCTGCGGGGTAGAATGAAATTTCTCCAATTTTTTTACACCCTACGGTTTTCGTTCATTCCTGTCTTTCTTTGTTTATGTTTCCAACTAAAGCAAGGGGCACAGGAGGCCGTCGCCCCTTACAGGTGAGGATTAAATGTGTCGATGATTGGCGGGAGGACCTCGGAGATGGGGACGATGACCGGAGGTTGGCACCAACGCTGGCGGTGCTGGAGGAGCCAACTACGCATGGAGGGAAACTTTGCCCAGATGACGGAAGGTCGGCCACCCAGCGGCGGTGGTGTGGCTGCCGCAGTGGAGGGGCAGCGTGCGGGGGCACGGATATGGCAGACGGTTGAGGCCGCGGTGGAGTACGGCTAGGAACGATCGACGGAGGTGTGTTCTCACCCATGACGGAGAGGGTCGGTGCAGGCTGGATGGTCGACGAAGGCCGCAGGAGGTGCATCGGTCAGGCGGAGGCTGTAGGAGCCGGCTGGCGGGAGCTTCGGTTGTAGGATCTAGGAGGCACGGGTGTGGGCAGGACGGTGGGCCTTGCACGTGGGCGCGGGTGGCCGGTCACGATGATCTCTTGGCGATGAAGGGGGCTCGCGTTCAGGCGAAGATGGGAGGATGGCGGATGATGCTGGTGATGGAGGAAGGTGGCGGCGGCACTTGTGTCTGGCGGAGCAGCGCCTAGGGCATGACATTCCCTTTTTTTAAATTTTTTTATTTATAAATGTAAAAACATAAACGAGAATATAAAAAAATCTTTTTAAAATTTTTTTATTTCTTTGTAAAGCAGAAATAGAGAAAAAAAATTTAATTTTTTTTTAAAATTGTAACAGAGAATTTCTTTTTAGTTTCATTTATTTATTTTTTTGTGTTTTTTTATCCTGCAAAACAAATGTTAGAAAGCATTTTTTTGTTTTTTTTATTTATAAACAAATTAGGATGCAAGCATGATGATTCGATCCCAAAATCGAAATGGAAGACGTAACCGAGTGCGATTCCGAGGAGAATAAAGGATGGAACCGGATCTCCAACCATAGTGCGTGGTCGGAGGTGAGAGATTGTGTGAGGTAGAAAAGAACGTGTAGAGATCGAGAAAGTGAGATGAAAAATCAGAGTCGAAGGTGGATCAAAATCGTGATAAATTCTTATATCTAGATAAAAAAATGATGACGAAATAAAGATGCGAGAAATAAAAGTAAGATAAACCTGAGATAAAAAAATAAGAAAAAGAATGGATCTCACCTTAGGAGCGGAAAAGACCATGACCGCCTCGAAGAAGGCCGACTCGTTGTCACTGGACGGCTCGGAGGCTAGGCACCTCTCTACGACAAGATAGCTCTCGAAGAAAAGGCTCCTCTCACCAAAGATTGATCAAGTTGAAATGAGGGAGAAGAAGGCATATAAATAGAAAAGATAAAAATTTGAAATTTAAAATTTGAAATGAGATAAAGAGATAAGGAAAAAAATTGAAATGAGATAGAGATAAGAAAGAGATTAATGCTAAAATTATTTACAATATTTTTTTGTATTTTCGTCACTTAATTAAATTGAATAAGAAAATGATTTTTTTGTGGTGGTTTTTTAAGAATAACAACTATATACATATACTATATACATATGGTACATTATATACATAGTCAAATAAGGAAATTATTTTTTGTTTTATTTTTGTTTTAAATAATTAGTACAAATATTTACAAATACAATATGTATAAAGAGATAGTAAAATTGCACAAACCACTCCAGAAAATCGATTTTTCAATCGTAACTCCAAAAATTATGAAATAACAACCATTTTAAAGATAATTTAATTTAGAATACAATGGAAGTGAGTTTGGTTCAATTTGATTCGTATGGAGCCGAAATTGATCTTTCAATCATCAATTAGTGGCTTTTTCCAAGTGTGGTTGTTTTTATTATGTACATGATTTTTTTTGCAAGCATTTTTATTGGTTAGGAAACATTTCTATTTACAACTTTTGTTTTGAACATTACTTTGTTTGAGGTCAATACAAATAAAATAGTGTAAGTATACAAATATACACAGCACATATTTTTTGGGGATTTTTTCGATTAAGGACCCTATCTCCCCCTACTTTATTATTGGTCGATCAGGTCAAGTCTTGACCTTCTCTCGGGGTTCGGGTCAGCCTGTATCTATTACATATATACAGTCTTCTTTTTTTTATTTTCTTTTCTTTATATTTCCTTTCTTTATTTTTTATGTTAGGTTAAAATGGTAATAAATGTACAATATTTACACACAGTTGCAAGCTAGTAAGAATATGGAGTTAGTATTATATACATGTGTTTTATAAGGGATTTTTAGTTAAAATAAATGAATAAAGATGGTGAAATGCATATTCATCAACAAATGATTTATTTTAACTTTTTGTCCTTCACATAAGTTGTAGATCTTGTCGAGACAAACAACTTTCATGTTGGATACTTTTTGATTTAACTAATTTTTTTATTTTTCTTTTGAATTAATTTTTTGATTTTTCTGGGAGCAACACGTGGTCGCTCCTGGAGCCGCCACATGTCACACCCTTTTATTTTATTTTATTGATTTCCTTGTTTATTTATTTTCTTTCTTTCTTTCATTTATTTATTATTTTAATTTTTATTTTTATTTTGTAACCTGTCACGTGGCTACATCCATGTGCACCACATGGCATCCCTTTCTTCTCTCCTCATGTGCCTTGCAAGTGAGGCACTCCTCCTCTCCTCCCATTAGGCATCGCCGCCTGTACCTGGCCCCTTTGTCTTGCGCCATGCCGCACCTTTGCCCTAATGTGACATTGCGCGCCGACCACCATCTCCACCCACCCCCCCCCCACTTGAAAACCCCGTCGCACCACCACCAACATCCCTCTCCTTATTCCTTGATCTCTTCTCCATCCAACCACCTTCCTCTGCCCTTATCGCAACCCAACTACTCGACGACTCCTTCCTCTTCTTATCGTATCTTCTCCAAACCACATCTTATCCCCTCATCATCGTCATTAGACACCTTCTCCCTCTACAACTCTATCTCAACCAATGAACATTATCTCTTCAACCTCACTGATCCCCAACCGATTCCATCACCTCCATACAACCCGTAGCCTCTTAAACCACCCTGCCTATCCTCTTCATCTATTTAACCCAAGGTTGAACTCCAGTCAAGGGTATCTTCCATTCTCCACCGTCATCATACTTCAATGAATAGAGAGGAAGAGATTAAGCCGGGAGTTGGGCCAGTGATAGCGATCCCAACTCTAGATAGGATTCTTCCAGCATGATCAAAGGTCATCTTCGACCTCGCTTCTACATCTTGACTAGAGAGCAACCCTGCTCAATCTCTCCGCTAGAGGACATGAGCGACAACCGAAGTTGAGCCATGCGCTCCACCACCCTAGGAGAAACCTTCACATTCTTCTTTTTCTTTCGCCCCCTGTTCTGCAGCTCTTCTTTCACGACAAATCACTTCACCCATCTCCTCCTCTGCACACCCATTCGACAGTCGCTCATTCACGTTTCTCCACCGACGCCTCAACTTTAACCTCCAGCTCCTCCTACCTCTCTGCTCTGCACCAAAACACACCATGACCGAGCTTGCCCTCCATACACACCCTCACCTTGATCGAATCCACTCTCCAGTACTCATCTCTCGCTCGACTTACCATCTAACCTCCCTGCTTCTTGATGCAGGTTCTTTGAGGATCGGTTATTATTAATGAATATGAAGTCGTTGTTGTTATCCCCAAATAATCCCACGACAAACAAACAAATTTTTTTCTCTCTCACTGCAAAATTAACTAAAAGCGAACAATGAAGCAAGAGAAATTTTTTTGCTACTTATTTACCTGTATAGTGGATAGGATCGAACTCACAGAGGCTACAATTCTTGAGGGTTATTCAATTAATCGACGAAAAATCAATTAATATAAAAAGTAGGAATATCAAAGGCAGACTATCCTTGGTTTTTGTGCAATTTTTATCTTTTTATTTTTTTGTTTTTTATTTCTATAATTTGTTTTCTGATTATTAAATTTTTAGAGATTTTAATTTTGCATTTTTTTTAATTTTCAAATAAGTAACAATATGCATAAGACAATAAATAAGCACACCACACTCTTTTTGTATTTTTCAATTATATAAAAAATGCTCAGAAAGAGAAAATATTTTTTGGGTTTTAAAGATGTTGAAATATTTTTGGGAATTTTTGTAGAATTTTCATATGTTTTTGTATTTTCTTAAAAATCAAACAGTAAAAAATGATGAATAATGCACAATCGGGAGTAATTTGCAACTTAAATTTTTTTTAAATGTCCAAAACTCCTGGCAATTATTTTTATGATAAAATAGAGACAAATATCTACAAACAGGATCGAAATCATGAATTTTAGATTTTGTAGAATTGTTTATGATTTTTATAAGATTTTTAGTGTTTTTTCAATTTTTTGGTTTTTAAATAAAATTAATGTGTGAAGTTTGGATATAAATTAAAAAACCATCAAATGAAACTACTCTATTTTTTGGAATTTTTGGAGCAATAATAAAATTTTAATGAATTTTTGAATTTCAGGAAGAGAAAAGACACTGTTTTTATTTAAAAAAAATAACAAATGATGAGAAAATGCAATGAAAATTTTATGCTAGATTGATAAGCACATTAGGAACATAGTATGATTTTTGGGAATTTTATTGACCAAAGAAAACATTTGTTTCAATAAGAAAAGCAAATAAAATCAAGTCTATAAAATAAGGACTGGATTACAGTTATTCAATCTTTGTTCATCAAATAAATAATAGAAAATAAAACAAAGGGAAACATTTGCAATTTACCCAGCAAAAGCGTACCAAGCACGTGATTGAGTCTTTGGTGGTCTTCTTTGCAATATGTAGAACGTCTAGGGGCTTTTATGATGTTTTTCAAAAAAAAGTTTATGAACCCTACGGTTCTTTCGTTCCTTCAAGATGGAAGCACAAGGGCATGGGATGTGCCCGCCTTCTTCTTCAAGTCAAATAGGGGAGCCATGCGTCGCCGCTATTCTCCTTCTTCACGTACGATAGCGAGTGATCAACGTCCTTAGGGCTTCGTGGCGCGCGAGCGGAGATTGTCAGTGATGCTCTACTTCACGAGGAGGTTCTGGTGATCGACGATGCGCGGCGGGAGGAAGAACAATGGGTGCTATGTGAAGCAGCTCCCAAGCAGAGGCACGACTCATGCGGCGGGGCAAATGGCTGACGAGCAATGGTGGCTTCGGTCGAAGGAGGCACTGGAGTAGCAGGTGGTTGGTGCGGTGTGCTTGGGCGGAGTAGCTCCGCCACGTCAACTTGGGTGCCGCAGGTGGCTGCAGCGACATCGGCGGTGCTGCTTTCAGGCGGTGGAGGGACTGAAGGTGGGCGCGTCATGGTAATGGCACTGACCGACAGTGATTGGTCGGAGGATGGCGGTTCTGCCGCACACGGGTGGCGGATGAATATTTTTTGTTGTTTTATTTTATTTTCAATTGTAAACAATAATCAAAATTTTTTTAATTTTTTTAAAATCTAAACTAGAGAAACTAAAACCAGTAAGTTAAAATAAAAAATTATTTTTTTATTTTTACTTATTTATTTATTTTTTTAGATGATCCTACAAAAAAAAGTTAGAGAGAAAGAAACAAAAATATTTTTTCTTTTTTTCTATTTATAAATGAATGAGGATGCGAACATGACGGCTCGGCCTCAAAATCAAAATGGAAGATGCGAATGGGGATCCGGGGGAAAATGAGGAATGGATCCAAGCCTCCAGCCACCGTGCGTGGTCGAAGTTTAGAGATCGTGATAGGTAGAAAAGCACGTGGAGAGATCGCGATGTGAGATGAAAAATTGAGTTGGTGGCGGATTAAATCGTGATGGATTTTTAAGATCTAGATAAAAAATTACAACTAAATAAAGAAGAAAAAAATAAAACTAAGGTTAATCTAGATGAAAGACAAGAAGAAAATGACGAATCTCACCTTAGGAGCGGAAAAGACCTTGACCACCTCGACGAAGGCCAATGCGCTGTCATCGGACGACTCGGAGGCTAGGCACCCTTCTGCGACAAGAAGACTCTCGGAGATCAGGCTCCTCTCACCAAAGATTGATCAAGTTGAAATGAGGGAGAAGGAGCCAGATAAATAGAAAAGATAATGGAGTTTGAATTTTTTTTGAAATTTTTAATGAAGATGAGAGATAATAGAGAAGAAAAATTGAAATGAGATAAATTATCAAGATAACAAAAATTAATTATTTTTTTTGTATGTTCGTCACTTTATTTATTTGAAAAATAAATGTTAATTTTTTTTATATTTTATTTGTGGTAGTTAGTTAAGAAAATTAACTATATACATAAGTTATATACATATATGACATTATATACATGGCTAAATAAAAAAATTAGTTTTTTTTGTTATAAAATTTTTTTTATTATTATTTTTAAATAATTAGTTAAAATATTTACAAATATCTACAAATACAATATGTACAAAATACATGGGAAAATTGCACAAACCACCCCAGAAAACCAACTTTTTACCTGTAACTCCAACAATTATGAAATCACAGCCAATTTAAAGATAATTTAATTTAGAATACAATGGAAGTGAGTTTGGTTGAATTTGAGTTGATATTGAGTTGGAATTGGTCTTTCAATTATCACGTAGTGGCTTTTTCCAAGTGTGGTTGCTTTTATTCTGTAAATGATTTGGTTGTGCAATTATTTTTATTATTTAGGACACATTTTTATTTACAACTTTTGTTTTGAAAATTATTTTGTTTGAGGTCAATTTATGTACAAATAAAATAGTGTAATATACAAATATACACAACACACATTTTTTTAGTTTTCTGAATAAAGACCCTATCTCCCCCAATTCCTGGTCGATCAGGTTAAGTCTTGACCTTATCTTGGGGTTAAGGTCAGCCTGTTTATATTACAGATATACAGTCTTCCTTTTTTTATTTTTCCTTTCTTTCTTTATTCATTTAGTTTAGGTTAAAATGGTAAGAAGTGTACAATATGTACACATAAATGCAAGTTAGTAAGAACACGGAGTTAGTGTTATTTACATGTGTTTTATAAGGGATTTTAAGCTAAAATAATTGAATAAAGATGACAAAATGCATATTCATCATCCCCCTATGCTTTACCTTTGCTAGTCCATTAGCAAACACTTATTTGAAAGAATAAGTGAACAAAGAGAAAGGGAAAATAAAGAAATTAGGATAATATTGAGTATTAAACTAAAATTCATAAAATTGTAGTATGGAGCTCTGTCAGACCTTTGAATTATTAGTGTGTCAGAACCTTAATTGGAGATGGATTTAAAACCTAGCAGCCTCTAAGTTCCACAAGACTCCTATGTTAGCAATGTGAGCCCGAGGCGAACCATTCCTGCAATAAATGTTATTATAATAAATGATTTATCAATAAAAGTTATTGATTATGTTTCACTCCCTTTCTGATATTGAATGAATGAATGCACTATAAGGTCCCTCTGTACAATATGGGTTATGTACCATGGCCGACTTGATAATCATACATTTGTTGATTCATTGATTAATCATAGAGGTTGATGCTTGGATGAATATCTGAGTTAGATAGAGGACTCATCAAGCATCATCAAATGATTGTCAAGTGATGATCTCCAACCTGAGTAGGAGATGGCAATCCTTTCTCATTAGGCTGATATGTGATCGACCTCTTAATGCAGGTCCTCTGCATGAGAATAGTGATTCGGAGGTATCAAATTAGTTGAGTCATTGGGTTGACTTAACGAGATCGAGATAACCAAAGACCTATAATGAATACTGTCACATCATAGGCAAACATCCTCTGACCAGGGACAGATGTGTTGTTATATGTCTGAGTGTGTACATTTGACAGACCATTAGGTTGATGACCCAACCAAGGTCTATACACCAGCGAGCTGTTGTGCATGCAAGGGCATATGAGTAGTACGATCTCTCAAAGGGATCATACAGGTTCACTTGTGAACCGGGAGACATGAGCTCACTCATGAGGTATTGGGACTGATCAAATTCCATGCATGGTCGTCATGCTTTAGAAGTATGACATGAATTTGAAGGTGAGATATATGCTTTGTGAAAGCATATGATCTGTACCAAATCACAAGGACCAAGATTGAGAAACTTAGTTATCAAACCCTGAAGATGATAGTGTAAAAGTGATCTATATCTTCAGGATGATCATAAGTCTTCCAGTATGCAGGATGTAAAGGTATTGGGAATACCTAAGGGTGATTTGATCATAAACGATTGTATAACCATGACGCTTCCATTCTGAGGGAGTGATGAAACAGGTATGGATTTTATTGACTCCTCTCAGTAGAGAAGTGACCTAATCTTAGTCCATGTGATGTACATTAATCTGAATGAGATTCAGATGCAATGAAAAGATTAGGTTTACGGCCTTGATTTAATCAAGCATCTATGAGAGGTCCATGGGATCTGGATTTGAGAAGCGATCTCAATATCCAAGTCACTATACGTGGAACAATACAATCGCCATGTCCTTATCTCCAAGTATCTGAGGAGAGATAGCATTATTCATGAAAGGTTCAAGAATATTTCCATAAGATCTAAGCATTGAGAAATTGATAATTAAATGTGATTTTATTATCATGATGTATGAGGAATTATCCAAAATAATTACATGTGATTTAATTATTATGGATAAGAATAATGTGGATAGCAATATCCAATTATTCATAATATATTATAAATGTGATTTATAATGTATTAGAGAGAGCTAATTATAATTTATATTTGTTGATTAATTATTAATGTGTAATGGATACACATTATCAAATTAATTGAAAATGGAAATTATATTTTGTTTTGAATTATGAATGTGACTCACAATTTCCCAATGGCAAGATTACAATATTCTCAAAATTAATTATGAATTATATTTAGGTAATAAATCCCAATAAAAGTTGTTGGATTAAATAATGGAGAATTTCAAGGAGATATGCAATCTCATGAGATTTCATGAGATTGCCCCCACTTGGTAATAAGTGGACGGCAACCAAGTCCTATATGCAATTTGTGGTCGTCCATCCTATTACATGGGGAGTCAAGATCTCCATTGAAATCATCTCCTTATTTGATTGGTTTAATTTTAGGATTGATGTATATTTGATTTATCAAATATATTTTATCTAAATTAAATTATAAGTTGTTGGTTTTTACCAACAACAATCTTGACCATTGGATTTACATAAATCAATCTCATCCATTGATTTTATATGTCCCATGGATTGAGATCCATGGATCCTAAAACCCTATAAATAGAGAGGCATACTATGCTCTCTTGTACATGCTATTGGTAGCACATCTCTCTCTCTCTCTCTTTTCTCCTCACACACCAACCCTCTCTCCCTCTCCTTGGTGGTCGTCCACAAAACCCTAAGGGAGATAGCCGTCGTCGCCTACGCCACCACACCGTCGCTTCGACGTTCTTCGATTCTCCGTCTTCTTGGAGTGCTGCATTCACGAAGGAGACGTTCGATCTCGTACGACAAGATCAGGAATTCACCGTGCTTGGATCAACTCGTTGGATTGCGAGGACAACGTGACGCATCCCCGCGTTCGCAAGCTTCTTCTCCGACGATCGGACTTGAGACAGGAGGTCTCTTTTTGTAGAGACTCGATAAACCACGCTTCAAGAGGTATTGCATTATACTTGTTGTGGTTATAGATGAAACGATCCGAGAATCGTTCTTGGATCATGTGGTTTCATCGCATGAAAAATTTTAAACTCCGCTGCACCGAACAACTAGTACGACTAGTCGTTCTTCGTCGTATTCGATACAATGCTCTCGCTTCCGTGATGCGCTTGAGGATTTTTTTCCATATCCTTCAGGTGGTATCAGATCCATAGGTCGAAGGTTTTGGATACGATCCGCAAACCTAGGACGACTTGGGTTCGTAGAGATCGTGAAAGTTTTTGTCGCATTTGATTTTCGCACTTCTGTTTAGTGAATAAATTCGGCCATGTTTAAACTGTTTAAACACGAATTAAACACTTGGATTTTGTTCCCCATTAAATAAGGAAATCATAGGATCTGAGTTTACGTAATTTGGATTCTGTTTGCTCGAGATATCGCAATATCAGTTATGCCCCTATCTTTTTGGTAATATCAGTTGTGCCCCACACTTCTTGTCAATTTATCAGTTGTGCCCCTTAGGTTAGTTGCCATCCATCCACAGTGAAAACGGACGTTAACTTTGAGGACATAAGTGGAATTATTTTTAAAAAAATGGTTGAATGGTCATTTTGACACCATCTTCCTCATCTTCTTCTTCTTCCTCCTCTTCCCCCATCCTCCTCCTCCTCCTCCAACCTCCTACTCCTCCCTCTTCGCCCCAGCCTGCCCCAGCTCCTCCCCAGTCTCCGACTTCACCAACCCTCCTCCTCAGCTCCTGCGCATCATGACCGTTCCGGGAGCCATCCACGACTTCTCCGATGGCCCGGATTCGCCGACGTCATCCCTGAGCCCTCCTCTGGAGCGGCGCATCATCGTGGTGCACCATCTCCCCATCCGGTCTAGCCGCGACGAGTCGTCGAGCCCGAGCCTCCACGGATGGTCGTTCTCGTGGGACCCGACGCCCTGGTCCTCCAGCTGAAGCCGACCTTCCCCTCCCCGTCCGAGACCATCTTCGTGGGCGCCCTCCGCACCACCGACAACGTAGACCCCGCCCACCAGGACGATGTGAGGGAGAGGGGAAGGTGGGTTGGCGCGGTTGGGCTAATTCGCGCGGAAGACGTGGGCGCAAGGAGAGAGGGAGGCGGTTGCAGGCGCGGGGTACCGCTGCAAGAGGCGGGGGGCGGGTGCGCAGTGGCCTTCCCCTTCCCTTCCTCCGCACCCCCGACGGTGTGGACCCCGCCCGCCAGGACGATGTGAGGGAGAGGGGAAGTTGGGTTGGCGCGGTTGGGCTATTTCGCACGGAAAACGCGAGCGCAAGGAGAGAGGGAGGCGGTTGCAGGCGTGGGGTACCATTGCAAGAGGCGAGGGCAGGTGCGTAGTGTCCTTCCCCTTCCCTTCCTCCAAGACGTACTACCCGACACTTCCTCTCCCGCACCGCCCCGCTTCCCTTGGGCTGCCCCCTCCCCTTCCCGCACCGCCCCCTCCCCTCCTCGCGCCGTCCCCTGCCCTGCCCCGTGCTCCCCGCGCCGCTCCCTTGCCCTGCCCCGTCCTCTGCTCCCCGCCGCTCACGCCCCCGGGCCTCCCCCTCCCTCCGTCGCGTTCTGCTCCGAGCTCCTCCCTGGAGCCCATCCTTCCCCTTTATTTTGTTCTGACCATAATACCCTTCTTAACCACACCATGGTTTGAATAAATCGTGGTTATTTTAATTTTTTGACGGTCAATCTGAGGGAAGGGCACAAGTGATGACGGAGAAAGAAGTGAGGGGCACAACTGATATTAAGAAAAAGATAGGGGCATAACTGATATTGCGATATCTCGGAGGGGCACAAGTGATAAAATCCCTTGTTTTAATGAACATGCATGCACTGTTGCGGGAACTGAAATCTTAACATGATTTATGAGTTAATTATTGTATTATATGCTCGAAATGCATGAAATATCACTTGGTTCTGTCCTAAATCAAATTAGCAATCTTTGAAAATTGATTTTGTCTAATTTGTATTTAAATTGATTGAGATATGTTAATTTTAGTAAGTAGGGGTCACTGCTAAAATTACAGTCCTAATCAAGAACCATTTGATTGTCAATTAATGAAATTAATTGTTAATTTCAAGAAATAATTATGGAAAATATTTGAGAAATATTGGAAGATGATTATTTCCTTAATTGACTTGGCCTCCACCAATAAATTGATTAGATTTGATCTAGATCAAAATAGAAAACACAATCATCAAACTCCTTGCTTGAATAGGATTGGGAATTTGTCTAGCAAATTTCCTTATAATTAAAAATGTTTTGATTATTACTATATGGTATAATTTCGGTTGAAAAATCGATGATCATCACAAGTACAAATTGATCTATTTGGCATTATCCATTCCCGAGGCGGATATGGTGTCTAGTCGGAGATCGCTGGGGTAGCGGGTTGCAACGTATGTGGTCCGTCCCACTCTCGTCGGTACTGGCCATGACAGCGGGTAGGGACTTGATAATGCCGAAGAAATCAAGTTGTATTTTTTAATTATTAAAATACGAATTAATACGTACTTTGAGAATAATACCATGTATATTCAAGTAAAACAATCAAGTTTGATTGATTGAATTGGATTGATAATTAATTTAATATGATTGAATTATTTATGTCCAATTAAAATTACTCTATTATGAATAGAGTTGATAATTCCCTTGGAAGAATTAATTATATGAATGTGATTCATGATAATTAATTAAAATTTGAATAGGAGGTGGAGGATCACATAAGTGGCATCCATGGTCTCCCGTCAAGGCGAAGGGTTTCCGTCGCCAGGGATTGTATATAGGAGATGCATGTACGAAGTGACAGCTCCTATATGCAAGCACATCTGGATCGGACTCTTTGCTTCTCGAAAGAGTAAGGTCGTATGCGTAGTGACCTCAATATCGGATCCTCATATTATTGGGGCGATATTGGATTGCGCATAGCGAGTTCTATTCCTGTTGACGGTTGGTTCAACTAATAACGGGTCAACATCACCTGAGGGGTGGTGGGCTCGGGTATTAAAGACCGAATTGGGAAATGCAAGGTAGACTTGCAAGGCGGAATGTGTTACTGTTTTTCTTTATTGGAGTTGCAGATTCTCATATTATTGGAATGTAACAAAGATGAAGAGGAGATCCCAATTCTTGCTTGAGATAGAGCGATAAGTATATCTCTTACTTTGAAAGTGATTAAGGGAATGAACTTTCAAAGTTTATAATGCAAGAATAATTTGATTTAAAAACCTTAATCAAATATCATAAATTCGAATATATGATTATATGTTCTAATATAGGCATTCTCAATTTCAAAAAATGAAGTCCATGAACCCACTAAGCAAGCTTCTGGAGGTCAACCAGCTAACCGGACCGAATTACTCGGAATGAATCCGTAAATTGGAGCTTGTACTCTCAGCAGAGCGCATAAGTTATGTACTCTCAGAAGACAAGCATGAAAATCCTAAATCAAAGGAAGAGAAAGCATACAATGACAAGTATGATGAAGATCATGTCTTGGCTTGATGCTACATCTTGGGTTCTCTCTCCAATGTTCTTCGGAAACAACATGTGGAGATGAGTACTTGCCAGGAGATAATGCAGAATCTGAAAGATATGTTTGGTGACATTAACCGCACCCAGCGGCACAACGTTATGAAAGAACTCGTTCGCTGCAAGAAGCAGGAAGGGACTTCAGTCCGTGAACATGTACTCAAAATGTTTGGGTACTTGTCGAAGCTGGAGACTCTGGGGGCAACCATGGATGCAGACATGCAATCTGATTTCATTCTGTAATCATTGCCCAAATCTTTCAATAACTTTGTGGTGTCATTCCACATGAACAAGATGGAGTTGACAAATGTTGGGCTTCTTGTTGCATTATAGTCTGCAGAAGACGTGATGAAGAAAGATGGTCCCGTTGGCAGTGCAATGGTTGCACAGGTCAGAGGGAAGCACAGACGGAAGCATGGTTCTCGGAGGGCCCAGCCCAGAAGAGAAAGAAGAAGGGACAAAGTGTTGGCTCTTCTTCCAATGCATCCACTCTAATGGCGTCAAAGAAAACTGACGTCTATCACCTATGCAAGAAGCCGGGGCACTGGAGGCGTAATTTCCCGGATTACCTGAAGCCGATCGACAAAGTAAAGCCCCAACAGGTATTAAATCTACTTTTATCATTGAAACCAGTTTTCTCGTTGGACGAGAAGGAAGTTGGGTTGTTGATTCTGGCGCTTCTGTTCATGTATGCAATTTATTGTATTTGTTTCAAGAAACTAGAAAACTTGAAGAAGGGGAGATAGCCATCTAGATGGGATCTGATGCAAGTGTTGCAGCAGTCACCATCGGGACTTGTCGGCTATCATTATCTAGTGGTAGAGTCCTAGTATTTAAAGAGTGTCTTTATGTACCTAAAGTCAGAAGGAATTTAATATATGTATCTAAGCTAGTTAGAAGTGGATATTCGTTCCTATTCTGTAATAAATTAGTCATAAATCGTTATGATAAATATATTACAGATGCCATTTTTACTTCTGGAGGACTCTATGAATTGTGCATTGATAAATATGTTATGAATGTTACATCCACTAATAAAACCCTAAAAGATCCAGGGAGGATGAAAATCTTTTGAATGAAATTTGGCATCAAAGGCTTGGTCATTTGTCTGTTGATAAGATCAATAGATTAATAAAGGATGGACCTTTAGATTTTCTACAGGTTCAATCTTTACCTACTTGCAAGAATTGCATTCAAGGAAAAATGACCAGGATGCCTTTCTGTAACAAGGTTACGAGATGCGAAGGTATTATTGACCTAATACATACTGATGTATGTGGTCCCTTCAGTACCACGACTCGAAATGGATATCGATATTACTTGATGTTTATTGTTGACCATTTGCGATACGGGTTTGTCTTCCTATTACGTCATAAATCTGAAACCTTTGAAAAGTTCAATGAATTCAAAGCTTTGGTTGAGAACCAAACCGATAGGAAGATTAAACGGATTCGATCTGATCGAGGTGGCGAGTATCTCTCAGACGAATTCAAGGAATACCTTAAAGAGAATGGAATTTTCTCCAATCTCACTCCTCCTGGAACTCCCCAACTTAATGGTGTTGCTGAAAGATGCAACAGAACCATCATGAATATGGTTCGTTCAATGATGAGCAAAGCACATTTACCACTTAGTTTCTGGGGATATGCATTAAAGACTGCAATATATATCCTGAATAAGATTCCTAGCAAATCAGTACCTAAGACTCCTCATGAGCTCTGGTATGGAACCAAACCAAGTGTTAATCACTTGAGGGTTTGGGGTTGCTTGGTCCATGCGAAGAACGTGGACGCAAGTAAGCTAGAATCTCGCTCTCGTGAGCGTTACTTCATTGGGTATGTTAGGGATGGTATTGGATACCAACTCTATGACCCTGAGACTCAAAAGGTTTTATTTCAAGAGATGTGAAATTTCTAGAGAATGATTTCCTTAAAAGTCAAGATAAATATGAAGTAAAGGAACTCATTGAATCCCCTGAGGATTCTGAGCTTCCTGAACCAGAAACTGAAGAGATAAATAAAGATGAAACACCCATACCTTTTCGAAGGAGTTCAGCGTGGTTGCACCACCTGAAAGGTATGGATTCCATGTGTCAAGTGAAACTGACAATGATCCTACTTCATATGATGAAGCACTCGTGGATCACGACATGGATAGATGGATGCTAGCAATGAAGTCAGAAATTGACTCCATGCATAAGAATGGTGTATGGACCCTAGAGGATCCACCTAAAGGGGTAAAACCCATTCGGTGTAAATGGATCTTCAAGAGAAAGAGGGGTCCTAATGGGAAAGTAGAGACTTTCAAGGCACGGCTCGTAGCCAAGGGCTACACACAGTGAGAAGGCATCGACTAAGATGAGACATTCTCTCCTGTGGCTATGCTTAAATCCATCAGGACATTGCTAGCTATAGCTGCATATCTTGACTACGACATATGGCAGATGGACGTCAAGACAGCTTTTCTCAATGGATACCTCGAGGAGGATATCTATATGGAGCAGCCCCAGGGCTTCATAACTGAGGATGGAAAAGTATGAAAGCTGAAGAAATCCATCTATGGGCTCAAACAAGCTTCTCGTAGTTGGAACATCAATTTTGACGAAACCATAAAGAGTTATGATTTTGTGCAGAATCCTGATGAACCTTGTGTGTACAAGAAGCTTAGTGGGAGCGCCATTGTGTTCATCATGCTTTATATAGATGACATCCTTATCATTGGGAATGATACAGGGATGATGACCAGTGTGAAGATTTGGCTATCACATACCTTTTAGATGAAAGATCTTGGAGAAGCCTCTTACATCTTAGGTTTGAAGTTGTTCAGAAACCAAGAAAAGAGGATATTGGGATTGTCACAACATGGATACATTATAAGATTCTTGAACGATTCTGTATGGATAGTTCCAAGAAAGGATTCCTACCCTTAAGACATGGTATCCACCTGTCTAAAGGAATGGCTCCTCAAACTGTTGAGGAAAAGAAGGCCAAGGCTAGATGCCCTTATGCATCAGTTGTAGGAAGCTTAATGTATACCATGATGTGTACTAGGCCAGATATCTGCCATGCAGTGGGAGTGGTATGTCATTACCAATCCTGCTATGGAGAACAACACTGGAATGCAATAAAGAACATATTCAAATATCTAAGATGGATGCAAAATTACATCTTGGTCTATGGAGATGGTGATCTCCAAGTCTTGGGATATACGGATTATGACTTCCAATCGGATATTGATGATCGAAAATCGACATCAGGGTTTGTATTCCTGTTGAATGGTGGTGCTGTGAGCTGGAGAAGCAAGAAGCAGGACACTACAACAGATTCAACAACAGAAGCCGAATACATTTCTGCATCGGATGCTGCAAAGGAGGAGGTGTGGTTGCGCATGTTTGTGCTGGAGCATGGCGTAGTTTCCTATGATACTCCCATCCCGCTACTCTGTGATAACACGGGAGCCATTGTACAGGCGAAGGAACCCAAATAGCATCAGAAGAGAAAGCACGTAGAAAGGAAATACCACATCATTCGGGAGATTCAAAAGCGTGGTGATATCATCATCACCAAGGTGGCCTCTACCGACAACGTTGTTGATCCTCTTACCAAACCTTTGACACAGAAGGTTTTCGACCAACATGTAATAAGTATGGGTTTAAGGATTGTTCCTGAATGGTTTTGAGGGCTAGTGGGAGATTATTGGCAATGTGAGCCCGAGGCAAACCATTCTTGCAATAAATGTTATTGTAATAAATGATTTATTAATAAAAGTTATTGATTATGTTTCACTCCCTTTTCTGATATTGAATGAATGATTGCACTATAAGGTCCCTCTGTACAATATGGGTTATGTACCATGGCTGACTTGATAATCATACAACTGTTGATTCATTGATTAATCATAGAGGTTGATGCTTGGATGAATATCTAAGGAGTTAGATAGAGAACTCATCAAGCATCATCAAATGATTGTCAAGTGATGATCTCCAGCCTGAGTAGGAGATGGCAATCCTTTCTCATTAGGCTGATATGTGATCGACCTCTTGATGTAGATCCTCTGCATGAGAATAGTGATTCGGAGGTACCAGATTAGTTGAGTCAATGGGCTGACTTAACGAGATCGAGATAACCAAAGACCTATGATGAATACTGTCACATCATAGGAAAACATCATCTGACCAGAGACAGATGTGTTTCTATATGTCTGAGTGTATACATTTGGCAGACCATTAGGTTGATGACCTAACCAAGGTCTATACACCGGCGAGCTGGTGTGCATGTAAGCGCAAATGAGTAATACAATCTCTCAAAGGGATCATACAGGTTCACTTGTGAACCGAGAGACATGAGCTCACTCATGAGGTATTGGGACTGATCAAATTCCATGAATGGTCGTCATGCTTTAGAAGCATGACATGAATTTGAAGGTGAGATATATGCTTTGTGAAAGCAAATGATCTGTACCAAATCCCAAAGACCAAGATTGAGAAACTTAGTGATCAAACCCTGAAGATGACAGTGTAAAAGTGATCTATATCTTCAGGATGATCATAAGTCTTTCAGTATACAGGATGTACAGGTATTGGGAATACCTAAGGGTGATTTGATCATAAACGATTGTATAACCATGACACTTCCATTCCAAGGGAGTGATGAAACAGGTATGGATTTCAGTGACTCCTCTCAGTAGAGAAGTGACCTAATCTTAGTCCATGTGATGGACATTGATCTGAATGAGATTCAGATGCAATGAGAAGATTAGGTTTACGGCCTTGATTTAATCAAGCATCTATGAGAGGTCCATGGGATCTGGATTTGAGATGTGATCTCAATATCCAAGTCACTATACGTGGAAAAATACAATCGCCCTGTCCTTATCTCCAAGTATCTGAGGAGAGATAGCATTATTCTCGAAAGGTTCAAGAATAATTCCATAAGATCTAAGCATTGAGAAATTGATAATTAAATGTGATTTAATTATCATGATGTATGACGAATTATCCAAAATAATTAAATGTGATTTAATTATTATGGAAAAGAATAATGTGGATAGCAATATCCAATTATTCATAATATATTATAAATGTGATTTATAATATATTAGAGAGAGCTAATTATAATTTATATTTGTTGATTAATCATTAATGTGTATTGGATACACATTGTCAAATTAATTGAAAATGTAAATTATATTTTGTTTTGGGTTGTGAATGTGATTCACAATTTTCCAATGGCAAGATTGCAATATTCTCAAAATAAATTATGAATTATATTTAGAGAATAAATCCCAACAAAAGTTGTTGGATTAAATAATAGAGAATTTCAAGGAGATATGCAATCTCATTAGATTTCATGAGATTGCCTCCACTTGGTAATAAGTGGACGGCTACCAAGTCCTATATGGAATTGGTGGTCGTCCACCCTATTACATGGGGAGTCAAGATCTCCATTGAAATCATCTCCTTATTTGATTGGTTTAATTTTAGGATTGATGTATATTTGATTTATCAAATATATTTGATCTAAATTAAATCATAAGTTGTTGGTTTTTATCAACAATAATCTTGACCATTGGATTGACATAAATCAATCTCATCCATTGATTTTATATGTCCCATGGATTGAGATCCATGGATTCCTAAAACCCTATAAAAAGAGAGGCATACTATGCTTTCTTGTACATGTTATTGGTAGCACAGCTCTCTCTCTTTTCTCCTCACACGCCAACCCTCTCTCCCTCTCCTTGGTGGCCGTCCACCAAAATCTAAGGGAGATAGCCGTACTCCCTACGCCATCGCACCACCGCTTCAACGTTCTTTGGTTCTCCGTCTTCTTGGAGTGCTGCACTCATGAAGGAGACGTTCAATCTCGTACGACGAGATCAGGAGTTCACCGTGCTTGGATCAACTCGTTGGATTGTGAGGACAACGCGACTCATCCCCGCGCTCGCAAGCTTCTTCTCCGACGATCGGACTGGAGACAGGAGGTCTCTTTTCGTAGAGACTCGATCAGCCACGCTTCAAGAGGTATTGCATTATACTTGTTGTGGTTATAGATGAAACGATCCGAGAATCGATCTTGGATCATGTGGTTTCATCGCATGAAAAATTTTAAATTCTGATGCACCGAACAACTAGTACGACTAGTCGTTCTTCGTCATATTCGATACGACGCTCACGCTTCTGTGATGCGCTTGAGGATTTTTTTTTATATCCTTCATCCTATTCAGGTCACCTCAACAGTCAGGTCAGAACAAGTCTACATACACATTCTTGTGACTATGAATCTTTACTTGTACGGTGTAAGTGAGAAATAGCTCCCCATCTCAAACTTCCCTCCCTAAAGGATGACGAGAGGTTCTGCCTAGATGTACTACCCTCGTATGCTACCCCAAGCCAAAAAATATTCTACCTCGTCACTACCTCCTCCATGAAGAGCTACGTGTAGAGTGCTTGTCCAAGATAAGCCACGGTCTGAAAGAATCATGTGTGTGTTGTTAAATATTCTACTTAGACTAATCAAGATGACATGTGAACATAGTCTTATGGACTCAAAGAATTAAGTCACTAGGACCTGAAAAGTCTTAACTCCAATTCTTATAAGGTTCCTCTGAAATTAAGAGGATTAAGGCCCAACTAAGCTCCATTCTTCAATTTTATTCCAGACTTAGTCTAAATGTCAATATTATCCTGAAAAATGCACATGCAAATGCAAGAAATATGCAAAAAGCATTTTTTGAAACAATTTTCCAATTTTGAATTGTTTATGGATTTTTGGAAATGAAAGGAAAAATGATGCACATGCAAAAGAGTTTTCTTTTTACAGCTTTTTAAAGATTTTTGGTCTTATAGATTTTTTTTCAAAAAAGAAAAAGGGTTGGTAAAATATATACAAGTATGTACAAGATTTTTTTTGTTTTTTTGTTTTGTTTTTGTTTTTGTTTTTTTGTTTTTGTTTTTTTGTTTTTGTTTTGGTTTTTTTGTTGTTTTTTATTTTTGATTGTTTTTTTAAGGTGATCAAAGTCTATATACACACACATGGATTTTACAAATTTATATACATATCCCCCAAATAAACATATTTATGAGTAAAAGCTATGTCTAAAGTATATATGCAATATATATGACACCCCCTATACTTAGCTCGAACTATGTCCTCATAGCGATCAGAGAGCAGCAAAAGAAGACATAACTTGTGCTAAGTATAGAAAAGTGAAAAGACTCCTATGCTACAACGACTTAAAGAGAAAATGAAAAGAATAGAGGATGGTGATCCTCCTTGTACTTAGGATCAAATAATTCTAAGTATAGAAGACTGTACAAAAGGGGAAAACTGATGCAGAGAATGTACGAACTCAAAAACAATAAAGATGATATGAACAACGTCACCCCACCTATACTTAGGGTGGAGTATCTCTAAGTATAGGCAACAACAAGAGTGATGAACAAGACAAATATGAATAACACAAATCATTCACCCCCTATACTTAGGATAAAATACATCCTAAGTATAGCATATATACACACGGAAAAAGGGTGAATGATAAAACGGGAGAAGAAAGAATGAAATGAAAGGATATACAAGAGGAGTGAATGTACAAAGGTCAAGAAGGTCGAAAGCGAACCTTCTTGCGGGACCGATGAGTAATGGATCTGACAAGGTGTAGATCGATATTGGGATAACCATTAGAAATAACTGATTAGGATCGACCAAGATTGTATCCTCAGTGGTTTCAGATTGTGTAGGCCTAAACCGATCAGTGGAAGTAGTATGGTCATGTTTGGCCTGAGAAGCCTCACAAACATTAAAGTAAAAAGGCTCAAAATCATTATCAAAAAAATCAAGATAAATTCCATCCTGGCGAGCCTCTACTGGACCATCATCTTTATCAAAAGGCCCAAATTCCTTAATAAAAGCAATCAAATCAAATTTGGCTTGATCGGTCTCATCTAACTCAGGGTGAATAGGAACGGACTCATCAGTGAAAGTAGTCAAATCATGTCCGTCATGTCTAGTCTCAGAGTCTGCCTTCCGCTCTAGGGTGTCTATCGTGTAAATCCCGCGGATGTCATCAATGCATCGCCACATACCAGAAGGGGGAACTCCAATGTCTATGTTTTCTGAGTCCTCGTCCTTGAAGAGGAATTCTTGGGTCTTAATATCATCCAATGAACAACAAAAAACTCTGGTAGTATCATCAAGGTCAGCATCCTTGGGGTTGGCTAACATGGGCACACTCTCATGGGATGTAGGTCTCGGTCAGTAATGGGTGTAGTGATCAACACATCGCTCCCTGCATCAGAATGGATGTGAATTTCTCCTGATCCATAATCAATAACAGCTCCTGCAGAGGCTAGGAATGGCCGTCCCAGGATGATTGGAGGGTTCTCCATAAGGTGGAGGTCTCTATGAGAAATACGACAAAATCAGAAGTGAATTTCATGCTCTTAATAAGAATGACAACATTTTCTAGAATACCCTTTGGCCTCTTAATAGATTTATCAGCAAATTAAACTATCATCCTGGTTTTCTTGAGAGGCCCAAGATGAAGAGATTGTACCATAGAGAAGGGTATTATATTGATTGAAGAATAGCTGTCAAGGAGAGTGTTATCACAAGAATGGTCAGAGATGGAGCAGCTCACAAGAGGTATGGTAGTGTTCCCTTTCTTAAAATGTGAACGTTGAGAGATGGCATAGGCAGTGGCCATGGTCAAGATGTGACACTCAGATCTTCTCCTTCGCTTTCTCTTCTTGTGTTGAGGAGTAGATAAATCTGTCATGGCCTGTTGAAGTGGGGCTTTAATGATCTCATGAATAGTGGCCACCACTTCAGGTTCAGTCAACATTTTCTGAATTTTTGGACCTCCTCCATACAAGGGAGGAGATTGGAATCAACATATACATGAGGATTGCCAAGAGCAGTATGTACAGTGGCATCCTCGAGGTCAAGGTTGGGATATGGCTGTGTGGGAAAATATTTTGGCATGGGTGCTCTCTCCTCACAAAATGAATCAACAATGTGTCTCCCGAATTATTTTTGAAATTTTTCATTTTTCTCATTTTTTTGTATTTTGGGTGATTGTAAGCTCGCATAATTATCCTCAAGTGAATCCATATCCTCAAATAGTGGAGCAGCATTCTGGCTCTTATTGATGTTAAATAGATTGGTAATCTTCGAATTCATATGCCCCATTATCTGTTTCAAGGTCTCAAGTGTAGACAACATGAAAGGTGACTCTAAAATCCCAAGATCATGGGTGAAAATCATCGTCCGATTCCTGAAATATTGGATTAGGCGGATATGCACAAAAATAAAGAGGAAAGTCCTCCTGGAAAAAGGAAGGTGGGTCGGCTGGAGGGTACGAGGTATCCACGAAGATCGGATTAAAATAACTCCAGTCGGCCATCTCCAAAACAAAATATGGGATCAGGAGAACACGAGGGTCAAGTCAAAAGATATGGAAAAAAAGGCGCAAATGCACGGAAGGATCTAGTATGCACACAAGCAATCAAACACAATACAAATCCCCAATTCACCAACTCAACTCAATGTGAAGATCGTGAAGGTCCTGTCAATTATCTTGTAGATTTTAGAGTTTTGTGATAATACAATCTATCAGAGCGATTAAAGCGAGCTGTTAGGAACCCAATGCTCCCAGGAGACTGACCTTATCCCAAAGTTAGATCTTTCCCATCCAATATGAATTGCGGACTGTTTACCGACTACCTGATCAATTCAATCTATTAAGGATGTCACGGGACGCTTTACGGGCTACCGGAGAGATACTCACTGGAGAACGACTAACCCAAGATAGTAGTCTGAAAAGAGTTCGGATGTGGTTCTATCCTAATGTGTGGGTCGCTCTCTCTCTACATACAAACCAAACAATGAAGGGTTACTCTCCCCAAAACAATGATTTTTCCTTGTGTTTATTTTAGGGTCGAGTTTTCTTTAGCAGCCACGTATTTTAAGCAGTTGTCACTTGGTTAAAATATTTTCAAAGAATCGCCTATCGAGTGTCCAATTTTCTTTTTAACTTATGTGAGTGAAAACAAGGAAGGAGATCGAAAATGCCAATGCGCGATTAAACACAATTATGCATGTAGTTAGAGATGTGTACCTTGTCGCCAGCACTCTACATGCAAGTGATCCACGCAGAATTGAAATACATAAATAAACTATCCTATATGATGCAAGTGAGCTGTCCTAGATGATAGCTTCTATTAACAGGCAAGAACAAGTTAATTTGACTAAGTCCAAATTACGCTCTACTCTATAGGTACAGAAATTCTTGTTTAAGGTGTCTGGACCTAATTAATTACCTGGCTCAAGCAAATTAAATAAAGCAATCAATAGGTAGCTCACGAAATCCACGTGAAACAAAGAAAAATAAGGCCATGAAAATAAAACCGGTGAGGTCCCCCAACTGCACCAGCACTTGAGAAACAAACCCCGCAACAAATGAATGTCTATTTACAAGGGTTCAAATGCTAGAAAATAAATAAATAAATAAATAAAAAGTCTTTTTTTATCTTCTTCAATTCTTCTTCTCCTCCTCACATGCTATCCTGCGGCTTGGTGAAGAATCAAGCCACCTCCACTTCGCTTGTGTGCTTCGTCTCTCCTTGGATCGCCTCCTTTGCTCTGCAGACCCTTGTAAGAAAAAGAAATGAGAGAATGTGTAAGAAACACAATTATCAAATATAAGCAAAAAAATGAAATGAACTGAACAATGGAGTAAATGTGGAAAAATATACACAAATATATACAACCAAGAATAGCAGGTCAAAAGAGAAACCTAACTACCCTCGTTATGCCTCCCCGGCAACGGCACCATTTTGTTGATGCTAGATCTTCGAGGATTGGTTATTATTAATGGATATGAAGTTGTCGTTGTTATCCCCAAATAATCTCGCGACAAACAAATAAATTTTTTCTCTCTCGCTGCAAAATTAACTAAAAGAGAATAATGAAGCAAGAGGAAAAAATTTTGCTACTTATTTACCTGTATAGCAGACAGGATCGAACTCAGGCAGGCTACAATTCCCGAAGGATATTCAATTAATCGACGAGAAATCAATTAGGAGAAAAAGCAGGAATCTCAAAGGTAAACTATCCTTGATTTTTATGGAATTTTTCTCTTTTTTCTCTTTTTTGTTTTTTATTTCTATTTTCTATTTTATGATTTTCAAATTTTTAGTGATTTTAATTTTGTATTTTTTTAAATTTTCAAATAAAGAACAATATGTACAAGATAAGAAATACACACACCACACACTTTTGTATTTTTCAACTATATCAAAAATGCATAGAAAAAATCCAAAGAAAATATTTTTTGGGATTTAAAGACTTAGAAATATTTTTGAGAATTTTTGTAGAATTTTCAGATGTTTTTTTTTGTATTTTCTTAAAAATCAAATAGTAAAAAAAAGAGAAACAATGCACAACCGGGAGTAACTTGCAACTTAAAAATATTTTATTGCCCAAAACTCCTGGCAATTATTTTTATGATAAAATAGGGACAAATATCTACAAACAAGGAATGAAATCACAATTTTCATATTTTTTTGTAGAATTTGTTATGATTTTTATAAGATTTTTAGTATTTTTCAAATTTTTTGGGTTTTAAAGAAGTTAATGTGTGAAATTTGGATAGAAATTAAAAGACAAGGAAACAAAACTACTCTATTTTTTGGAATTTTTGGAGCAATATTCAAATTTTATGAATTTTTGAATTTCTGGAAGAGAAAAAGACAGTGTTTTTTATTTTTAAATAATAACAAATGATGATAAAATGCAATGAAAAAATTATGCTAGAAAGATCAGCACATCAAGAACATAGCATGATTTTTGAGAATTCTATTGACCAAAGAAAACATTTATTTTAATAAGAAAAGCAAACAAAATCAAGTCTTTAAAATAAGGATTGGAATGCAGTTATTAAATCTTTGTTCATCGAATAAATAATATAAATAAAACAGAGGGAGATGTTAGCAATTTACCCAGCAAAAGCATGCCAAGCACGTGATCGAGTCTCTAGTGGTCTTCTTTGCAATATGTAGAACGTCCAGGGCTTTTATTACATTTTTCCAATTTTTTTATGAACCTTAGGGTTCTTTCTTTTCTTCAAGATGGAAGCACAGGGGCATGGGATGTGTCGCCTTCTTCTTCAAGTCAAATAGGGGAGCTGTGCACCATCGCTATTCTCCTTCTTCATGCAAGGTAGCAGCTGATCGACGACCTTAGGGCTTCGTGGCATTCGAGTGGTGGTTGTCGACGATGCTCTGCTTCACGCAAAGGTTTTGGTGATCGGTGGCGTGTGACGAGAGGAAGAACGACGGGCACAGCACGAAGCAGCTCCTAGGAGGAGGCGCGACTAATGCGATGGGGCGGATGGCTGACGAGCGATGGTGGCTTCAGTCGAGGGCGACACTGGAGTAGCAAGTGGCTGGTGCGGTGCGCCTGGGTGGAGCGGCTCTATTGCGTCAACTTCGGTGCCATAGGTGGCTGCAACGACGTCGGCAGTGCTGCTCCTAGGCAGTGGAGGGCCTGAAGGTGGGCGCGTCGTGGTGATGGTGCTGACCAGCAACGATTGGTCGGAGGATGGCGGTTGTGCCGCGCACGGGCGACAGACGAATTTTTTTTAATTTTTATTTATTTTGAATTGTAAACAGTAATCAGAAAAAATTTTATTTTTTTTAAATTCGAAATAGCGAAATTAAAAACAGAAAATAAAAACTAAAAAATGTTTTTTTATTTTTATTTTTTATTTGTTTATTTTTTAGATGATCTTGCAAAACAAATGTTAGAGAGAAAGAAAACAAATGTATTTTCTTGTTTTTTTATTTGTTTATTTATAAACAAATGAGGATGCGAGCATGATGGCTCGGCCTCAAAATCAAAACGGAAGATGAGAATGGGGATCCGGTGAAAAATGAGGAATGGATCCAAGTCTCCGGCCACTGTGCGAGGCCGAAGTCGAGAGATCGTGATAGGTAGAAAAGCACGTGGAGAGATCACGATGTGAGATGAAAAATCGAGTTGGTGACGCATTAAATTGTGATGGATTTTAAAGATCTAGATAAAAAAATGACAACGAAATAAAGAAGCGAAAAATAAAACTAAGGTTAATCTGGATGAAAGATAAGAAGAAAATGACGGATCTCACCTTAGGAGCGGAAAAGACCTTGATCACCTCGATGAAGGCCGACGCGCTGTCACCGGACGGCTCGGAGGCTAGGCACCCTTCTGCGACAAGAAGACTCTCGGAGATCGGGCTCCTCTCACCAAAGATTGGTCAAGTTGGAATGAGGGAGAAGGAGCCATATAAATAGAAAAGATAATGGAGTTTGAATTTTTTTTTGAAATTTTAAGTGAAGATAAGAGATAATAGAGAAGAGAAATTGATATGAGATAAATTAGCAAGATAAATATTTACAAAAATTAACTAACTTTTTCTATTTTCGTACTTTATTTATTTGAAAAAATATATGTTAATTTTTTATTTTTATGGTAATTAGTTAAGAACATTAACTATATACATATATGATATTATATACATGGGTAAATAAGCAAATTAGTTTTTTTATTTTAAATTTTTTTTATTTTTTATTTTATTTTAGTAAAAATATTTACAAATATCTACAACTACAATATGTACAAAATACACGAGAAAATTGCGCAAACCACCCTTGAAAACTAACTTTTTACCCGTAACTCCGAAAATTATGAAATCACAGCCATTTTAAAGATAATTTAATTTAGAATACAATGGAATGAGTTTAGTTCAATTAGAATTCGTATGGAGCCGGAATTGGTCTTTCAATTATCGCTTAGTGGCTTTTTCCAAGTGTGGTTGCTTGTATTTTGTACATGATTTGGTTGTGCAATTATTTTTACTATTTAGGACACATTTTTATTTATAACTTTTGTTTTGAAAATTATTTTGTTTGAGGTCAATTTATGTACAAATAAAATAGTGTAGTATACAAATATACACAACACACAATTTTTTTTGGATTTTCTAAATAAAGACCCAGTCTCCCCCTACTTTATTCCTGATCGATCAGGTCAAGTCTTGACCCTCTCTCAGGGTTCGGGTTAGCCTATATCTATTACATATATACAGTCTTCCTTTTTTCCATTGTTTATTTATTTATTTATTTTAGGTTAAAATGCTAAGAAGTGTACAATATTTACACACAAATGCAAGTTAGTAAGAATATGGAGTTAGTGTTATATACATGAGTTTTATAAGGGATTTTAAGCTAAAATAAATGAATAAAGATGATGAAATGCAGATTCATCACTGCTCCACAGATTTTCGGTCGAGCCCACACTCATGCCTTGGTTGCGTGTCAACCATTCTCCGACGATTAGTCTGCCACGCCTTCACCATAGAACCACCATCACCACGACCAAGCCAAGAAAATCCTCAGATAAGTCCCGCAGTATAGGTTCCCTTGGATGAATTCTCATCCAACGACTGAACATCATCACGGGTGTCCGCTGATACAAGCAGCCTCGGTCGAACCAAAGATTCCAGAAGGGACTACGTGGAGGTGGGGAACCGAACTGATGCATGAGCCTTCCTACTAGACCTCACGTGTGAGGCATGTGGGAAGGGTAAAAAATTATGCCCACACCCATGCAAATCTAGTGAATTCCATAGACACCCCTTGTAGGGGTAAATTGCAAAGAAGACCAAATGCCTTTTGAAAATTGCAAAACAGTTCGTTAAAGGGGTATAAACATTTTATTTGTTTTCATTGATTCTTTTGCTCAACAATTTGTGTTCTCACTTTAAGACATTTATTGGAGAAAGTAATTTGATATTCATTGATAACTTATCTCATAGATTAACTAAGGGGGAGGCTATTGACTTGACTTGCTGCTCCACATCCACCCCTTTGCAGAATCATCACATTATGTAATTATTTAAAAATCATAAAAAATGCATTTATTTTATTTACCCCTCATCACATAGCATAGCATTATTTTATTTGCATTAAAATATTTTGAAACCCTACGCATCATATTTTCTTTGCACAATTAATTACATCTCATTAATTTAAATCCATAAAAAATTGAAAAAGATAAAAACACCAAAAATATTCTTCTTCTTCTCTTTGAACACCTAATTTATTATATTATTTAATTATTAATCATGGACCCTCGTATTAACTCCCTGAGTTAGACCTTGGGACTTAACCAAGTAAAATAAATAAATTGACCACTCGCTTTAATTGTTAAAATTAATTAAATGGTCATTTTGACTAATCAATATTGGTCGAATACTTCAACATAAAATCGACAAAATAATGTAGGGTTTGTGGGGTTCGTCAAATGGTGCCATTATCGGGGAGGTTTATGGTTTAGGATTATTTATTTAGTAATTTAATTTTTAGTTGTTTCTATCCACGGGTTATCTGAACCCTAGTCTTCTTTGTTTATTTTTGTTAGTATTTTTATTTCTTTTATTTTTGTATATATTTATGTGAAAATCTCTCTAATATCTAATCTCTTATTTTTCGTGCAAGATACCTGGTGGACTTGGAGCGGCTTTATCAAAAGCTGACGCAACTCGGAGAGATTGAAAGCATGGAGAATTTTTAATTTTGGAGAGAGAGAGTTCAACTTTCATTTTTGTAATTATCTGTAATAATTTAGGTAATTACTCATTTCCAGTGGTCATTGTTTGAAGACTCGTGCTTGAACCCGGACATGACACTTGGCCTATCAGGCCCATTTTTACGGTGATTGACGTAGTACTAGGATTGCACCGCGGTTATTAGAGATACTAGGTTTCTTTGTGTGCTTGTAGGACTAAGACCACACCCATTTTATTTAGATGCACTCGATCTAATCTCATTTAAATAAATTAAATTGTTCTATCACTCGCTAATAGAAATTCTTGTTCTAGGAGAAGTTTTGTCAGCTTGCATTTCATATAGAATTGATTTAAAATTCTTGTATTGCATCCCACATTGAGACTGCAAGGAATCACTATAAGTCTTCTAACTGAGCATTCATCATCATTTTTTCCACATACATTGGCTTTTTTCAATTTTCTTCCCTTGTTTCATCACTTAAAATCTAAAGAAAATCAAGAATGGATGGTAGACGTGTATTTGTGCTCACCTTAATTTCAATGATCACATATATAAAATTGAGACTACTAAACAAGATCGACTTAAATTAACCCATAAAATTGAGAATTTTCACGAGAGAATAACCCCATCGTTGGATTCATTTTTTGTTCTAAGTGAGTGAGGGGCACCCACTTCGGATAGAGTCAAGTTCCGGAATCTTCATTTGGACTACTGATGCTAAAAATGACTAGCTACTTCTCACTGAGGGAATTACAGGCTCCCTTAGCAGAGTGGGTGGTTAAAGGGCAGAGCAATTGGCACCATCCTCAAGTAACATGGGTAGTTGTTTTACGGTCCGTACTTACAGCCATACTAGCTAAAAGTCGATGCAACTAGCCATATGAATTCAGGTCAGTCTTTCAGAGAATTTCTAGCACCTAATAGCTTGCTTACGAACGCTAGATTGGAATTATCACCAATTAAAATTGAAAAGATAATGGTCGAATATTTATGGCCTTCATCGTGTTGAGTTGGTGAATTTTAAGCTTTGCATTGCGTATTGAGTTGTTTGAATTCAAAGACAGTGCACTTGCATACACAAATCGAGGTTTCACTAATCATCTTCACTGTTCTTTTCAAAGATGTTAGAATTTTGGCATTCATACCTAGACTTCATGGGTCACGCTCACATGACAAATTTCCAATCTTCGTGCACGTTCTCTCTTCAGAGGAACCCCTTCTTGGAAGAGGTTTGATAAATCCATGATTTATTAACATTTTTCTCCATTTTGTCTTAAAACCCTTAACAAATACATGTAAAAATTCATTAATTTCCATTTTCATTAATTTCCATCTTTTATCAAAACTACAGTCATGATAAAAATTCACTTTTATGCATCAAAAATATGTAAATAAATGAAGGAATAAATAAAGAAAACAAAAAGAATACATATTGTAAATATGTATATATGTATAGTAATACTTATAAAATATAAAAATATTTGTAGTGTATTTTTATATAACCTAATCCCCAAAAACAAGTCAGCATGGATTGGTTGACAAACAAATAAGTAGGGGGGACAAGGGAAGAAACCCATAAAAAGAATTATTTATACACTCTACACATTCATCGTTAATTATAAAATAATTAACAAATCTTCAAAGATTTTTAATAAATTCATTTGAATATATTTTTCATCAAACTCTTTTCCTATTTATTCTAAAAATGTATAGAAAAATATAAAAGTAAGTTAAAAAATGTTATCTTGTATATATGCCAAGAAATCCAACTTTCAAATGGTCAATTTCTCAATTTCTGAACATCATAACATTCTCTTACGAACTCCATTTTCACTCTACTTACCTTTAAAGTTCATAAAATAATATTCTATAATTACTGAAGGTGATTTCACTAAAATCGGAGTCCGTTTGAAAAAATCAGTTTTGGGACCTAATGACAACTGGGTTTCTGGATATTTATTTTATTCAGAATACATTATTTATAGTTTTAATGAATTTTTAATTAGTTTCTTGATTTTATGTTTTAACCATGATTTATTTCATATTTTTTTGAAACTATTTAATATTTTAAATAAATCAAATTCCCTAATTTATAGATAAATTTGACTTGTAGAGTATATAAATGTATTTATTAATATATTTAAATTAATTTGTTAAAATCAAGAAAAAACACATACATCATATTTATAATACTATTATTTTATAAAATATAAAATTAATATGTTATTTATTAATTTATTAAATTAAAATACAATATCTATTTATCAAGTATTATTTACACCATTTTATTAATATAATATTCATATTTCATTAAATATATATTATTTATCAAAATAAATTATTCTATAATTTAGATAATTAATTTATCTACATTTTTCCTTTTATACCTATTTAAAGTAATGCTATTTATTATTTATCACACAATTAATAACATAATTTCTATATCTAGCCAATCAGGTGCAGACACATGTCAGCACCTGGTTTATCTTCTCCAAGATGCAGTTGCAGCATTCTGTTCTAACGACATAACTTCAGCCAATTACTCCATTTGCATCTTATCACCTCTACCTGATCCTAACCGCCTAGACCCTTGTCCTAATAGCCTTAATTCATGCCTACCCTTAGATTCTAACCAAGTCCATCTTGATTAATCTATTTATTTATCACAAAACCACCATTTCAAAACAATTGCTCCTACTACCAGAATCAACTAACCAAGACTATAACTTCCTCCATCGATTTTGGCCAAAGTTGGAGGTGAGAGAACCCAAGACTACTACCACGTGGAAGGTGGGCCATCGGAGGAGAGTTCCAGAGATTCTCCTAGCCTTGCATCGTGCCACCGCGTATGTCGCACTCTGGTGAATAACCGACCGTCGAGCAAATCTAGTAGTCTTATACTCCATTTCCTATATGAACATCACTCCATTTCCCTTTCAAATTTATCGATCCCCATGCCATGATTAGCTCGATTAATGACGTCGTTAGCGTTCTTTATTCATCCAGTTACAATCCAAAAGCCAAATCATCTTCCAATTCGAAGTAAATTTGTCCATTTTTTATATGAAAATCTACTTCCTAGAAACATCATGAACTTCCATATTTTCTAACATTTTGGGATGATTTCATTGCAAATCAAGAATTATCTCATCTTTTGCAAGTTGTTCTAACATCTCTGGAGCCTAATCACGTTTGGAGTATCGAAGAAGCATCATTCATTCATCAAGTGAGCAGCAGCCAAGCCCCAAAACTAGAGTTTGAACCCTAGTTCATGTCTGATGCCTCACCGCAGGGGAGCTCAAAGGAGGTAGGCAGCCTCCTCCTGGCCTTGTAGTCGCCTCGACATCATCCGAGATTGACCAGAATCGAAGAACGTCGTCGCCTGATCTAGAAAAGGGGAAGAATGATTTGAAGAACAGAAGCTACAGGTGTGTACATGTGTCCCTCACGGACGACTGAAATCGCGTTGAGATCATCTAATCTATACCGTTCAAAGCCAAACGGTGGGAATTTTGCAACTAAGCCCATCGAATACTCTGGAATTCATAAGTGCCTCTGAAAGTTTTCATTTTTACAAATAGGTCCCCGTACATGGATCTATTTACAAATCTCTAGAGTTTTCCTTGCAAATAGGTCCCTGACTAGGGACCTATTTGAAAGAAAACATCTATCTTTTTGTGTAGCGTTTTTTTACACCATATTCTTTTGACTTTGGACTACATTGAGGACCTTAGACCTATTATTTCATCATCGTGATATTTCTTTTCATTTTTTTGTTCTATTTTTTGATGTTTTCTTCACGAGTTTTATTTGTAGATTTTTCGATCAGTTTTATTTTGTTTCTCTTCTCTTTTTCGAGCCCGCTACTCAAAGTCTTTTTCTCTACTATATGGTATCACCTACATATCCTATTTTCCACCAATTATTTTGTAGATAAATTTTATTTGATAATTATCACTTTGAAAATTAAAAAATATCGAAAAATTAAAAATCAAATAAAAATTTCAAAAATTAAAAACCAATAAAAAGAGTTTTTCCTTTCTTCAAGAAGAAATTAAAAATCACAAAAATACACTTTCTCAAAAATCTGAGTATCGTTATTCTACTTCCTCAAGTTCGACCCAGAGACACTTACTTGGTTAATAATTAGTGTAGATAAAAATAGCAGAGGAACACTTTTATTCTATTCATTGATCTCTCTCTCTCTCGTCTATTTTTATCAATTTTTGTTTCATTAATCAGATCTCTCTTCGTGGCTCTCTACACTGACACATCTCAATTTTAACCGTAAGTCTGATCTGATTATCAAAATGGTTCCGTTGCCGAGGATGATTTAGAGAGTCTTTGATTTTCATTCTTAATAACTGACCATTTCTTCTTCACTTCTCTTCTCTTTTACCTGACAACTTATTTTGAAAACCTTGATTTTCAAAATGGCGTCATTGGCGGGGAAGCGTTAACTATACTTTGATTTTTTTTTGTATTTTTGTGATTTTTCTTTCTTCTTGATTTTCTTGGTTTTTCTCAAGTCTTCTTGGTTTTTCTCGAGTTCTTTTTACAACTTTTAGTTTTTTTGAGTTTTTATCGACGTTCTTGAGTCTTCGTCAATTTTCTGGATGTTTGATTGTTGTTGCTGACAATTTTTGCAGGGACTGCAGAGGTTTCTTAGGAAACCGACTCAACTAGGACAGATATTGGCTTTTCTTTACGAGGTAGTTGTAGAGGCAGAGAGAAATCGGTCACAACATTTATTTCCATTTTTTGTTTTCTGTGGTCAGATAGGGCACTTGCACATTTTTCTATTTTGTGAGAGAGGAAGGGGCACTTGACTGTTTTTAATTTTTGCAGAAGGGGTCCACTATGGACATTCCAACTTGTAGATCGGACTTTAGACTTCTTTTTCAGAGTATATTTTTCCAAGTGTTGGTGCTTTTGGGGGACCTCACTGAGGTGTTTGGTTTTTCTATCGATTTTTCTTTGTGTCACGCATTTTCATGGAGCATAGGGTTGTATGCATGATTGATTAGATGAGTAAAGTAAATCCCACACTTAGATGTAAATATCTGATTTTTGAAAATCAATTTATTATTACGTTAAAGCTTCTCATTTAGGATTTGATTTTTACGACTTTTGCATGCACTAGAATAGGTTTAAAGTTTCTACGCGGATCTCCTTGCATGTAGACTGCTGGCATCAGGTATGATTTCTATCTCTGCATGCATCATTGTTTTCTATCGCATTCCATAATTCTCCCTCCATGAGACACATTTTGGAAACTAAAAAGAACCGATATCACATTAGATATTCTTGAAAATATCTGAAAAAAGTGAAAACCATCAAAATTAAAAAAATACTTTTTCTTATAAAACCTTGACAAAAATAAAAAAACCTGGACTTAAATTTGTATTGGAGAGCAAACATCTCATTGTATTCATGTACAACTCCTGATAGAGTGGGTAATGGTGCAGCCTTAAGGATTAGAGCCAAAAATCCCTGGACTTGTGCCTTAAGTAACTGCGCATCAATTTTCGATGCATGGTTGCAACTGTAAGCACTTGCCTCTGACCATAGATAGTCATTTTGGAGTACTCATACCTCACAGTCAACTTTGGGTCTGATATAACCCGATAGCTCGGGCAGATGTTACCACTGTTTAGGGGGTTGCGAGCGTATACATTGGGAGATAGGGCGACACCCTCTGTGAGTTTGCTTAATACAATTGATGGACCACCAAATAAAATTTGAAAAGATAAAAGTCTGAACTCTTACGATCTCCACCGTGTACAGTTGGTGAATCTGAGGTTTGCATTGTGTTTGTATTCGAGGTGTGTATTATTCCGTGTCTTACACGCCTTCACACTCATGTTCTTGATTTGACATTGTATTCTTTCACATACTTCCTTTTGACATCGAAGATGATGACTAGGCAGATTTTAATCTCAAACCCTGTGAGATTTCAACAATCCACCATCTGTCGTATGTCTTCATAGACACAGGATGACCCTCTTCCCGAGTTGGTCCCACTTAGTCACGAGGAGAGTCAAACCCAGACTCCGTCGCCTCCTAGCCTTTCAATTGAGGTAGACCCCTGCCTCAAATTTTTTGTCTATTTCTCCTACATGTTTTTCATAGATTTATTATGATACTTTTTCCTACCTAGAGGATTCAAAGATCAAGGCAATTGGGAGGGACCAGTTGAGGATAAAGCAATTGAGGAGAGACGGACTAAGGAGAGACATACAAATGGTAGACCTGATCTAGCTTCATATATTACTGAGGGGATTCTAGAGACCTTACAGCAGATGAGCTTATAGATCAGAGGTTAGTATAGAGTCCATGATGAGCTTAGAGTTGAAATCATTACGTTGAGAGAAAGAGCCAGGAACCCACCACCACTACCGTGGTTCCCGCTACTTTACGAGATGAGTATGACCTGAGAGCTAGGACGCTACACTGTTACTACCGAATCAAGGGTCATACGAGTTAGGGTCGTCCTTTATTTCTTTGCTTCCCAAGTACTATGGGAACACTTCAGTGGAGTCGATTACCTTTTTACAACAGTTTGAGATGATTTTTCGTACAAGACTTCTCCTTCGCCTTATCAGATAAGGCACTTTACTAGTTGACTCACTTGGGGAGAGAGATTTCTAAATGGGACAATATGAAGTCCACATCCCTGGGTAATAATTTTACTCTAGAAGGATGAGCATGATGAGGAGCTAGATCTCCAATTTTACACAGCTACCACATGAGTCATTCCATGAGGCATGGGATAGATTCAAAATTTGATTGAGAAATGCCCTCATCATGAGAATCCTGTGAAGGTGCTTGTTAAGATATATTTTGGAGGACTCCAATCGGATATACAAAGCCTAGGGAGTGACACATGTAGCAACAGTTATCTTAATAGGGATGCCGAGTCAGTTTGGTCCATCTTTGAGGGGATGGCAGAGAACTCACGCATTGTCAATTCCACTCAGGCTAACTAGAAGGACCCATAGCCACCACACCACCGAGAGCATCAGAATGTGGCACATGTTTCAGAGTCTGATTCAAGATCCAACATGGGATTTATTAGTAAGAATATTACATTAGTTGACTTGATTCAGAAGCAAATCCAAGAGCTACAGCTGCTGCGAGAGTTGGAGAAACTCTCATCACTTCCTCAGCAGTTGAGCGATCTGACGAAGAGGTGACGGAGTTGCAACTTCAGTACCAGTAGTCTCACACTCCTTCCACTTCTCATTCTATACGGAGATCTTTACCCACTCCTCCCACCCATTAGATATAGTATATTCAAAGCGAGTTGGTACAACCCATTAAGCCTCTATAGATTGATTGGCATAAGTATCCGTCCAGTGCCAACCTAAGTCAGATCACTAGTGTTAGAGATGTTAATGTTGATTCTCACACTATTATTGAGATCAACGGGATTTGGTATGCTAGTGTTCAGCCTTCACCACATTTTACTCCTCAGAGCGTACACTAGCAGCAGCAACAACAACATAGTCATCTCCAGCATTGACACCCACGTTTCCATCACTGTCAACATTACTCGCATCAGCAGTCTCACTAGTACGCATATTAGATACCATATTTACATTAGTATCCTGCTACACATTCACAACCATATCAGTACTAGTAGTAGCAACAGTCTTTCTTTACACAACAGAGATCTCCTCCTCATCCTTACACACCACAGCAGCACACTCCTAAGCAGGAGAGAGTAGACAGCTACAGACATCACCACACTAAGTCTGAGATGTCTTCATAGGCCCTGGCACTGAACCAGATCATGGACATGTTGAGCATGCTCCAGACAGTGCATAGGATAGAGATGGAGTGGGTTAACCATCGCCTAGATGAGTTAGTTGTGCCCAAGACCACTCTCTCAGCCCAACCTCAAATGGATCCGAACAACAAAGGGATTCAAATCAAGTAGACACCGCCATAGGTATGATCTCTTTTCTTGAATTTTTATCTAACTTCATTCATCTCAGGAGCAGTAGATCACCACAAGCACCTGATCGAGAGGAGGAGATGGCGTATGATGAGGAGAGAGATTCGATCCATGACGAGCATGATGACACACATCTTGATGTTGAAGAGGAGGATCACCATGATGATGAGGACCAACACGATGTCCAGCATGATAATCAGAGAGAGGGGAACGATGCAGATTTAGTAGACATGGACATAGGCGAGTCAGACGATGATACCATGCTAGACCATGCATATACTCCTGGTGCAGATTTTTCTTCTCTTATTTTAGAGAGTTTTGTACATACTTCTAAGACTTTTGATGTACAAGCTTATCCCACTTTCGATGTAAATAAAAATGATTTTGTTGTTCCTAAGATTGTTCCTTTCCCCAATGCTTTGTATGGAAAAGGAAAGAAAAATGTAAAAAAGAATGTTGTCACTCTTGAGAGAGAAAGGTTATTGGAAGATCACATCTTTTTGAAGATCCCGCTCCATGATGCCTTAGATCACCTCCCTACGCTCAAGCAATAAGTTAAGAATAGATGTACCACAAGTAGGAAGAAGAGATCACGTACAGAGAAGCATGCTTTGACTAAGGCCACTTCCTGTGCTATATAGAATAGATTACCCAAGAAGAAGAAAGATTCAAGAGCACATTATGTCAGATGCTAGATTTCCCATGCAGCATTCAATCGCACTCTCTTAGATAATGGTTCCTCAATCAATTTGTTAGCATCTTGTTTGCTCAACAAGAACGAGCTAGGTCCACTTTACAAATCCCACATGATCCTTCAATTTGGTGATAGATCTGAAAAAGACCCAGGGGGCCTACAATTCCTAGTGGACTTTACTATCTTGGGCATGGATTGCCCTCCACAGTTACACCTTACCCCGATCATTCTTGGGAGGCCTTTCTTGGAAACCGCAAAGGCCCTCTTCGACTATGATACAGGGAAGGTATCTTTTCGAGTTGAGGGCAAGAAGGTGCATATAGAGATGGCGAGAGAATCACAAACATCCAGTGAAACGTCTACAACTACTTCAGAAGCCTTGAGTTCTTTAGTCACATGTGATTACATGGATGAGGTTCTCCTTGACGACTTTGAGAGGTATCGAGTAGAGGCCCATGGTATCCTAACAGAGGATGGGTTCGAGACTACAGTTGGAAGTTCTTCTGATGGTACATTATATTTCAGCATGGATGATGATGAGTAGATGGAGCAGACACCTGATGATTTTATTGCATACAATTCATATTCTGAGAGCTCACGTGATTCCTCCACTTCAGATGAGCTAGAGATTGATTTTCATTTAGCTGAGTTACTTTCCACTGGTCATTCTAATGATGAGTACAGTAGCGAGTCGGATGATATTTTAGACATCTTATGTAGTCCAACTCTGGAGCATATTGAGATGGTGGACAACTATATTGCAGATACATTTACCACTAGCACAGATCCTGCCAAACATTTAGATGAGGATACAATAGAGCCAGATTCCAACTTACTAGAACTAAAGACCTTGCCACCCAATATGAAATATTCTTTCCTTGTGAGTCCACATTGATAGTTTCCAATCATTATCAGTTCATCTTTGAACGAAGAGCAAGAAACTCGTATGATGGAGATTCTTGAAGGAAATCGCAAGGCTATTGGGTGGAATGTATCCGATCTCCGTGGGATAAATCTTACTTTGTGTTCCCCTCATATCTATCTTGATCATGATAGCATACCTTCTAGAGAGTTTTAGCGTAGGCTGAATATGGTTTTACGAGATGTTGTCAAGAGGGAGATTACGAGATGTTGTAACGTAGGGTTTATTTATCCCATCTCCAAATCTAAATGGGTTAGCCAATTACATGTTGTCCCGAAGATGTCGGGAATTCAGATGGTCAAAAATGAGAGTGGAGAAGAGATTCCAAAGAGAGTAACCACATCGTGGTGAGTGTGCGTTGACTACAGGAAAATGAACACCGCAACAAAGAAGGACCACTTCCCTTTGCCTTTTATAGACCAGGTCATAAAGAGGTTAGCAAGGAAGGAGTACTTATGTTTCCTTGGCAGTTACTCCGGATACAACTGGGTTACCATTGCTCCCGAATATTAGGAGAAGGCCACTTTCACATGTCCCATTGGCACGTATGCTTTTAGAAGAATGCCCTTTGGATTGTGCAATGCCCTGCTACATTCCAGAGGTGCATGCTTACCATCTTTGCAGACATGGTTTTTGATTTTCTCGAGGTAATACGGATGGTTTTTCAGTCTATGGCGAGTCCTTTGATGATTGCTTAGCTCTCCTAGACCAAGTTCTTCAGAAATGATGTGAGGTGGATCACATTTTGTCATGGGAAAAGAGTCATTTTATGGTTACAAATGGGATCATGTTGGGGCAAGTCATATTCAGGCGAGGCATGGAGGTTGACCCTGCCAAGGTGGATGTCATCAAGCTTCTCGAGCCATCATCCAACATCAAGTAGTAACGGTCTTTTCTAGGACACAATGGTTTCTACTAACAATTCATTCAGGATTTTTAAAAGATTACCCGGCCGTTAAATGAATTATTAGGCAAAGACATCGAGTTCTTATTAGATGACAAATGTCTTAGTGTCTTCCTCGGGTTGAAGGAGATGGTTATTAGTGTTCATGTCCTACAACCACCTGATTGGTCTCTTTCCTATGAGTTCATGATGGATGCTTCAGATTTTATGGTCGAGTTGTATTAGGTTAGAGGAGGAATGAACTTCATGAAGGATATGGTTAGATCCTCAAGCGCATCACGGAAGCGTGAGCGTCGTATCGAATACGACGAGGAGCGACTAGTCGCACTAGTTGCTCGATGCAGCGGAATTTTAAAAAAATTTCTTACGACGAAACCACATGATCCAAGAACACTTCTCGGATCGTTTCATCTAAACCACAAACAAGTAATTAGGATTAACTCTTGAAGCGTGGTTGCGATCAAGTCTCTAAACGAAGAGACCTCCTGTGTCAAGTCCGATCCGACGGAGGAGACGCTTGCGAGCGCGGGGATGAACCGCGTGCTTCTCGCAATCCAAGTTGATGATCCAAGCGGCGGATCTCCTGATCTCGACACACGAGATCCAACATCTTCTTCACGAGCGAGGCGCACCGAAGGAGACGGAGATCCACGAGCAGAAGAACATGCAGCATAACGACGATGCCGCGGCGATGGAGAACCTCTCCATGGCATCCATGGTGGACGGCCATGAGAGGGAGAGAGAGGGCTGACCTCTAAAGAGAAAGAGAGAGGGAGAGAGAGATGCTTCTCAAGCATTATGTGTAAAGAGAGAGCATGGGTATGCCTCTCTATTTATAGGGTTTTGGGATCCATGGATCTCAATCCATGTGTCATATAAAATCAATGGTTGAGATTGATTTATGACAATCCAATGGTCAAGATTGTTGTTGGTAAAAGCCAACAACTTGTGATTTAATTTTGATTAACTATATTTGATAAATCAAATATACATTAATACCAAATTAAACCAACTAAATAAGGAGTGAAAAAACAAATGAGAGCCTCCTTCCCTATTGGGAGGAGTGGACGGCCACCAATTCCATAAAGGAATTGGTGCCGCCCCCCTCTTCCCATATGGGGAGGGCAATCCCATGGATTCCCATGGGATTGCATATCTCCATGTTTTTCTCTCAACTTATTTTCCAACAATTATTCACCAAAAAATAATTCTCAATTAATTTTGGGAATATTGCAATCTTGACATTGGAATATTGTGAATCACATTCACAACCCAAAACAAAATGTAATTTACATTTTCAATTAATTAAACAATGTGTATCCAATACACATTAATAATTAATCTACTAATATAAATTATATTTAACTCTCTCTAATACATTATAAATCACATTTATAATATATTATGAATAATTGGATATTACTATCCACATTATTCTTATCCTTGATAATTAAATCATATTTAATCATCTTGGATCTCTTTATCTCATGTGTTCAAATAATATGAATCACATTCACATTATTCACATCTTTGATAATTAAATCACATTTAATTATCTAAGATAACTCTCCTTATAATATGAATCAAATTCATATTATTCATGATAATTAAATCACATTTAATTATCCATTTTCTCAATGCTCGGATACATATATCAACAATAGAATTATCCATGAACTCTTTCAAGGACAATGCGCTTTCTCCGCGAATACTTGGAGATAAGGACAGGGCGATTGTATTGTTCCACGTATAGTGACATGGATATTGAGATCACATCTCAAATCCAGATCTTCGGGCCTCCCATAGATGCTTGATTAAATCAATACCGCAAATCTAATCTTCTCATTGAATCTGAATCACATTCAGATCAATGTCCAATATTTGGACTAAGATCAGATTACTTCTCTACTGAGAGGAGTCACTAAAATCCAGACCCGTTTCATCACTCCCTAGGAATGGAAGCGTCATGGTTATACAACCGTTTATGATCACATCACCCTCAGGTATTCCTAATACCTGTACATCCTGCATACTGGAAGACTCAGATTAAACCAGAAGTATTAGATCAACTTTACACTGTCTACTTCAGGGTTTTATCAGTAAGTTTCTCATTCGATCATTGGGAGTCGGTATTGATCATATACTTTCCAAAAGCATATATCATACCTAGATCTTGATCATATACTTTCCAAAAGTATATATCAAACCAACAAATTTAGTCAAGCTTCCAAAGCGAGACGACCGTGCGCACGGAATTTGATTCTTCCCAATATCTCATGAGTGAGCTCATGTCTTCCGGTTCAGTAGTGAACCTGTATGATCCCTTTGAGAGATCATATTACTCATATGCCCTTATATGCACACCAGCGCGCCGGTGTATAGACCTTGATTAGGCCATCAACCTATTGGTCTGCCAAATGTACATACTCAGACATATAGTAACACATCTGTCTCCGGTCAGAGGATGTTTGCCTATATCATGACAGCATATGATATAGGACTTTGGTTATCTCGATCTCGTTAAGTCAACTCTTTGACCTAACTCATCCGACACCTCCGAATCTCTATTCCTATGCAGAGGACCTGCATCAAGAGGTCGGTCAGATATCAACCTAAATGAGATAGGATTGCCATCTCCTACTCAGGCTGGAGATCATCTCTTAATAATCATTTGACGGTGCTTGATGAGTCCTCAATCTAACTCATTAGATGTTCATCTAAGCACCAGCCTCTATGATTCAATAATTGAATCAACAGCTGTATGATTATTAAGATGGCCATGGTACATAACCCTAATTGCACTAAGGGACCTATTATGCAAATTATGTATTCTTCATTTCAGATCAAGGAGTGAATTGCAACAATATTTATTGCATAATGGCTCGCCGTGGGCTCGCATTTCCAACAATCTCCCACTAGCCCAAAGAGCCATTAATGGGCTAATCATTTAAATTCACACTCATGTGACAATCATAGGCTATTTAGAAAATAGCTAGGTAAGCTGATCAGTCACTCCGTTCCCAAGAGACTACGCCAAGTCCTTTTACGGCAATTGCATATCTCCTAGTAACAGTGCTCGCATCCAATGCGAATGTTGCATCTCATGCAACCGATACTCAATTTTGTTGGTTATAGTGTCCTTGACACTACATCTTATTAATTATCATAACCAGTATTCCCATAATCCTTTTAGAATACCTTCATTCCTGGAGATCTCTATCTCCTAAGGTAACTGCAGTCAAGACCCTTATTGATTACTATCTACAAGATCTTAAACTTTTGAAGATAAGACTTTGAGATCACTATCTCCAAGTTTTATCATCTTTGAAGATATTATTATTACTGCAATCAAGTGTTTTATCTCCATAGTAGGATTAGTAACAGTTTACTACTCCCACTGCATGGTAGACATCTGGTTCTTGCACACATCTAGAACACATTCAGCTTCTCATAACTGATGCACAAGTGCAAGCAGTTCTAGCATTCACTTCCTCAACTCTTTGAGGTGCTATCCCTCTAGACAGGTCACTACCACATCTTAAGGGAAGGAAGCTTTTCTTGGAATTGTCCAGAAAATGGAATAAATCCAAGGTGTACTACTAATGCGACAGTCCCAATACCCTCTTCTCTTTGCTTCTGAACGACTTCAGAATTAAGATCTAAGAGGTATCCTTGAAATCGTATCTCAAGGTATGGAACAACCAAATTATAAAACACTTATCATTTATTCTTATATGATTAGAATAATATCTACATTAAGCACGATGAACACAATGGCACTCCCACTAAGCTTCACATGGTTCATCAAGATTTTATCTGAAATCATAACATTTATAATTTCATTAAATCTTATGTTCCAACTACAAGAAACTTATTTGAGTCCAAAGATGGAGTTCTTCAGCTAGCACACCTTGCTTTCCTCAACCATGAAGCCCTGGGGCTACTTCATATGAATATCCTCGGAGAGGTATTCATAGAGGAATGCAATCTTGACTCACATCATGAAGATGTCATAGTCAAGTTGTGTAGCTATAGTTATCAATATTCTGATGGGTTAAAGCAAGGTCACTGGAGAGCAAGTCTGATCGCAAGCGATGTCTTCTCTTCGGTGTGTAGCTCATGGCTACGAACCATGCTTTGAAGGTCTATACCTTCTCATCAGGTTCCCTCTTTCTCTTGAAGATCCATTTATACCTTAATGGGTCTGACCCATATAGGTGGATCCTCGAGGGTCCATATACAACACTTGTATATGAAGTCTACATTAGACCTTTATTGCTAACATCCATCTTTCCATGTCATGATCCTCAGGAGCTTCATCACATGTAGTCCGATCATTTTCAGATTTAACTGACACATGGAATCCATCCTCAAACTTATTTGAAGAAGTATTAGTGTTTCATCTTCAATTATTCTTTTGTTTCCAATTTCAGGAGTCTCATTATCTTTTCAAGATTAAATGAGTTCCTTTACTTCATTTTCATCTTGATTCTCAAGAGAGTCATCTTATAAGAATCACATTCTCAAAGATTAGATCTTTTAAGAATCTCAAGGTCATAAAGTAGGTATCCAATACCATCCTTTATTTTCCTAATGAAGTAGCACTCTCTAGTGCCAGATTCCAGCTTAATCACATGGAACCTTATTAAGGATATATAATGCAGTCTCTACCACATATATATACCTGGAAACTAAGAGATAATTATGCTATGATTAATCATTGATCAAATCATGTCACACATGATCAATTGTATCTCCCTACAACTCTATTGAGTTAAGGTTCATTAGGAGGATTGAGATAGGAATGATATTCATATCTCCATAAGGTATTTCTTGAATTTATCTAATAGGTACAGGCTACCTTGGTTAGATCAAATTCATTTCATCTTCCCTCAAACTTTGGTTCTAAACCAAAATTGTGAAATCTTTGAACATTTCAAAGTTCTCTAAGTGAAGAGAAGAAATCTCATATCATACATAATCACTAACAGATATCACATATCCATAATGTTTACTATGATATAGATGATCTGCATACATCAATATATATGAGATCCTTAATACCTTGACATCTTACACCTTTCCCAAGGAAGGGTGTATTGGACATTTTTACTTTGAATACAATATTCACAAGTATGTGAGATTTGAATCTTTAGACAATCTAAAGTTTCATGTCTTACCAGTCCATTGATTTCATCAACAGACATATGTCCAAAATTTGATGCCAGATCATTGTCAAATGATCTTTATCCTCCTATTGATTTTTTTTAAAGGTTCAATTTTCAGTATTAGAAATCTTGATGAACCATTCAATAATTTTCTAATTTAATAGAGTCCTCTAGGTTTTAGATTACTATCTGAAATATTTCCATCATAACTCTTTATGATAGATTTATTACAGAATTCATGTTCATATCCAACAATTAGAAATAAACAATGAGTGTATTCTAATATCTAGGTCATAGAGACATTCTCTAAGACTAAGGGCTCCCACTGAAAATATGAAGTCTATTGATCTCATGGAAATTATTGCAACACTTGCATCACTTTCAACATGGATGTTCAATAAACCTTAAGATCAAATTTCTAATACATATGCAACCAATTGCAAGTGTCATTAGAAAATTTTAGATACAATTATTAGACTTTATCTTATCAAATAAGTAAGTCAATATCAATGATTATATGTAGATTAATATGATGCACTATCTGATTCCTTCTCTAAGGATTCTAGATAGATTCGATAGTCATACTATCAACACATCAACTTATTGCAGTATTGGCATTCATTCAACTCTTTGAATGTCATATGGAAGTTACAGAAATACAGTCAACCTTTTGACTATATTTCTTACTTGGGTCCAACCCATGCTTCCACTGCGCTCCCTTTATCTATAAGCAACCATTACTCAAGACTAAGGATCTCTTATGTTAAAATCAAAAATTTCAATATAAGAGTATTTCAACATTTATACAAGCTTCATTTAAGTTCATATAATATGAATATTATGAAGCTTCATGAATGACTAGAGTATAGATAGTAGAATGATGACACTCATCATCTACATCCATCTAAACTCTTTGAAGCATCGGTTCAGGTAGGTATTCAAACAATTTGAATACATTATATCTAATAGAGCTACCATTCTACATGATGTAGAGAACCATGTCATTCATGATTAAATGTCAAGAGCACATATGTATGCCAGAATATCTTTATTGATTTTATAAGGATTAATTTGATAATTACGATCATCATCGACATGTCACTTCAAAAGTACATTCGATAAGATCAAGACTTGTAGAGACATACAAACCCTAGGGTTTTAGTCCTATTGTCTTATTTAATTATCACTTCTCATTATTATGAGGAAACTTGCACATTGCAACCACATACATTATGTGTCCAATCGTAAGTACAATATCTGGATCAAGGGTCCAATCCATGATATTCTACTGGTTATTAATGAGTATAACATTGAGTGGGTTTAATGAAGGATTATCTGAAATAAGTAATTTGCATAAGGGTATATATTTATATATATACACATATTATACTTTGATTTAGGAGTTTTTATATCAAAGTTGTCTTGCCATGTCAACAATGAAAGTTCATTCCCTTAATCACTTTCAATGTAAGAGATATACTTACCATTATATCTCAGCAAGATCTGGGATCTCCTCTTTATCTTTGTTACATCCCAATAATATGAGAAATTGCAACTCCAATAAAGAGAAGCGGGAACACATTCCGCCTTGCAAGTCCAACTTGTATTTCCCAATTCGGTCTTTAACACCCGGGCCCACCACCCCTAAGGTGATGTTGACCCGTCGTTAATTGAACCAACCGTCAACAGGAATAGAACTCGCTATGCGCAATCCAATATCGCCCCAATAATATGAGGATCCGATATTGGGGTCACTACGCATACGGCCTTACTCTTTCGAGAAGCAAAGAGTCCGATCCAGATGCGCTTGTATATAGGAGCTGTCACTTCGTACAGGCGTCTCCTATATACAATCCCTGGCGACGGAAACCCTTCGCCTTGACGGGAGACCATGGATGTCACTTATGTGATCCTCCACCTCTTATTCAAATTTAATTAATTACTATGAATCACATTCATATAATTAATTCTTCCAAGGGAATTATCAACTCTAATCATATTAGAGTATTCTTAATTGGATATAATTAACTTAATCATATTAAATTAATTATCAATCCAATTTAATCAATCAGACTTAATTTTATGCTTGAATATATATATGGTATTATTCTCAAAGTACGTATTAATTCGTATTTTAATAATTAGAAAAATACATCATAATCCCTCGGACATTATCCCGGCCCTACCCGCTGTCATGGCCAGTACCGACGGGAGTGGGGCGGACCACATACGTTGCAACCCGCTGACCAGCGATCCCCGACTAGACAGCATATCCACCTCGGGAAAGGATAATGCCAAATTGATTATTTTGTACTTGAGATGATCATCGGTTCTTCAACCGAAATTATACCATATAGTAATCAAAACAATTTTGATTTTAAGGAAATTTGCTAGGCAAATTCCCAAGTCCTATTCAAGCAAGAAGTTTGATAATTGTAATTCCAATTAAGGTTTAGATCAAATCTAATCAATTAATTGGTTGGGGCCAAGTCAATTAGGCAAATAATCATGTTTCAATATTTCACAAATATTTTTCAAGATTATTTCACGAAATTAACAATTAATTTCATTAATTGACAATCACATGGTTCTTGATTAGGAAAGCAATTTCAGCAGTGACCCCTACTTACTAAAATTGGCATATCTCAATCATATTAAATCCAAATTAAGCAAAGTCAATTTCTAAAGTTTGCTAATTTGATTTAGGACAGAACCTAAGTGATGTTTCACGCATTTCGAGGCAAGTCTAAACAGTAATTAACATTTTAATCACGTTCAGATTCACAGTTCCCGTAACAGTGCATACATGTTCATTAAAACGACCATATCTCGAGCATACGAAATCCGATTTACGCAAACTCAGATCCTATGGTTTCCTTATTTAATGGGGAACATAATCCAAGTATAAAATTCGCGTTTAAACAATTTAAACAGTGCCGAATTTCTTTACTAAACAGATCTGTGAAATCAAATGCGATGAAAACTTTCGCGACCTTAACGAACCCAAGTCGTCCTCGGTTAGCGAATCACTATTCGAAACCGTCGACCTAAGGCTCTGATACCACTTGAAGGATATGGTTAGATCCTCAAGCACATCACGGAAGCGTGAGCGTCGTATCGAATACGACGAGGAGCGACTAGTCGCACTAGTTGCTCGATGCAGCGGAATTTTAAAAAATTTTCTTACGACGAAACCACATGATCCAAGAACACTTCTCGGATCGTTTCGTCTAAACCACAAACAAGTAATTAGGATTACCTCTTGAAGCGTGGTTGCGATCAAGTCTCTAAACGAAGAGACCTCCTGTGTCAAGTCTGATCCGACGGAGGAGACGCTTGCGAGCGCGGGGATGAACCGCGTGCTTCTCGCAATCCAAGTTGATGATCCAAGCGGCGGATCTCCTGATCTCGACACACGAGATCCAACATCTTCTTCACGAGCGAGGCGCACCGAAGGAGACGGAGATCCACGAGCAGAAGAACAGGCAGCATAACGACGATGCCGCGGCGATGGAGAACCTCTCCATGGCATCCATGGTGGACGGCCATGAGAGGGAGAGAGAGGGCTGACCTCTAAAGAGAAAGAGAGAGGGAGAGAGAGATGCTTCTCAAGCATTATGTGTAAAGAGAGAGCATGGGTATGCCTCTCTATTTATAGGATTTTGGGATCCATGGATCTCAATCCATGTGTCATATAAAATCAATGGTTGAGATTGATTTATGACAATCCAATGGTCAAGATTGTTGTTGGTAAAAGCCAACAACTTGTGATTTAATTTTGATTAACTATATTTGATAAATCAAATATACATTAATACCAAATTAAACCAACTAAATAAGGAGTGAAAAAACAAATGAGAGCCTCCTTCCCTATTGGGAGGAGTGGACGGCCACCAATTCCATAAAGGAATTGGTGCCACCCCCCTCTTCCCATATGGGGAGGGCAATCCCATGGATTCCCATGGGATTGCATATCTCCTTGTTTTTCTCTCAACTTATTTTCCAACAATTATTCACCAAAAAATAATTCTCAATTAATTTTGGGAATATTGCAATCTTGACATTGGAATATTGTGAATCACATTCACAACCCAAAACAAAATGTAATTTACATTTTCAATTAATTAAACAATGTGTATTCAATACACATTAATAATTAATCTACTAATATAAATTATATTTAACTCTCTCTAATACATTATAAATCACATTTATAATATATTATGAATAATTGGATATTACTATCCACATTATTCTTATCCTTGATAATTAAATCATATTTAATCATCTTGGATCTCTTTATCTCATGTGTTCAAATAATATGAATCACATTCACATTATTCACATCTTTGATAATTAAATCACATTTAATTATCTAAGATAACTCTCCTTATAATATGAATCAAATTCATATTATTCATGATAATTAAATCACATTTAATTATCCATTTTCTCAATGCTCGGATACATATATCAACAATAGAATTATCCATGAACTCTTTCAAGGACAATGCGCTTTCTCCGCGAATACTTGGAGATAAGGACAGGGCGATTGTATTGTTCCACGTATAGTGACATGGATATTGAGATCACATCTCAAATCCAGATCTTCGGGCCTCCCATAGATGCTTGATTAAATCAAGACCGCAAATCTAATCTTCTCATTGAATCTGAATCACTTTCAGATCAATGTCCAATATTTGGACTAAGATCAGATTACTTCTCTACTGAGAGGAGTCACTAAAATCCAGACCCGTTTCATCACTCCCTAGGAATGGAAGCGTCATGGTTATACAACCGTTTATGATCACATCACCCTCAGGTATTCCTAATACCTGTACATCCTGCATACTGGAAGACTCAGATTAAACCAGAAGTATTAGATCAACTTTACACTGTCTACTTCAGGGTTTTATCAGTAAGTTTCTCATTCGATCATTGGGAGTCGGTATTGATCATATACTTTCCAAAAGCATATATCATACCTATATCTTGATCATATACTTTCCAAAAGTATATATCAAACCAACAAATTTAGTCAAGCTTCCAAAGCGAGACGACCATGCGCACGGAATTTGATTCTTCCCAATATCTCATGAGTGAGCTCATGTCTTCCGGTTCAGTAGTGAACCTGTATGATCCCTTTGAGAGATCATATTACTCATATGCCCTTATATGCACACCAGCGCGCCGGTGTATAGACCTTGATTAGGCCATCAACTTATTGGTCTGCCAAATGTACATACTCAGACATATAGTAACACATCTGTCTCCGGTCAGAGGATGTGTGCCTATATCATGACAGCATATGATATAGGACTTTGGTTATCTCGATCTCGTTAAGTCAACTCTTTGACCTAACTCATCCGACACCTCCGAATCTCTATTCCTATGCAGAGGACCTGCATCAAGAGGTCGGTCAGATATCAACCTAAATGAGATAGGATTGCCATCTCCTACTCAGGCTGGAGATCATCTCTTAATAATCATTTGACGGTGCTTGATGAGTCCTCAATCTAACTCATTAGATGTTCATCTAAGCACCAGCCTCTATGATTCAATAATTGAATCAACAGCTGTATGATTATTAAGATGGCCATGGTACATAACCCTAATTGCACTAAGGGACCTATTATGCAAATTATGTATTCTTCATTTCAGATCAAGGAGTGAATTGCAACAACATTTATTGTATAATGGCTCGTCGTGGGCTCGCATTTCCAACACTTCATGTTTCCATCCACTATGCCAACCGGACTTTTATATGATGCTCAGCGCAACTACATAGTGACAGAGAAAGAGATGTTGGCAGTGGTACATTGGACAAATTCAGATCATATCTTCTTGCTTCGAAGATTAGAATTTACACGGACCATTCAACTATCAGATATTTGATGGAGAATAAGCACACCAAGGCAAACCTTCTTAGATGTATTCTCTTACTCTAGGAATTTGATTTGGACATTAAGGATAAACCTGGGGTAAAGAACGTGGTAGCTGATCACCTCTCCTGATTACAGATAGAGCATCCTTCAGATGAGTACAGGACAGAGATTACTGAGAGATTTCCAGATGAGAGTATCTTTGTAGTTACATAGCTTCCCTGGTATGCAGATATAGTCAACTTTCTAGTTACATAGAAGAGTCCATAGGGTTGGCCGACCTAGTCGACAGGCTAGTTTCCGAGGCATGATACTAACATTGGGAGGATCCTATTCTTTTTCGTGAGGAACCGGATTGTATCTAAAAGCTATGTATTCCTCAGGAGGAATACAATAGTATCCTCCCTTTGTGCCATTTCTTAGAGGCAGGAAGACATCATTCAGGGAAGAGGACAATGCATAAGGTACTTCAGAGTGGACTTTGGTGGTCGACTCTTACTAGAGATGCATGCACATTCAAAAAGAGTTGCCCAGATTGCCAGAGAGCAGTATGGACAGTCAGTTGTAGAGATGTGATGCCTATGCGACCTGATATCATTTGCAAGATCTTTGACGTATGGGGCATAGATTTTATGGGATCATTCCCTTCGAGAAGTGGCTTTGAGTACATTCTTCTCGATGTGGATTAAGTTAGTAGATGGGTGGAGATTATACCTGTATGAACTACTGATAATAGGACAGTGTGCAGGTTCCTGAGGGAACATATTATACAGATCAATATTCCATGTATTCCTATTTCAGATGGGGTTAGCCACTTCATTAATAAGGAGGTGAAAACGCTAATTAAGAATTATGGCATTGATCACAGAGTAACTTCTCCTTACCACCCACAGATGAACGACATGCCTAAAGTTTCAAACAGGGAGGTGAAATCCATTCTTCAAAAATTAGTACGATCGAATAGGAAGAACTGGTCATAGCTTCTAGATCAAGTTCTTTGGGCATATCATACTGCATATAAGACTCCCTTGGTTACTTTACCTTCAGACTGATTTACAGGAAGTCAATCCATTTGCCCACAGAGATCGTGCACAAATCTAAATGGGCCATCAAATAGATTTCATTAGATATGTAGAATGCAAGAACCAAGAGGAAGATGGATCTGAATGAGCTAGTAGAGATTTGAAATCAGGCATACGAGAAAACCCTCATTTACAAGGACAAAGTGAAGAGATGGCATGAAGGCATATTTGACCAAGATCTTTGTCCCTGGTCAAAAAGTCTGGTTATTCAATACGAGATTGAGAATTTTTCTTGGTAAATTAAAAAGCAAGTGGGAAGGACCATATATAGTCAAAATGGTGCACGACAATGAAAGCATTACTATATCAGATGTGTCACCTAGTGTAGAGCCATTCATGGTGAATGGACAGATGTTGAAGCACTTCGTGGAGACTACTAATCATCTGGCCTATGTTGAGGTGATCACTTTATATAGGATGCATGACTACTCTTGACTTCATTTCATCTTGTAAAGAGACATGTGAGCCTTTTGATTTTCTGGAGTACATCACCACCAGTATATTCTTCATAGTCCACAATCGTCCCCATTTTTTGCTTGTCTTATATGCTTTAATTTTCTACAGGTCCAAACTTTACCTACTATTGAACACACCTTTTTGGATTTTTATTTAATGAAATAAATCACAAGGGGAAAATGTCGCCTCAACTAAAAGAAGCTTCAATTAAAAATTTTATCTAATTCTCAAGCCAAAAATAAATCAATCAGATTTAAGCAAGAGAACTTTTCTATTTACCTGTATAGAATACAGGATCAAACTCAGGGGGGCTACAAATATCTCGATCTATATTTATATCAAAGGCAAGCAATGAAATAAAAGAAGAAGAATCTCTAAGCAAACTACCTTGGTTTTTTGTGGATTTTTTAACTTTTTATTTTTTTATGGATTTTTAATTTTTATATTTTTTATGCTTTCCTAATTTTATTTTTTAACAATTTTTAAAATTTTAATATTGTTATGTTTTTAGTTTTTTAAACAAACAAATAAAATGAAGGATAAAAGCAACAAGGAAGAAATCTCTTATTGTATTTTTCAAATGAAGCAAAAATGTCCAAAAAAATCAAACAAAATTAATTTATGTATTTTAGATTAAATTTTAATTAATTTTTTAATTTTTCAAGGATTTTTAGGTTTTTTAGGATTTTCAAATTATTAAAAATAGGAAATCAAGCAAATAGAAAATGCAACAATTGATTTTGGGTTTTCAAAATAGAAAATAAATTGAAAATACGGAAAATATACATAGAAACAAATGTAATTTTTCAAATTTTCTAGAATGTTTTTTATGTAATTTTTGTGGTTTCCAATGATTTTAAGGTTTTTGATAACAAAGAAATGCTGGACTTTTATTCCAATTTTCCAGGATCACACATGTTGCGCACATTATCTAGTTCAAAGAGGATTCAAAAGTAAATATAACAAACAGCATGGGTTTATATGCAAATGTTCAATAAATGAGAGAATGATATGCATCCCACTGGGGACTTATTCACAAAATAAGAAAACAAAAGGGTTAAGATGCAAAATTCACTAAGGCACGTAGCGAGGCACATGTGTGATGAACGGAGTGGATATGATCTGGAGGGTCGATCAACAATGTAGAATTAGGGCTTATTGGATGGTTCAGATTCAATCTAGTGTCTCATGTTCTTGATCATGCGACCAAGTATGTTGAATGAATTGTGAAGAAGGTGGACTTCAACGACTTCCAATCGAACATAGGTCGGCCGATCTGGATCGTTATCTCATCTTGAAGGTCATTAAAGCCCCTAATAGTACTCTTATATTTATTTGATGTGTTAATGATGCTCGATAGTTACTGATCAAGGTTCTTGAGCTCTAGGTGGTCGGCGATAGGACTCCAACAACGTTATTATCAATGGATAAGCAAAAAATGGAGTGAATGGGTCGACCCTGATAGATTGTGATAGGAGCTGAGTCGAGGAACCATATCACGGGTGATATAGAGGGCCAGAATGTGGTGGAAGGCAGAGAAATGTATGGGCGACGTGATGGTGTAATCGTATTTGAAAAAGGATGTCTGTGGAGATCTAATCGAGCAGATAAGAGCTGAGAGATGGATGATCAGAGATAAGCTAATAGACAGAAATTAAACGTGAATTAAAATGCAAAATCAAAGAAAATCTACCTATAATACCAACAGGTGGACAGAATGGGGTTATCGCATCGATTCACTTTGTGAAGTGAAGAAGCAACAATGACCTCTGATGTTCTCCAACGTCGTATGGATTTCGAATCTCCATCATTCCAACATGCTCCCAGATGCTGGAGCAAAGTCTTGTCACAACCTCCGCTCGCTTGGCACACCCTCAGATGAAGAAACTCGGGAAAAAATGGATTATCCAGAGCTTTTGGAGATCTGGAACTATAAATAGGCATGAGGTTCGATGGTTTTTGAAATTCAAGGATCACATGAAATGAGGTGTGGAAGACGGAGTTGATGATCTATCGAGGTCGTTGTGTACTCAAGCTAAAAGATCAGAGAAGAAATCAAGTGTTGTTGAGTAGTGGATTGGACATAGAAAAATGGAGAAGAATCACTTCCTAACAAAACAATCAGGCCAGGCTATAGGTTGGAGAGTTAACCCGGGTCAACAGACCCAGGTTTAACCAATCAGAGCATGAGCAACTAAAAGACAAAAACAGAAAATGACCAAAAAGCTAAAAAATTAAAATAAATTAAAAATATAATCGAAAATAAATTTAAATAAAAAAGTCTTGAAATTTTAAAATGTTAATAATTAAAGTAGCTTACTCGTGGTGATTTTTAATAATTTAAATAAATTATATACATAGGTTAAAATAAATAAAACATTTTATTCATAGGTATGTATACAACCCTTGAATTTTTAATATATTATTTTTACAAATATTCATATAATTTAGTATTTTATTATTTTACAACATTTTACAAGGATTTAAACCATATTTTATTTTTATGAAATAAATAGGGGTATTTTATAATATACATAGTGATACATATACAAAATATAAATGATATGATTTTTTATTTTTTATTTTGTGACTTTTATTTTATATTATATAAATCAAATACAATATATATAGTTTAAAAAACATAATTTATACAAAAATACAAGGAAAATAAAATACATACATAATTTACATAGGTATAATATACAATAGAAATCCAAAAGGCCACATTTCACATCTTAACTCCGATATTTATGAAATCACTTCCATTTTAAAGATTATTTAATTTGAAATGAAATGAAAGTGATTTTGGCTGATTTTGTTTTTTTTATGGAGAAGATATTGATCTGATAAGTTGAGCTTTGCAGCTTTTTTAAATTATGGTTATTTATAAATTGTACAATTATTCTTCTTGTAATTATTTTTAATATTTAAAACTTATTTTTGTGTACATGTGAGGTGAAATTGGTGATAAATAAAATAAAGTAAGGAATATGTAATATATGTAGTAGTGTACAAGTAATGAATGATGGTGAATATATGTGTGAAGACTAGTTTTCTTGATTTGTTTGGTTAATAGGCCTTATTTCCCCTACTTTATTCCTTGTCGATCAGGTCAAGCCTTTACCTGATCTCAGGGTTAGAGTCGGCATGTATTTATTTCATATATACAGACTTTTATTTTCTTTATTTTCCTTTATTTATTTATTTAAGGTTAAAATAGTGATAAATATACAATATTTACACAAGAATGAGGATTAGTAAAAGGAGAGATTTATTAATATTTATAGGTGTTTTATAATGGATTTTAAGCTACAATAAATGAATAAAGATGATGAAATGCAGATTCATCATCCCCCTATGCTTTACCTTTGCTAGTCTCGTAGCAAACACTAATTTGAGAAATAAGTGACTTAAAAAAGGAAAAAGAATAAAGGAAAATAAGGAACTTAGAAAGATATTGATTATTAAACTTTTCTTCATAAAATCGAAGTATGGAGCTCGGTCAGACCTTTGGATTACTAGTTTGCGGAACTTTATTAGGATTAGGATTTAAGATTCAACAACCCTCAAGTTCCACAATTCTATTTTCATGTCGCCACAATAGTTAGGTCAGAACAATTCTACATACACAAAATATTATGACTATGAACCTTTTCTTGTACTATATAAGTGAAATATAGCTCCCCACTTCATAAATGGTAAAGAAACAACATCCTCTAACAAGGCAACCCTGATTCTCCGGTCTAGCTACTCTTTCCTCGAGAAGTGGGGTATTCCCTTCTAAGTTCAAGTACAACCTGCTCAAGAAGAGGAGGTAGAGAAGAGAATGAACTAAGTCCAGTGTAGACACATATCCTTGGAGCTTCACCAGTGTATCTGTCTCTAGCAGCAGGCTTCCTTGATATAAAACTTTGAAACATATGCCTTGCTTATGATGTTGATTTTTTTTCATTAATTATATGCAAAGGTGCATCATGTACATAAGTATTTTTTCTTCCTGAGCCAGTAGACTATCTCTCTTTTGAAGCTTTATTTCAACCGACATCACCCCATTATTAGAATTCAGTGCCACTAGACTAGGTTGAAACACACTAGCCACTTATAGTAATTACGAATGTTTCCCCTTGAGTATTTCCCCAAGCTAAAGGATTCTGCCTTCTAATCACCTCATCTGTGTTGAGCTATGTGTAAAGTTCTTGTCCAAGTTAAGTCAATGTCTAAAAGGGTCGTGTGTGTGTGTGTTGTTAAATATTCTACTTATACCAATCAATATGACATGTTTTTATAGCCTTATGAACTCAAACAATTAAGTTCCTTGACCTGAAGAGTCATAACTCCAGTTCCTATAAGGTTCCTCTGAAAGTAAGTGGATTAAAGTTTTAGCCAAAATCTATTCTTCGGTTTTATTCCAAACCAGTTTAAATGTCAATACCATTCAAGAAAATGCACATGCAAATGCAAAAAAAGGGAAGAAAAGAAAAGAACTTAAAAAAGTTTTTTTGAAATTTTTTTCAAAGAGTTATGCAAATTTTTATGGATTTTAGACACACATACATATTGAAAGAAAAGAAAGAGTTAGTGGATTGAATGTACTTACAAGGATTAATAAGGATTATGTTCATATTTAGAAGGGTTTTATGCAAGTATAGATACAAATATTATACAAGTTTTAAACAAGATTTTATTTTACAAGAAGATTTTATTTATTGTTTTAAATATTTATAAAAGGATTTCATATACAACAAAGAACTTAATTTACATAGGTAGAATTAATTACAACTTTTATACACACATGGATTTTACAACAATATATACATCCTATAATTTATATCCCCTGTAACAAATAATTTTACAAAAATTCACAAACCTTTTCAAATCATTCAAAAGATTTTATAAACATTTACAAAATATTTTACAAAGATTTTACAACAGTTTTACAAATGTTTTTCAAAGTATTTTAGAAACATTTTACAATCAATTTTACAAAATTGGTTTTGCAAAAATTTTATTTTCAAACACTTTAAAACATTTTATACAATATAAATAATTTTAATGCACGGATAATTTACAAATCATTTTACAATCAAAATAATTTTACAAATAATTTTACAAAAAAAATGTAGAAAATAATTTTACAAAAATGTTTACAAATAATTTTACAAACATTTTTACAAAACAATTTTTTGAAATAAATTTATAAAAAAAAATTGCAAATTATTTTTCAAAATAATTTTTTTATAATAATAGACATATTATTAACAAATAAAAGTACGAGTTATGGCTAAAGTATCTATACAATATATACAACACCCCCTTATAATTAGCTTGAAATATGTCCTCATAGTGACCAAGAAGCGACAAAGGAAGACTTAACTTGTGCTAAGTATAGAAAAGTTAAAAGAATCTATGCAACAACGACTCAAAGAATAAAGAATGAATTGAATAGAAGTCGGTGATTCCCCCTAGACGTAGGATTAAATAATCCAAAGTAGAGAGATTGTACAAATGGGGAAGATCGAGGAAAAGAATATACAAACGCAATGACTCGATTGTCCTCCCCTGTACTTAGGGTAAAAGATCCCTAAGTATAGAAAAACAATATCAACAAGTTGAAGGACATGTGAGGGAACATGAGAAATAAAAAATAAAAACGCAAGAGAAGAATGAAATGAATGACCTCACTCCCCCTATACTTAGGGTAAAAGATCCCTTAGTATAAGAAAAAACAAGAGTGATGAAACAGAATGAAAAGAACAACTCAAGTCATTTGCCTCCCCTATATTTAGGATAGAATACATTCTAATTATAACACACAAACACGGGAAAGAGTTGAATGATAAAAACAGAAGAAGAAAGAATAAAAAGAAAGGATATATACAAAAGAATGCCATCTCATGTATCAGATGCAAAAGATGTAAAAGGATCACCGTCTGATACCAAATGGATGGAATCTACCACAGATAGGAATGTGTCATGATCTAGATATGGATTCAACAACTTTCTATTTACACCAAATGGTTATGCGTCAGATGACAACCCAGATTTGACAATACGACCAGTGTCATGCACAACTGTAACTATGAACAGTCCTGACCATTTACTTTTAAGTTTGCCAGGGAACAACTTCAATTTTGCATCAAACAACCAAACTTTCTAATCAAGGCAGAAAGTTTTTCTTCTAATGTATCTATAATGCCAATGCTTGACTTTCTCCTTATACATAAGTAAGTTGTCACAGGTGAAATCTCAAAATTCCAGCAATCTGTTCAGATCCACTTTCCTACTCTGGACTACTTTCTCATAATCCAGATTGCATACACGGAGTGCCCATAATGATTTGTTAATAAGCTCAATTGGAAAGTGGCAAGGCTTTCCCTAAACCAATCTCTAAGGAGACATGCCTAATGGAGACTTGTATGTTGTCCGATAAGCCCATAAAACCGAGTCAAGCATCTGGTACTAGTTCTTCCTATCTAGACATACAAGTTTTTGAAGTATCATCTTGATCTCCCTATTTGAAATCTCAGCCAAGCCGTTAGTCTGTGGGTGGTAAGGAGACACAACTCTATGCTCAATGGTGTACTCCTTCACAAGCTTTCTTGACCTCTCTATTGATGAAATGGCTTCCCCCATCTGAAATAAGTATCTTGGGAGTCCCAAACCGTGCAATAATGTTGTCCTTGAGAAAGGAACAAACCATACGACTATCAGCGGCTCGGGTGGTGATAACATCCACCCAATAACTAACAAAATCAACAACGAGGATGCACTGAAATCCTTGACTGACGAGGATTGGGCCCATGAAGTCTACGCCCCAAGCTTCAAAAACATATGAAATATGGATATATCTCAGGAGCATGGTATCTTTGGAACCAATGGTTCCTCACATTCTTGGCAATAAGTACAACCTCGAACATAATCTGTAGCTTCCTTAAATAGAGTTGGCCACCATAGGTTGCATTGTAAAACATTTGTTATCATGCACTTCCCTGAGTGATGCCCATTAGACACTAATATGTGGAAATTCTCAAGCACACTGGTGTATTCCTCCTGAGGAATGCACCTCCAGATACAATATGTACCCTCATGAAATAGGGTACGGATCATGCCACTAGTAAAAATAAATCTCTGACAGGAATTTGTTTACCTTGTACTTCGACCAATCTTGTGGAACTTTCTTGGAGACAATATAGTTCACAACATCAGCGTACCATGGGAGTGATGTAATAGACAAAATAGCCTCATCTGGAAAGGTCTCTGAAATTGGAAGTATTATCTACTCAAGGGACTCTGCATTTGTAATTCAGGAAAGGTGATCTGCCACAACATTCTTTACTCCAGGTTTATCTCGAATCTGTAAATCAAACGCCGGGAGAAGAAGGATCCATCTGATAAGGTGACGTTTGGCATCCTTCTTTGCCTGTAAGTATCATATGGAAGTGTGATCCATGTATACAATGACATGTGAACCAAGTAGGTATGAGCGAAACTTCTCTAAAGCAAACACCACAGCTAGCATCACCTTCTCTATAACTATACAATTACAATGTGCTTCATCCAGAGTCGTTCTAGCATAGTGTATGGCAAATGGTATGCCATCCCTTATTTACCCTAAAATAGTTCCAACTGCATAATATGATGCGCCCATCATGATCTCAAAGGGGAGAGACCAATAAGGTGGTTGAAGGACAGGAGCTCTAGTAACCATGTCTTTCATCTGATGAAATGAAATGAGGTATTTCTCATCAACTATAAATCACTCTCCTTGCATAGAAGCTTACTCATAGGCTCGACGATCTTGTTGAAGTTCTTACTGAATCGCCTATAAAATCCAACGTGATCAAGGAACTTCCTCAACTGCTTCAAATTTTTTTGTGGCTCTAGATTGGAGATCACATCAATCTTAGCCATGTCAAACTCCATACCCTATTTGGAGATGGTGTGGCCCAATACAAATCCATTAGCTACCATAAAGTGACTCTTCTCCCACTAGAGCACTAAGCTCAGCTCACAGCAATGCTGAAGTACTTGGTCTATATGAGTAAGACATGTGTTAAAACTATCCTCATAGATCGAGAAATCATCCATGAAGAACTTTAGAAAACCACCCGTCATGTTGGCAAAAATGACCAACATACACTTCTGGAATGTAGCGGAGACATTACACAATCCAAAGGGCATCCGTCTAAAGGCATAAGTGCCAAACAAACAAGTAAAAGTACTCTTTTCCTAGTCCTCAGGAGCGATTGCTACATGGTTATGTCCCGAGTACCCATCCAAGAAACAAAAGAACTCCTTACGTCACAACCTCTTAACAATATGATAAATAGAGGGCAGTGGAAAGCGATCTTTCTTGGTCACTAAGTTCAAGCACCGGTAATCTATGCAGACATGCCATGAAGTGGGTACACGAGTAAGAATCTCCTCACACCAATCGTTCGTCACAATTGTAATCACGGATTTCTTCGGGACCACATGTAATAAGCTGACCCACTTGGAATCCAAAATGGGATAAATAAAGTCAGCATCATACCATTTCCTAATCTCTTTCATGACAACATCTCGGAGATTCAGATTTAGATGGCACTGACACTCGTGGGTTAGTTTGTTGTCATCCTCCAAGTAGATATGATGCGAGAACAAAGCTGGACTAATCCTATGGAGATATGAAATATTCTAGCCTATGGTCGTGTGGTTTCTCTCGAGAACCTCTAGCAAGCAAGATTCCTGGGGTCGGTCAACTGTAAACTGATGATGACCGGAAACATTTGGGGCGCACCTACAAGGAAGGCATACTTCAGCATCGAATGTAAAAGTTTGAGCTCAGGTGGAGTCTGAATCAACTCTAAAACATCTGCTGCAATTGCACTGGTAGAAGGTAGATGATCTATACTATGTGAACTACCCACTATGGCTATTATAGGCTCAACATGTAAAATCTCATAAAGGTCTTCAATGGATAATCTCTGCTTAGAAAAGGATGTATTAACAGGATATTTAGAATTCTCAACATATTAATTAATAAACAAATCAGCAATCTCATCAGAATATACCTCAGAATTCAACTCAGAAGACTCGGTATGATCCTAAGAAAATAGCTCAAACAATTCATAATTGATAACTCCGAATAATCAACAGGGGAGAAAAAATTGATTGTGCTTTCCAAAGGTTCCTTTTGGGAAAGGAACTCCTGGGTGTCCATGAAATATGTGAAAAGATTTGTATCTTGCATCTCGGAAAGAAAATAATGGTCCTCAGAATATGTCGTAATTAGCGCTCTCTTATATGTTGTTGGTGGCGGTGAAGGCTTTGGATCTGAGATCGTCTCTATCTTAACCTTGTTACTAAGGGAGTGAAAGGTTATCTCTCTAGTACCATAATCAACTATCGCTTCGGTCGTTCGAAGAAACGATCGACCTAGTATGATCGGGGTATAGAGTAATGGTGTAGGGGTATCCGTATCCATGACAACAAAATCAATCGAGAATCTCATTACTTGCATCATTACGATAACATCCTTTAGAATATCTCTTGGCCTCTTGATCGATCTATCAGCAAACTAAAGGATCATCCTAGTGGATCTAAGAGCCCCAACCCAAACTCAATGAGTAGAGAGGATGCCATGAGATTAATAGAGGATCCGATATCGTGTAGAGTACGATCAAACTCTTGATAAAAAAAATCTGGCAACGGATGTGAGGTGTTACCTTATTTTTCTTTTTGGGTAGGAGGTTACTTATGGCATGAATTGTGGCCATGTTCAATATGTGATTCTCTATTTTCATTCATTTATTCTGCTTTGGTGACGCTTTTGAGTACATGCTTCTTTCATCCCTTTTTAACTGCATGCATGTACTCCATGGCCTTAAGGACTGGCATATCTAGAAATTTGTTCTGAAGTATCTCTACCACTCCAAGATAAGATAGTGATTTTTTTAATTTTTTATTTTTCTAGTTTTATTCAAAGTGAAAGGAAATGGAACACAATTAGAGGAAACATCAAACTGTTCACTTCTCTTATTCAAATCAAAATCATCACGTACATGTGGATGATCAGAATCAGTTTGTACATTCTCATCCAATATAGGAGGAGAAGAAGAAAAGGGGGAAACTAGATGGGTTGCTTGGTTTGCTACTGTTGAAGAAGACTCTGCGATGGGTGTGTTATTCTTTGTGGCTGACTCGGTACTGCATATTCCTTTATTATCTTTTTGGCTTTTTCTGGATAATGATGGTGGTGGTGAAGAAGTAGAAAGTGATGTTGACCTCCCATACTCTATCTCTACAACTCTAGACCATTGCTCAAAGTGAAGAAGATGATGTAGTCGGTGTAGCTTGATATGAGGCTCAATCTCCCAATCCCAACTGTTGTGCAAGCGGCTGCAATATCCTACCGCTCCTGAGATGAATGGTGTCAGATAAACAAGTAAAATCACAAGCCATACCTATCTCGGGGGTAGATGGATCATGGGCTACTAATGAATCTCCTTTTCATCACCTTTATTCTATCATTTTGGCCTTAAACCCTAGCTAATGCATGTAAATAGCATTATTTTGTACAAATTAACATTCATTATTTATTTCATTTATTGTATATAAAATATAGTTTTTAATGCCAAAATTATAAAATAAAGAAAAGAAAATAAAATTAATAAAATGACAAAGGTATTTTATGACCCTAAACCCCGACACCTAGGCATCTTGATGACTGGGGAGAAGGAATAAAGTAGGGGGAGATACATGCAAAAATCCAATAAAAACACCATTCTTTTTATTTATCAATAAGTCCAATGGACCTATTTTATTTTCTATTATTTATACCTCAAATAAGAAACTTTGTACATGAAAGGTGTTGATAATAATATATAGAAAAATATAATTTGAATTTCACACAAAAATAATTTACACTCTACATTTTATACTCTAAATAAAAAGCCAAAACCCAAACACCCCATACCCATGTCTTCTCTATATGAATCAAATATAACAAAATCACCTTTAATTGTGTATAACTTATAATAAACTATTTAATGAAGGTTTTTCATTAAATTTGGAGTTCGGATGCAAAAGTAAGGTTTTGGACACCTATTGTACAATATACTGAAATAAAGATTCATTTTATTTATTCTTTATTATTTTTATAATTTTATAGATATTATTTATAGCATATGTACATATTTAGAATAGAATAAAACCATAAATAAAACCATAAATAAAACATTAAATAAAATCGTCTATATAAATGCATAGATGAAATACCTATAATAATACCTATATAATATACACCTCCATTTATTTAAGTGCAAAAAATATATCAGAAAAATATAACAAAAATATATTTATGTATATAAAAATTTATAAATATATAATCAAGAAAATAAAACAATAAAATCAAAATACAAAAAATATACAAAATATAGACAAATATACCTATAAATAAGCCTTAAAAAGTAACCTATAGTAAAATAACTCATAGAAATAAATAAAAATCATATCAAAGTACTTCAAAAAATAATAAATATTGTTTATTTTATAGCTTAAAATTAATTAATTCATTTATTAATTAATATTGATTTTATAAATAGTTTCGAGCTGCCTTTTTTCTGGTTGGTCCATATGGACCAACCATGGAGAGTCAAGAGTTGTCCTCGGTCAACCCTTCTCCCCTGGTGTAGCCCAGACAGTCATGCCTTTGACCCCTTGGTTCTCGATTTTCTATATCATGATACATTGCTCGAGAGTGATGGATCTCTTCATAAGATTTTACCATGTTCACCCATGATCCACGCCGACTCCTTGCTTAGGTTTGAGCTTCATCGATCCACTCACTATCCCTAAGCGAAATTGTCTCATCACCATCCTATACAAATACCCCTCCTCCTCCATTTTTCACATTTTGGTCCTATTTTTCATCATTCGTTGCCCCTCATTTAGCGCCCAGAAGCTTGAGCGAGGTGACAGCTCACTCGTTAAGCATCTTGCAGTAAGGAAGAGTGGTCATCGAGTTTCTAACTCACGATCTGTGGCCGTTTGAGGCATATCTTTTTGTTTTCCTAGCCATGCTTTCTACTACTTTTGTAGGACCTGAAGGGGGCATCTGAGCCCTGAATTTTGGTGAAGAACACCTTCCAGGTTGGTAGAAGAACCTTGAGCTCCAAGGGCTAGTTCAGCAGTCCCTGGACCCCTTTGAGCCACCAGGACACGTAGCGGCAGTTGGAGGAGAAGAACGAGACTTTCTCAGTAGCTCTGGAGGGGTCAACACATAGTAAACATGTTGAACAATGGATGTGCTCCAGTACTCTATTGTGTTGAAGTCATGGAAGAATTCTTCCCAGGAGTAGAAGTATCGGTTGCGACACTCGCACTTCGGCACGAATGTATCGTACTGACAAGAAGCTCCAGATGATTCGTAATCTCATCCAGCTTATTCAACTGCTTTGTCCTTTGCTCGATCACATGTAACTTTACAAGATCTTTGGATCATTTCTCTATTATATCTACATTGGATCGGTGATTTCCTATGATGGTCAGATCTGCACTATCCACCCTATCCATGTTGTGAAATGTCATCATGTTGTCAGCCTTGTGGGGTATTGAAGGAGAGGGTACATGATGCTTCTAAAAAGCACGTGAGGAAGAAAGAGCTGCAGAGCTCTCTGCCATCTCCTCAAAAATCTATTAGAGGACATCCTCATCCATATTGAAATGGGACCCAACGCAAGCTGTGTCTACCAATCTCTGATTTTCTAAGCTTAGACCCCTTAAGAAACTATGCACAAGGCTATTCTTTGGTATATTGTGATGGGGGAACTTCTCCTTCAAATCTTTGAAACATTCCCATTCCTCATTAATCGGCTCATGGGACATCTAGGAGAAGTTAGCTATCAAAGATCGCATCTGACTAAGTTATCTTAGAGAATAAACTTTCTCAAGAAATCTAACCTCAATTCCTTCTAGGATGTGACAACTTTTCCTAAATGATTAATCCAATGCAATGCCTTGTCCATCAGACTGAAAGGAAAGGTTGCCATCTTCACTACATCTAACGAAATGTTAGGGTAGTGTATAGTGCTGCAAATACGGTTGAACTGCTGGAGGTGTATGTAAGGTTCCTCATATATGTGTCCATGGAATATAGGGAGTAAAGGAAGAATTATGTGCTTTAGCTCGAAATGCCCATGAACTGCAGGTATTTGAATCCATTTATTAGTTTATCCTACGCCTGGGTTATACGCATCTTTAAGTGTGAGCTTAGCCACTAGCTCTGGTTGCTGCTCACCCCCCCCCCATTCCTGCCTCCATTAATCTACTCACCCTCCTCTCTCCTATCTACTATGTCATTCCTTGGCTCAGAGATCATATCTCTCAATCTGGCATGGATACCAGCTTACTCAGTCAACAATGCCTTAATAGCCTGAATAGAAGCTAATATCGTATTGTTGATCTCACTCTGCTCTGTCATGGGATTTTTGCCCTTCGGTGGCATCAAGTGCTCAGATTATATCTCTGAAAATGTACACAACACTTGATTAGTCCTTAGAAATGATGGATTCTTACATGAAAGTTCGAGATTAGAGTCAATCTCAAACAAGGGATTTATTGATGAAAAGACTGGTGACGTAGATAAAGAGGAATATTCGGGAAGTGAGTCTTCCCGAATCGAAGACGACTGAACTAGAGTGTGAAAAAATGAGCTCGCAAAGGCCAAACAGGAACTACTCCAATCCGACATCGTCGATGAAAAAAGGTCAGATGTGAGAACACGCTATCAAGACCAGAAGAAAAATGAACAAAACACACGAAGGGCGAGGTGGAATCTTTACACTAACAAACAAAAACTATACAAAATTCCCAATTCACTAATTGAACAAAATGTGGGGACCGTAAGAGTTCGATCTTTTATCTTTTCAATTTTAGTGAATCTACAAAAAGTTACTTACTACCAAGCATATAGGGTGAGTCACCTCTATCGCTCGACATACATCTTCAAACCTCCCCAATCAATGGAATCATTTGCCCGAGATGTCGACTTTGATATCATGCCCAAAGAAAGACAAGAGACGGCGCACACCAAAATGATTTTCTAACATCTTAGGAAAGTGCTTGCATCTCAATCGTGCACCAAAGAATAAAGAACAGGAGCATAGGGCACAAGTCCAGGGATTCGGGCTCTAACCTTAAGGCTACATTCTCATCCACTCTGTCTGGAGGTAAGTGCCTGCGAACAATCAGGGTTTACTCTCCACAAAACAATGATGATATGTCCTTTACGTTTTATTTTAGGTCAAGTAAATTTAGCAGTCCTATTTTTATTAGACTATCACTTTTTTTGGATTTTTTCAAGATATTGTTCTAACGAATTTTCTGATTCCTTTGTTTCCTAAGTGAGAAAATCAAGAGAGGAAGCCAGGAAAGCTGATGCGGTGGAAATCAATGATGCATACACGAGTAAGAAATAAGTACCTTACTCGAGCAATCTACATGCAAAATGATCCTCGCATAAAAATAAGGACAGAAAACAAACTAACCTAGATGGTGCACGAGAAGCGTCCTAGCAACAACTTCTATTAACGAGCAAGAACCAATTATTTTGACTAAGTCCAATCCTACGATCTAGTATTTAGGAACAAATATTCTTGTTTAGGGGATTTGGACCTAATCGATTACCTAGCTCAACCAAGAAAATAGAACCTACTTCTAAGGGCTCAAGCATACGAAAATTGCGAGAAAACAAAGAAAAATAAAATAGTGGAAAATAAAAACCGGTGAGGTCCCCCAAGTGCACTGGTACTTGGTCAAAAAGCCCTGCAATCCACAAGGGTATATAATGGCCTTAGAAAAAACACATAAAAAGAGGCAAGTGCTAAAAGAGTTATTAAAAATTTTTGCAATAATAATTATGGAAATAAAAGATTAAAAAGAAAATAAAAAATGTATGTGCAAAGTTCTTCTCCAAAATCTTCCAAGTCTCCTGCTTCTTCTCCTGCTTCTCAATGAAGAAACGAGCTGCCTCCGCTTCATTCAGGTGTGTCGGTGCTCCTAGGAATTCCACCCTCGCTCATCGAGTCCTTGCAATAAAGAGAGAAATAAAAGATATGTCAGATCACAGTGATGGAATATATGGGAAAATAAAAGAAGAAAATAAAATAGAAAATAAATGATCAAACAAACAAACACAAATGTGGATAAATAACAAAACGATAAAGAATAAATGATCTAAAATGAATACTCAAAGTCCGATCTTGAGGATCTTTTGGTGTCCGACAAATCGGATCTTGCAGGCACCGTATAAGCTTCTTCACGGCAAGCAGTACTCAATCCGAGTGCTAACTCCTCAACACTAAGCAGATCCACAATAATCTATATATAAAAAATATAGTCCAAAATAAAAGAAACAAATGATAAAAATAAAAGACAGGAAATAAGAAAAGAAAAACAAGTAAAGACATGAATACAAACAAGAAATAAATGATAGAAAAAGCGACAAAAATAAAAGAAAGAGAAATATGTATATACAAATCAAAAATAGCATGCTAGAGGAAAACCTAGCTACCATTATCGTGCCTCCCTGGCAACAATGCCATTTGTTGAATACAACTTTTTGGTTTTTTATTTAACGAAATTAATCACAAGGTGAAAATGTTGTCGCAACACAAAAAAGCTTCATTAAAAAATTTTATTTAATTCTCAAGCCAAAAATTAATCAATTAGATATAAGCAAGAGAAATGTTGCTATTTACATGTACAACATATAAGATCAAACACAAAGAGGCTTCATATCCCAAGGGTTATTTAAATCAAAGGCAAGCAATGAAATAAAAGAAGAAGGAATCTTTAAGCAAACCACCTTGGTTTTTGTGGATTTTTTATCTTTTAATTTTTTATGGTTTTTTTTAAATTTTTATAATTTTATGATATTATAATATCATTAGTTTTAATTATTTTTAAATTTAAATGTTATTGTATTTTTAGTTTTTTTAAACAAACAAATAAAATGAAGGATCAAAGTAATAACGAAGAAAGCTTATTTGTATTTTTCAAATGAACTTAAAATGTCCAGAAAATTTAAACAAAATTATTTTTTGTGTTTTAGATAATTTTTTAATTAATTTTATATTTTTTCAAGGATTTTTAGATTTTTAAGATTTTTTAAATTAATTAAAAATAGGAAATCAAGCAAACATAGAATGTAGCAGTTGATTTTGGTTTTTTTAAAAAGAAAATAAAATAAAATAAATAAGGAAAGTATATACAGAAATAAAGGTAATTTTCAAATTTTCCAAAAAGCTAATTTATGCATTTTGGGTTTTTCAGTGATTTTGTATGAATTTTTTAGTGTTTTTAATGTTTTCATATTTTTTGTTTTTTATAAGAAATTTGAAGATGGAATTTGGATAGAAATTAAGACAATAATTATCATTTAATTTGCATGAATTATCATTTAAATTTTTCATTTCGTTGTAGAAGGGAATTCAGAATCAGTCAAGAAATAACCATAGTAATTTATTCAATTTTTAATCATTGTGGTTTATTTTATTTTATTTGGGCAAGTCACAAGGTCGAACTCAAGGAGGCAAAGGAACAACCTAGAATTTTGTCTATAAAAGTTCGTGCATGATTTTCAAGACGGTATTTTTTGTATTTTTTTTAATGGAATTTGGGAATGAGTAATGCAAATATGGCCAATTTTAGGGGCTAAAATGCAATTTTTAATCAAAATTTGTCCAAAAATTACGAAATTTGGCTGAGATGTCAATTATGATAAAATGAGTGCACTATAAATTTTGGAATTTTTGGATGCAAGATAAATATTTTTATGAATTTATGATTGCAAATAGTGTGAATTTCAATATTTAATTATAAGAAATATTAAACCTATTATTTTCAATGAATAAAATTATCAAACATCTATCACTAGGTGATTGATCTCAGAAAAATCCTAAACCTCAAAAATATGAGTTTTAATACCTATTAAAAATTAAAGATTGAAATATGAAAATGACATTTATAGAGCAGATCATGCATGCAAATGCAATTCTTTATGGGCACAACGTAAAATACAACTAATTCTACGATTCGTGAATTTTTGGTAATTTTTCTAGCATTGGTTAATTACTAATGAATTTCTAAGCACATGTTGGGTAAAATATGAAAACATTCACAGTATTAATAATTATTCAATAACCACAACCTATAAAAATATCATAAGCAAGTCATATTGTAGAGAATGAGTTGAACACAGGGGTCTCAATGCAAAATTACAATAATTAAATAGAGTGGAAAATGCAATAGAAGGCTATATTGTAATTACCTAAACCCAGGAGGGGTTTTATGCAAAATTTCCAAAGTCACGTGCGCTTTACGTGACCCTAGAGAGGTTGGAGTGGACGTGGAATTAAGGGATTCCCAGGGTCTTCTCCGTAATTAACCCCTCTGCATGTGATCTACACGTGTTGGGGCTTCTTTAGAATTCAGGAGACCTCCAAGGGTCTTTTCTACAAAATGGCCTCTCTCAGCACGTGCTCCTCACGTGGGGAGGGTCTCGAGTCAACACCCGGTGGTTGACGGAGGAGAGCGGAAGGGGGAAAGGGGCCCCAGCGATGGCTGGGCTCCGATGGATGCGTGGTAGAGGAGCGGGGTGGCTGGCGATGCTCCCGATGTGTAGATGCGATGAAGGATGGGGCGACTCCCAAGAAGCTTGAGATTTTTGGCAACGACGTCGAGGCAGGGTAGCGCAGAGGTTGATGAGCTCATGTTGTTGTGGTGGTTGCTGCAGGAGTTAATGATCGAAGCATGCATGCGAAGATGGAGTGTCGATGACCCCATGGTGATCGGAGGCGGACACGAAGATGTCGATGGTAGTGGCTCCTGGCTTTAGCTAGGAGGTGTCGAGGAAGGTGATGATGATGGTAGATGAAGCTCGCTGCGGAGGTGATTCAAGCGGTGGCTCAACGACTGCGATGGCTGGAGCGGAAGCAGCGAGGTCGAGGGGCGCAGCTGCAATGAGGGAGAGATCCCTCAGATCTCGTCGGGTCGAAGGGGGAGGAGGTTGGGTTGTCACCACCGAGCTCCTTCACGCATTTATGCTACCAGCGGATGATCGTGGAGGGTGGTGGTGCTGGAGTTTAAAAAGGGTCAAGACAGAGGGCCGGAGATGGAGGGTTTGGCGAAATGCGGTGCGATATTGGAAAGGGATCAACATCTTTTTTGGGGATACGAGTTATTGAGAAATAGAGATTCGCGGGGCGACGCGGAGGCGATATGATTGAGAGCCGATTTAGAAGGGGTGGAGTAGTCGAGGATGGAAGCTGGTCGGTGCTCGACCAGAAGGGCAGAGCGGTGACCAATTTTGTAAATTCGGGTGGTTACGCCACCGTAGAAGAGGAAAGTGGAGGGAATTGATGAAGGTTGATGATGGTTCCTAGGTTGTCTGATCGGCCGAGATCTTTTAATTTCATTATTATTATTATTTTATTTTTTCATTTTTAGTTAAAAATTTAATTAATTAATAAATAAATAACTCCAAAAATGAGTGACACATGGCAGCTCCAAAAGCAGCCATGTGTAAACCTTAGAAATATCGAAAATAAAATATAAAGATGATTCTAAAAGAAATATCAAAAGACCTCGAAACGAAAAATTTTCTTCACTAAAGTTGTTCATCTCAACGAGATCTACAACTTTTATGAAAATACCAAAACCAAAATTGGTCATTTGCACAAAGTGATATTTTTGGAGGACTCCATGTACATAGAATACCTTGATTTTTGGGCTTTCTATTTTTTTTTGTTATTTTTAAACCAGATAAAAATCCGAAAAATATGATAAAATCACATATAGATATTTACACCTTAATATAATTATTTTGTATTTTTAATAATTATGAAAAAGAAGAAATAAAATAATATACAAAACGGCAGTTTTTGTACGGGCCGTCAGTGAAGACACGAACTCAATTTGTTTCTTTGATTTCAAGTTCATTTTGATTGGATTTTTGCAATTTTTAATAAAACTTTTATAAAAGAAAATAAATCAAAGAGAAGTAAAATAAAATGGGTTTATTACATGCGTAAAATAATAGGTCAAAAACCGCTAAAATACAAAATATACAAAAGAGGCCCAAAACCCAATTTTCACATATGAGCTCCGATTCACTTGAACTTGGTCTTATTTTGAAGGTATATGAATGTACTGTACTTCAAAAGTGAGTAGGATCAAATCTAATAGTGTATGAGGAAGATATCAAGGTTTTAGTCCAAGAATCCTGCAATTAGGGTTTGGATGTTTGGCCCCCTTATTTTACATGTCAATTGGACTGAGAATTTTAGCTTCGTAATATATGCAATAATAAGTGATAAAATTTAATTATTATCAATACATGCATGAATGCTACTTATGCAATATAAATGAAGAAATGCTAATGAATTTCGAGGATTTCGGCTTAATTATTGACTTTTAGAGTGATGAATCTCATATTCATCATCCCCCTATACTTAAACCATGCTCGTCCCTGAGCATCAAAAGAAATGCAATGAGGGGAAATGAGATTGGGTTCCATACCAAGATCATGAGCAGAAGGTGAAAATGGAACTAGCCCTGACCTTTGGATTATTAATTTCACGGAACTTCTGTGAGACTAGGGTTTTAAAATCAACCGCCTCCAAGTTCTACACATCATTGTCACCGTTTCGGCTCAAAAGTCATCTTAGAACAATCCCCTTCCCAAAGCATACCCCATGAACATTGAACAATCAGCTCATGTGTGTGAAAGGTTTTAGCTCTTCCCATCCAGAATGCCAGACTACCATGCAAACATCCTCTCCAGTAACTCATCCTCGGGGAGTCAAGTATTTCCTTCTAAGGTTTGTCGTTATGTGTTCATAATTGAATTGAGGGAGAAATTAGAAGAAGTGGAAAAGAACTGGAGGGTGACTACTGTAGTCACCTCTCCTTGTGAAGCCGGCCAGTTTAGCCAAGTCTCCACCAAGATCTGCATGTTTTATTGAAGCTTGGACCCTTTCTGGTCAAATATTTATTAGGTAGTAGGCTTTGGTAGCTCTGCTTGGATCTTGTTGTGCCCCTGCAGATATGGAATCTTTTTTTCCGTACATGTTTTGGGGTCGTAGAAAAAATTGTGCCCAATTGTCCATCCCTTTTCCAAAGCTTTATTTCGACTCGTACTCTGGTTTTTATATGTCCATGCTACCAGAAAAGAAACTCACACAATCTTCCTACACCCCGTCTAAGTTGAGCTAAGTGCATAGTGCGAGAGCACAAATTAATTCCCTATTCCCGAGTCGTACCCAGAATGAAGAGACCAGGTTAGACACTAAGAGTCAAAAACTGCACATTCTCATGTGGAACTCGAAGAATTAATCATAGACCTGAAGCTTCTAAAATCCTTTTTCTCGGTGAAGTTCCTCTAAAAATTAGGTGGATTAAGGTCAAGTCCAGATCACTCTCAATTTCTGCTCATAACTCAGTTCATAACCCAAGGGCTTTTCACAAATGCAAATTAATGTAATGTTGGATAATGTGCATGTGTGTGAAATGCAAACACACGCATTTGTTTGCAATGCAAAGACTTTTTTACTTTTGTGATTTTTTTATTGTTATGGAAGGAAATTTTTATACAAAAATGAATAAGAAGCCGTTTTTTTCAAAATTTTTGGTTGGACACATTCAGTGTTAGTAGCAAAACATTTTCTTTTATTTTTTATTATTTATTTTGTTTTTTTGAAGATTTTACAAGTTAGTTACCCATCTCATAAATACATATAGACTTATGTGGAAGTACGAGCTATGGGTAAAATATATACATAGTATATATACAACCCCCCTATACTTAACGAGTGCTATGTCCTCAGAACACAAGAAGCGTAGAGAAGACATGGCTCGGGCTAAGCGTAAGAGAGTGAAAAAGAAAAACAATAGAAGTCAGCCCGCCCCCTATACTTAGATTGTGAACAATCTAGAATAGTCTCAGTATAGAAGAAGAGCGAAACTGAGGTGGTCAAGAGATGTGACTGAGGAGAGTATATACAGATGGGCATCGGCTCCCCCTATACTTAGGCTCTAGTCAACCTAAGTACGGAAGAAGGGTGGAAATGGAGCGATTGTGAGAAGGAGTTGTTGAGGAGAATGGTATATACAGATGGCATCGATCCCCCCCTATACTTAGGCCTTGGCCTAAGTAGAGGAAGAAGATGTACAAGGGAACCGATGGAGTCAAGAGGGTGGGAGGGTAGCCGATGATTAAGGATGTTTTCGACTGATCTTTTTTTGAGCCTGAGGTGGGAGATCGTAATGATACGAATAAGATGAAGCATATGATTCCCAACCATTGTCAGTGTTATCCTCAGAAAAATCATGCTGGAGAGGAGATGAAGCGTTTAAATCAGATGATATCCAGCCGTCAACAGAGTTATCCTCTGAGGAATAGTATTTGAAAGTGGAGGCACTCCAAATATTCTTATTCTTAAGCTGCTTTAGTTGTTTTTTCAGAATTTATTCCTTCTTGGGATCAAGCGATTCATCCTCGGATGAATATTCAAAAGCACCAGTCTCATTTTAGGCATAGGAGATTATTCCATTATATTTAATGAGACCAATAGAATCGGTTTTGGATGAATAATAGTGAGGAATATGAGTCGTCCAAAGGGAATCGGTGTTTGGATCCTTGCGTAGATAGGGTTTTAGAACTGCTGAACATACCTCACTCATGTAGATTACCCTTTCCGAACCTGATGAGGAATCATCATATGATTCCTTTTTCTGCATGTCAAAAGCGGCTTTCTTTTAGATGAATGATCAGCCATTTTGTTTCGTGTTGTCTTAATGCTAGTGCACTCCTGAGTCTGATTGAATTGGTCAAGGTGATCAGAGAAGATTTCGGTCGACTCAGGACGCATCCATGCATATATCTTAGGATCATAATATAAATCTTTTCCCATGGTGAGAGAAGCGGGAAATGGAATAGTGGGGATAGTCTCTACATATTCGTTCTCAATAGACTTGATGTTGGCGCATTCCTGTGTCAGGTTGATCTGATCAAAGTGGTCAGAGGAGATTTCGACCGACTCAGGATGCATCCATGCATATGTCTCAGGATCATATAAGAAGTCAGTTCCCATGGTGAGAGCGGTGAGAAATGAGACAATGGGATGAGGCTCTAAACCAATAGTCTCTTCAATAGCCATTATCTCAGGTGTAGTAGAGGGGTAGGGCTCATCTACTGCTTAATGGTTATGGTTGTTGACAGCTTCGTGGGTTGCCTCAGAAATCGTGGTTCCTCACAGACTGGTTGAGATCGAAGTGCTCCTAAGAAGGGGTGGAGTAGTCGAGGATGGAAGCTGGTCGGTGCTCGACCAGAAGGGCAGAGCGGTGACCAATTTTGTAAATTCGGGTGGTTACGCCACCGTAGAAGAGGAAAGTGGAGGGAATTGATGAAGGTTGATGATGGTTCCTAGGTTGTCTGATCGGCCGAGATCTTTTAATTTCATTATTATTATTATTTTATTTTTTCATTTTTAGTTAAAAATTTAATTAATTAATAAATAAATAACTCCAAAAATGAGTGACACATGGCAGCTCCAAAAGCAGCCATGTGTAAACCTTAGAAATATCGAAAATAAAATATAAAGATGATTCTAAAAGAAATATCAAAAGACCTCGAAACGAAAAATTTTCTTCACTAAAGTTGTTCATCTCAACGAGATCTACAACTTTTATGAAAATACCAAAACCAAAATTGGTCATTTGCACAAAGTGATATTTTTGGAGGACTCCATGTACATAGAATACCTTGATTTTTGGGCTTTCTATTTTTTTTTGTTATTTTTAAACCAGATAAAAATCCGAAAAATATGATAAAATCACATATAGATATTTACACCTTAATATAATTATTTTGTATTTTTAATAATTATGAAAAAGAAGAAATAAAATAATATACAAAACGGCAGTTTTTGTACGGGCCGTCAGTGAAGACACGAACTCAATTTGTTTCTTTGATTTCAAGTTCATTTTGATTGGATTTTTGCAATTTTTAATAAAACTTTTATAAAAGAAAATAAATCAAAGAGAAGTAAAATAAAATGGGTTTATTACATGCGTAAAATAATAGGTCAAAAACCGCTAAAATACAAAATATACAAAAGAGGCCCAAAACCCAATTTTCACATATGAGCTCCGATTCACTTGAACTTGGTCTTATTTTGAAGGTATATGAATGTACTGTACTTCAAAAGTGAGTAGGATCAAATCTAATAGTGTATGAGGAAGATATCAAGGTTTTAGTCCAAGAATCCTGCAATTAGGGTTTGGATGTTTGGCCCCCTTATTTTACATGTCAATTGGACTGAGAATTTTAGCTTCGTAATATATGCAATAATAAGTGATAAAATTTAATTATTATCAATACATGCATGAATGCTACTTATGCAATATAAATGAAGAAATGCTAATGAATTTCGAGGATTTCGGCTTAATTATTGACTTTTAGAGTGATGAATCTCATATTCATCATCCCCCTATACTTAAACCATGCTCGTCCCTGAGCATCAAAAGAAATGCAATGAGGGGAAATGAGATTGGGTTCCATACCAAGATCATGAGCAGAAGGTGAAAATGGAACTAGCCCTGACCTTTGGATTATTAATTTCACGGAACTTCTGTGAGACTAGGGTTTTAAAATCAACCGCCTCCAAGTTCTACACATCATTGTCACCGTTTCGGCTCAAAAGTCATCTTAGAACAATCCCCTTCCCAAAGCATACCCCATGAACATTGAACAATCAGCTCATGTGTGTGAAAGGTTTTAGCTCTTCCCATCCAGAATGCCAGACTACCATGCAAACATCCTCTCCAGTAACTCATCCCCGGGGAGTCAAGTATTTCCTTCTAAGGTTTGTCGTTATGTGTTCATAATTGAATTGAGGGAGAAATTAGAAGAAGTGGAAAAGAACTGGAGGGTGACTACTGTAGTCACCTCTCCTTGTGAAGCCGGCCAGTTTAGCCAAGTCTCCACCAAGATCTGCATGTTTTATTGAAGCTTGGACCCTTTCTGGTCAAATATTTATTAGGTAGTAGGCTTTGGTAGCTCTGCTTGGATCTTGTTGTGCCCCTGCAGATATGGAATCTTTTTTTCCGTACATGTTTTGGGGTCGTAGAAAAAATTGTGCCCAATTGTCCATCCCTTTTCCAAAGCTTTATTTCGACTCGTACTCTGGTTTTTATATGTCCACGCTACCAGAAAAGAAACTCACACAATCTTCCTACACCCCGTCTAAGTTGAGCTAAGTGCATAGTGCGAGAGCACAAATTAATTCCCTATTCCCGAGTCGTACCCAGAATGAAGAGACCAGGTTAGACACTAAGAGTCAAAAACTGCACATTCTCATGTGGAACTCGAAGAATTAATCATAGACCTGAAGCTTCTAAAATCCTTTTTCTCGGTGAAGTTCCTCTAAAAATTAGGTGGATTAAGGTCAAGTCCAGATCACTCTCAATTTCTGCTCATAACTCAGTTCATAACCCAAGGGCTTTTCACAAATGCAAATTAATGTAATGTTGGATAATGTGCATGTGTGTGAAATGCAAACACACGCATTTGTTTGCAATGCAAAGACTTTTTTACTTTTGTGATTTTTTTATTGTTATGGAAGGAAATTTTTATACAAAAATGAATAAGAAGCCGTTTTTTTCAAAATTTTTGGTTGGACACATTCAGTGTTAGTAGCAAAACATTTTCTTTTATTTTTTATTATTTATTTTGTTTTTTTGAAGATTTTACAAGTTAGTTACCCATCTCATAAATACATATAGACTTATGTGGAAGTACGAGCTATGGGTAAAATATATACATAGTATATATACAACCCCCCTATACTTAACGAGTGTTATGTCCTCAGAACACAAGAAGCGTAGAGAAGACATGGCTCGGGCTAAGCGTAAGAGAGTGAAAAAGAAAAACAATAGAAGTCAGCCCGCCCCCTATACTTAGATTGTGAACAATCTAGAATAGTCTCAGTATATAAGAAGAGCGAAACTGAGGTGGTCAAGAGATGTGACTGAGGAGAGTATATACAGATGGGCATCGGCTCCCCCTATACTTAGGCTCTAGTCAACCTAAGTACGGAAGAAGGGTGGAAATGGAGCGATTGTGAGAAGGAGTTGTTGAGGAGAATGGTATATACAGATGGAATCGATCCCCCCCTATACTTAGGCCTTGGCCTAAGTAGAGGAAGAAGATGTACAAGGGAACCGATGGAGTCAAGAGGGTGGGAGGGTAGCCGATGATTAAGGATGTTTTCGACTGATCTTTTTTTGAGCCTGAGGTGGGAGATCGTAATGATACGAATAAGATGAAGCATATGATTCCCAACCATTGTCAGTGTTATCCTCAGAAAAATCATGCTGGAGAGGAGATGAAGCGTTTAAATCAGATGATATCCAGCCGTCAACAGAGTTATCCTCTGAGGAATAGTATTTGAAAGTGGAGGCACTCCAAATATTCTTATTCTTAAGCTGCTTTAGTTGTTTTTTCAGAATTTATTCCTTCTTGGGATCAAGCGATTCATCCTCGGATGAATATTCAAAAGCACCAGTCTCATTTTAGGCATAGGAGATTATTCCATTATATTTAATGAGACCAATAGAATCGGTTTTGGATGAATAATAGTGAGGAATATGAGTCGTCCAAAGGGAATCGGTGTTTGGATCCTTGCGTAGATAGGGCTTTAGAACTGCTGAACATACCTCACTCATGTAGATTACCCTTTCCGAACCTGATGAGGAATCATCATATGATTCCTTTTTCTGCATGTCAAAAGCGGCTTTCTTTTAGATGAATGATCAACCATTTTGTTTCGTGTTGTCTTAATGCTAGTGCACTCCTGAGTCTGATTGAATTGGTCAAGGTGATCAGAGAAGATTTCGGTCGACTCAGGACGCATCCATGCATATATCTTAGGATCATAATATAAATCTTTTCCCATGGTGAGAGAAGCGGGAAATGGAATAGTGGGGATAGTCTCTACATATTCGTTCTCAATAGACTTGATGTTGGCGCATTCCTGTGTCAGGTTGATCTGATCAAAGTGGTCAGAGGAGATTTCGACCGACTCAGGATGCATCCATGCATATGTCTCAGGATCATATAAGAAGTCAGTTCCCATGGTGAGAGCGGTGAGAAATGAGACAATGGGATGAGGCTCTAAACCAATAGTCTCTTCAATAGCCATTATCTCAGGTGTAGTAGAGGGGTAGGGCTCATCTACTGCTTAATGGTTATGGTTGTTGACAGCTTCGTGGGTTGCCTCAGAAATCGTGGTTCCTCACAGACTGGTTGAGATCGAAGTGCTCCTAATGCTGTAAAATTGATTTCTCTAGTCTCGCACTCAATAATAGCCTTAGTCAATGCCAAGAATGGTTTTCTAAGAATGATTGGAGACTGGGTTAATTCTCCTTGATACTCAATATCAACGATCGTGAAGTCCACTTTGAGCGGAGCACCTTGGAATGTAACGATGACTAAAATCATTCCTCTCAGTCGCTTTATAGATCGATCTTCCAGTTGAATGATCTCTCTTATCTTTCTAATAGGTCTCAGTTTGATCTTGTCAAATACAGAGGTCGGGAGGATATTGATTGGTGAGTTGCCATTGATTCAAGCATGGGTAAATGTGGTGTCTTTGATTCCACAGTCAAATCTGGGCAACCACTTCACTATGCAGATCTTGGTTTTTCTCCTCAACGGCATGGAGGTGGCCATTGACAAGATGTATATTTCAGTCTTTGTTCTTGTCTTGCCCGACTTTTTCATCACTAATTTGCTCATTACAAATCCTTTAAGGTCGGGAAAGTGTTCAATGGCCTGTATCAAGGGAAGTTCAAAAATCAGTCTTTTCTCTGATGCTTCCCTTAAAGTATGATCCAAATTCTTCAAATCTTCTTTAGTTTCAATTTTTATGAATTTTTCTATTTTTTCAATTTTTTGGGGTTTTCAGTGTGGTGTGTAGATGAGTTGTGTTCCCCAGATGAGGAGGAGCTTAGATATGTCGAGTCAGATTCACAGTTGTCTCCAGGGGAGTAATAGGCAGAGGTGTCACTGTCATGGTCGTCCCTGGGGTGATCATAGTCTCTGGGTTTCTTAATATCCTCAGAATTTTCAACAGGAGATCTAATCTTTTCATCATCCATCTTTATATCCGAGCTGCCATAAAATGAAATTAGTTTATCAATGAACTTTCTAAATTTATCTTCCATTAATTCATACCTCTTATTTATCCTCGAAATATCATCCTCCAAAAACTTTTCTTGATCAATCATGGGAGCAGTCTGTGTGGGTTCTTGTTTTTGAATTTGAGATCCAGTCATTTCATCTTCCATTTTCTCGTATGAGTTGGGAGAAGCTTCTCTTGGAATATCCAATAGATGATTGTCATTTTCTGATAATTTATCCTCAAAAATTATGGAAGGAGTCTACTTAGTGGAAGGATTTTGCGGGAATATGTAGGTATCATACTCAGCATACCGTGACTCAGGCATGCATTGCTCGTTTGAGTAGAGTCTACTTCCATGGTCATGATTGATCGTATCCCCAAACATTGGAGTCATATAGGGTGCATATGTGTCGATATCATTGTTTGGTCCTCTGTATGTGCGAGTTGTCCGAAAGAGTGGTATTCTGGTTGGTTAATAGAGATGTGATCACAGTTAATCCGATATTGATGATCATTGGGTGTGGACCTCTCCTTGTGGTTTGATCGGGCATGATATTATTCTCTAAGGTCCAGTCCGGATGTATTTATGTGAGATGTGGACATGTCCCAACAAGATTGTGAGGAAAGCATGAAGGCGGTTGGGTTTGGTATCTCGTCCAGTCATGAGTCTCAAAAGTGATTTGATTGATTTTTAAATGGTTCATTAGTTTCGGCGAGAAACCGGGAATAAGATGGTTCAGTCCAGGATGGCAGTTGATCATGTAGGGTAAAGGTCGGGGGAGATGGGATATATGTAGAAGTGGTTAGAAGATAAGGGTAAAATGATTTTGAATTCAAAGATTGGACAGGATTGATCTGCGGGTTCAAGTCTCCCACAAATGTTGGAGGATTCTTGATAGAATAGGGTTTAGATGTTTTGGGTCTGATTGAGACAAATTTACTTTCATAGTATAGATCATATGGGTACTCGGACCATTGTCCAGTTTTTGTCAAAGGAGGTTGATGAATTGACATGGTTGATCTCGGTGCAAGTGCACAGGATATTTACAAGAAACAATTATATATATATAAAGGAAAGTGATGGCACAAGTGTGCAGTTTTTTTATTTTCAATATTCGAGATCGGTTCACGTACACCAATGCAAATACAAATCAAACCCAAGGTTCAGTAATTCACACAATGAAGTTGCAAGAGTTCGGCAATTTATCTTATCAATTTTAGTTGGTGATAAATTCAATCTTGAAAAAAAACTTAGCGAGCTGTTAGGTGCCATAAATTTTCGTAAATACTGGCTCGAATTCTTACGACTAGATGCATCCACTTTCAGACAGTATGGGTATAAGTATGGACCATAAAATGGCTACTCGTGTTACTTAAGGACGGAGCCTTACACAATGTCCTTTAAACTACTCGCTCTGCTAAGGAAATCCGGATCGTTTACCGGCTACCCGTTATTTCCATACTAAGAAGTAGCTAATCATTTTAGAATCAGTAGTCTAAACGAAGATTTCAGAGTTGGGCTCTAACCTTAATGTCGTCTCTCGCTCACTTAGACAAATAAATGAATCCAAGGTCGGGGTTGCTCCCCTGCAAAAATTCTTGATTTTATGAGATAATTTAGTCGGTTTTGTTTAGCAGTCCCAATTTTAATTAGGTGATCAATAAAAATTAGGTGAGCACAAATACAAGTCTACCGTCCAGTCCCAATTTCCTTTAAAATTATGTGATAAAACAGTAGGAGAAATTCGGGAAAAACCGATGCACGTGAAATAATGATGTATGCTCAAATAGAAGACTTACAGTGATTCCTTGCAATCTCCATGTGGGATGCAATACAAGAATTTAAAAATTATTCTAAATGGATGCAAGCCTATAAAAACCGCACCTAGTAGAAAGTTCTATTAGCCGTGAAGAATTGAGTTAAAATTTTTGACTAAGTTGAACGATCCAAGGTGTGTCTCAATTAAGTGAAGAGTGGTCCTAGGTTCTACTAGCATAATCGAAAATTCTAGAAGCTCTAATAGTTGTATGTGCAGGTCTAACCTACGAGCCACTCAAGTCGGACCCCACCCTCATCGAAGAGTGAAACAGGCCACGATAGACCACAGAAAAAGTTCAAGGTCTTGTTACATATACGAGAGTCCAAACGGACACTGTTATAAATGAGCAATTAATTACAAAAATTAAAATTTCAAAATAAAAATAAAATCCTAAACTCTACGCTCTCTCACGACTCGACTCGATCTTAATTTTATTTGTGATTTTTTTGGGCGTCGGTGAAGATGTGTCGATTTTATGAGAAAGCCGCTCCACGTCGGGTACCTCGCACAAAAAATGAGAGAGAGTGTAAGAGAGTGACATAAAATTAATAAAAAAAAATAAAATAAGACAATAAATGCTCAAAATAAATGCAAAGAAAAAATGAAAAATATACAGTGGCACGTTCGGGGGTCAGATTAACCGAATGTGTGGAAAACACAGCATTAATTTTTTTAGACATAAATCTAAGTTGTTTACATCCCCGGCAACAGCGCCATCTAACGAGCTACGAAAACCCTACTTTAATTTACGTGAATTATCGTTTAAATGTGTCCTTTCATTGTAGGCGACAATTCGGAATCAGTCAAAACATAACCACAATAATTTATTCAATTTTCAATCAGCGTGACTTATGTTTATTTTACTTGGGCAAGCCCCAAGGTTGAACTCAAGGAGGTAAAGGAACAACCTAGAATTTTGTCTATCAAAGTTTGTGTACGATTTTCGAGATGATATTTTTTGTATTTTTTAATGCAATGTGGGAATGCAAAATGCAAATATGGTGAATTTTAGGGACTAAAATACAATTTTCAATCAAACAATGTCCAAAAATTATGAAATTTGGCTGAGATGTCAATTATGATGAAATGAATGCACTGTTTGGAATTTTTGGATGCAAGATAAATATTTTATGAATTTAGAATGAAAATGGTGTGAATTTTTAATATTTATTTATAATAAATATTAAACCTATTTATTTTGATGGAATAAAATTATCCAAGATCTAACACTAGGTGACTAATCTCAAAAAAATCCTAAACCTCAAAAATACGAGTTTAATACCTATTAAAAATTAAAGATTGAAATACGCAAAATGATTTTATAGAGCAACCATGCATGCAAATGTAATTCTTTTTGGGCACAATCTGAAATACAACTAATACTATGATCTGTGAATTTTTGGCAATTTTTGGTAGTGGTTAATTACTTATGAATTTCTAAGCACAGGGTGGGTAAAATATGCAAACTTTGATAGAATCAATCATTATTCAATAACCACAGCTATAAAAATATCACAAGCATGCCATATTGTAGAGAATGAGTTGAGAAACATCCTGTAATTTTTAAATAATAAAAATGATGCAATAAAGCGGTGCAAAATAAAGGGGGAACATAGGGGTCTCAATGCAAAATTACAATAATTAAATAAAGTAGAAAATGCAATAGAAGGACTATATTGCAATTACCTAAACCCAGGAGGGGTTTTACGCAAAATTTCTACGGGTCACGTGTGCCTTACGTGACCCTGGAGAGGTTGGACTAGATGTGGAATTAAGGATTCCTAGGGTCTTCTCCATAATTAACCCCTTCGCATGTGATATGCACATGATGGGGTCTCTTTGGAATTCAAGGGACCTCCAGGGGGCTTTTCTGCAAAATAGCCCCTCACGGCACGTGCTCCTCACGTGGGGAGGGTCTCGAGTCAACACCCGGTGGTCGGCGGAGGAGAGCGGAAGGGTGGAAGGGGCCCCAATGATGGAGGGGCTCCGATGGATGAACGGTAGAGGAGCGGGGTGGCTGGCGATGCTAACGATGTGTAGATGTGATGAAGGACGGGGCGGCTCCCAAGAAGCTTGAGATTTCCAGCAGCGACGTCGAGGTGGGGTAGCATAGAGATTGATGAGCTCCTGCTGTTGTGGTGGTTGCCGTTGGAGTTAATGATCGAAGCATGCAGGCGAAGATGGAGCATCGATGACCCGAAGGTGACTGGAGGAGGATGCAAAGACGTCGATGGTGGTGGCTCCGAGCTTTGGCCAGGAGGTGTCGACGAAGGTCATGACGATGGTCAATGAAGCTCGCTGCAGAGCTGATTCAAGCAGTGATTAAATGGCTGCGATGGTCGGAGTGGAAGCGGCGGAGATGAAGGGAGCCACTGCAACTAGGAAGAGATCCCTCGGATCTCGTCGAGTTGAAGGGGGATGAGCTCAGGTTTTCACCACCGAGCTCCTTCGCGCATTAATGCTACCAGCAGATGATCGTAGAGGGGGCGGCACTGGACTTTAAATAGGGTCAATACGGAGGGTCGGCGATGGAGGGTTTAGCGAACGGTGGTGCAATATGGGAAAGGGATGAGCATCTGATTTGGGGATACGCGTGATTGGGAAAGACAGATTGGCGGGGTGACGTGATGCGGAGGCGATCTGATTGAGAGCCTATTTGGAAGGGGCGGAGTAGTCGAGGATGGAAGGTGGTCGGCGCTCAGCCAGAAGGGGAGAGCGGTGACCAATTTTGGAAAGTTGGGCAGTTACACCGCCGCAAAAGAGGAAAGTGGAGGGAATTGACGGAGGTTGAAGATGGTTCATGGGTCATCCGATCGGCGAGATCGGATGGATAGGATGATGCCATGTGGCTTTTAATTTCATTATTACTATTATTATTAATTAAAAAAATTAATAAAATACTTAAATAATTACTACAAAATAGGTGATACACGGTGGCTCCAGGAGCTACCGCGTGTCAGCCCCACCAAAATCGAAAATAAAATATAAAGATAATTAAAAGAAATAGCAAACAACCCTTGGATCGAAAAATTTTATTCACAAATTGTTGTTCGTCTCGACGAGATCTACAATTTTCATGAAGAGACCAAAACTAAAATCAGTCATTGGCACAAAGTTATATCTTTGGGGGACTCCATGTACATAGAATACCTTGATTTTTGGGTTTTCTAATTTTTTGTTATTTTTAAACAAGGTAAAAAATTAGAAAAAATATGATAATCGCAGATAGATTTTTACACATTAATCTTTTTTTGAATTTTTAGTAATGAAAAAGAAGAAAAAATAAAAATACGAAAATGATAGTTTTTGTACAGACCGGCAGTGAAGACTCAAACTCAGTTGGTTTCTTTGATTTGAAGTTCATTTCGGATTTGGATTTTTGCACTTTTTAATAAAACTTTTATCAAAGAAAATAAATGAAAGAGAAGTTAAATAAAATTGGTTAATTATTTAGGTCAAAAATCGATAAAATACAAAATGTACAAAAGAGGCCCAAAACCCAACTTTAACATATGAGCTCCGATTCATTAGAACTTGGTTTGTTTCGAAGGTATTGAATGTACATTAGTTCAAAAGTGAGTAGGTTCAAATCGGACACTGGATGAGGAAGATATCAAGGTTTTAGTCCGAGAATCCTGCAATTTGGGTTTAGATGTCTGGTCCCCTATTTAGGTTAGTGAATTTTTTGGATTTTTTATTTATTATTGTTAGTAATATGTACACAGTGGAGTGGTTTTAGGTCATTTGGAGTTAGCATGAATTAGTTAAAAATCTAGGAAGTTAGGCTATTTTATAGGTCAATTGGACTGAGATTTTTGGCTTCTTAATTTATGCAATAATAAGTGATAAAATGCAATTATTATCAATACATGCATGAATGCTAATTATGCAATATAAATGAAGAAATGCCAATGAATTTCAGGGATTTGAGCTTAACTATTGACTTTTAGAGTGATGAGTCTAAGATTAATCAGTATTTCCACAATTTTCCACTTTAGGTTTGTGCCAACGCACGTGAGTCACGCTAGAAGGGACATATATGTGAATGTTTAAGTCCAAGGGTCCAAGTGATAACAAAGAAATGTTGGGCTTTCATTGCAATTTTTCCTGGAACTCACCTGTTGCGCATGTTATGTAGTTCAAAAAGGACTCAAAAGTAAACATAATAAATAATAGGGGTTTATATGCAAATGTTCAGTAAATGATAGAATGACACATGTCCACTAGAGACTTATTCACAAAATAAGAAAACAAGAGGGTTGGGATGCAAAATTTACCGAGGCACTTGGCAAGGCACATGCATGATGAACGAAGCCTATCTGATCTGGAGAGTTTGATCAACAGCGTAGAATTTGGGATTTTTGGATGGTTCACATTCAATATGGCGTCATCTATTCTTGATCGTGTGGCCAAGAAATGTGCTGAATGAACTGGGAAGAAGGTTGACTCCGACGACTTTTAATCGGTAATTGGTCGATGATTTAGATTGCTATATCCTCCTAAAGTTCAGTGAAGCCCCCAACATTACCCCTCTATCTATATGATGTGTCGATGATACTCGATAGGTACTGATCAAGGTTCTGGAGCTCCAGGTGGTTGGTGACTGAAAATGGAGCTCCAGGTCTATAATCAAACCTCCAGTTCAGCTATTCGCACCGACAAAGAATCCCCTTGCTCAGAGAAGGAACTCTGGCAGTGTAAATAAAAACGAACAAGCAAAAAATGGAGTGAATGGGTTAACTCCAGCGGATGGTGATCGGAGCTGAGTCGAAGAACCAAATCACAGGTGATCAGGAGTGCTAGAATGCAGTGGAAGGTGGAGAAATGTATGGGCGACGTGATGATGTCATCGGATTTGGAAAAGAATGTTTGTGGAGTTCCGATCGAGCAGAACTGAGATGAGAGATGGATGTTCAGAGATAAGCTAATATACATAAATCAAATGCAAATTTAAAATGTAGAATCAAATAAAATCTGCCTAGAATACCTATGGGTGGACGAAATGGGGTTATCGCCTCAATTCACTGTGTGAGGTGAAGAAGCGCCAACGACCTCCGACGTTGTATGAATCTCGAATCTCCGACGTTCCAACATGCTCCTAGATGACAGAGTGAAGTTATGTCACAACCTCTGCTCGCCTGGTGTTTAGCCAATGCAACTAGGGGAGCAATCTTGTGGACCACACAAGGCGGGTCCACTAAATCGTGGTGATGACATCTCACCCAGATCATGTCACTAAGCAACAATTAACCCACACAATAATACGAATCATTGCAAACTGAGGTGTGAATAAAAATTTACTATAACCCTACAAACAAGTGTGTATAGTGACAAGCAGAGTAGGGTGTTGAATATAAGGAGACTAGTCGATGTAGCAGGTATATTATTTATAAATAAATAGTGAATAAATAATACAATTGTATTTTGTACAATATTCACTCAATTGATTAATTAATTAGTTAATCTTTTTGTGGGTTTTACTTAAATAAAATAATTCTTTTTTGTAGTTTATATTTATATTTTTTAGTTTTTATTATATTTTTATACTTTTCTTATTTTTAACTTCTTTTTTAATATATAATGTAGGTATATAATACAATATAAGGTAAGATCCTATGAGACCGATGCATCGAATGCTTGGAAATAGAAGAGGTTGAGAGTCAGAATTTATATTTATATATAGAGATAAAAATAATCAAAATTTTCCAAAAAACTTTTTTGTGTTTTAAATATTTTTCCTACTGTATTGTGATTTTTCAAGGATTTTTGCTTATATTTAGAAATTTTTAAATTTTAGAATGTACAAAATCATGGATTTTTTAAATGGTTGAATGTTATGAGATTTTAAAATACTAAACATGGTTAAAAATTCTCAAAACTAATTTTAATATATATATATATATATAACAAAAACTAATATTTTTGAAGTTTTTGTTGATTTTTTATAATTTTTATGAGGATTTTGAGCTTTTTAATTTTTTATGCTTTTCTTTTTCTATTTTAGGGATTTTTTATATGTAGGTACAAGATACAATAATAGATAAAATGTTATTTTTTGGAATTTTAAATACAATTTTATATTTTTTGGAATTTTAAAGAAGACAGAAAATAACCGTACACTTTTTTAATTTTTATTAAATAGGAAAATGCGTAAAAAGAAAAATAAAAATTACAAAGTAGAAGGTAATTGCATCATACACATTACCCTATTTTTTCATGATTTTTAGAGCATGGATGATATTATTAAAGAAGAAAAACATGTGCAAAAATTAATTAAACTAGCAAGGATATATTTGCAAATAAAATAAAAGGCAAGGGCTAAAATGTAAATATCCCAAACTTAACAGAAATTCAATGTTTGAATATTAAACTACAATATTCAAAACCTGGGGGTATAGCTATAAAATGCCCTACTCACGTGGGGGACCACGTGAGTAGAGTTGGCAAGGGCCTAGAAGCAAATATCTGAAAGTTCGAGGGTCTTCTTGCAAATACTACAAAAACTAAAGCATACTTAATTAATTACATGAATAAAATAAAGACAAGGGTATATATGCAATTACACCCCCCAAAAAGCACAAATCATGCAGTTCTAGTCCTCCACTAGGACACACGGCACGTCCTCATCGCGTGATACCCCTTCATCGTTCAGAGGTCAAGATTAGATCATAGAGTAGATGGGCGGTTCTGACGATGCATGATCGGGTGAATACTGCTTGCCTATAGCGGGGCCCTTGATCTGACGGCTCCGAAGGATGGAGGAAGATCAGGGAAGAACAACGTTGCTCCGCTCCTTCGCTCGATGAAATCTCTCGCCTCCGGTGCTCTTTCTTGCTGCTGAGATGGTTGTTCTACTCCTGTGACTATTCCACAGCCATGGGTGCGCTCAAAATGATTTGGGGCTCAACGATGGAGCTCTGGATTGCTCTGCAACTTAGAGGTGCCAAGGGTCATGTTCTTGAATCAAAAAACCCTAGATGGGGTCATCCGGTTGCAGTACCTGCACTGAAAAATCGACAGAATCATGGGGATGTGAACTGAGCCTTTATTAGCGAAGGTGGATGGTGATATGGAGATGGGGTGAGGAGGTCCGAAGATGGGGTGGAAGGATACCTCAACGGGCCAAATTCGAATGGATCTAGGTAGATGGTGAACGGAGATAGGTGAATAAATGGAGGGAAGAGGAAATGAGGCATATGCGAAGGTCAGAACGGGGTGAAAATGGTGAGACAGAGGCCAGAGCTCTAGAGCTTCGACAAAACTAAATTGACATAAACTAAGCTAAAATAACAATCAAAATATGAACTAAAATGCAGGATTGAAAGACAACAACTACAATTACCTAAGAAGCTAAGAAAGTTACCTCGACTTGGCCTGATCCAAGGAGATGAACCAGCGGACTTTACCGGAGATGGGATGGGAACTCCTCCTACACCACTCATCCTCGCTGCGGAGCGCAGTGAGCTTCTCCTATCATGATTAACTCTGCCGCCAGGCGCTTCGAGGGGCTAAGAATGGGTAAAAGTCAAACCAACCCCCAAAAAGAAGATCTGGGGGTGGTTATAAACAGTGGTGACAGGGACTTGAGGGAAGATGGTGTGCAAGGGAGGAAGAGATGGTGGATGGATATGGGTCGGCATGAATCGCGGATGTGCAAAGAGTAGACTATATAAATATAACTTATTTAAATATACATAATCATATTTTCATGTATTTTTCTTAATTCATTTAGACACTTAAATAAATATGTGTATTAATTATATAGGTATATGGATAAGTACTTTATCTATGTATTTTAGATGTATTTTTTATTTTATTTTAATAATTTTATTTATTTTTAATTATGTAGATATACTATAAATAATATTTAAACAATTATAAAAATATAAAATCATGAAAATATAAAGAATAAATAAAATGAATATCTTATTCATGTATATTGTACAATAGGGGTTTCAAACTAACTTTTGCATCTTAACATTAAATTAAATGGAAACACCTTCATTAAATAGCTTATTAAACATATATACAATTAAAGGTGATTTTGGTGCATTTTTAGTTCTTATGGAGAATATATGGGTCCGTGAAGTTTGGATTTTGGATTTTTATTTTGAGTGTAGAAAGTGCATTGTGTATTATCTTTGTGTGAAATAACTTTTGTGTTTTTCTATGTATTTTTATCTACAATGTTCATGTGCAAAGTTTATTGATTTGAGATATAAATAATAAAGAATAAAATAGGTCCCAAAAATGGATTATTGAGGAATAAAAGTGAGGGGTTTTATTGTGTTCATTGGCCCTATCTCCACCTACTTTATTCCTTGTCGACCAAATAGCTTCTTGACTTGGTCTCAGGGTTTAGGGTCATAAAATACCCTTGTCATTTTATTTCTTTTTCTTTTCTTCCTTTATTCTTTTATTTTGGCATTAAATATAGTATTATATGAAATATTAATATAAAAAAAATAATGAGTGTTATTTAGTACAAATTAATGCTATATACATGCATTTACCTAGGGATTTAATGTTAAAATAGAAGAATAAAGGTGATGAAATGGAGATTCGTTACATGGCACACCCTCAGACAAAGAAACTCAAGAAAAAATTGACTATCCAGAGCTTTTGGAGATTTAGAACTATAAATAGGGCATAGGTCTGATGGTTTTTTAAATTCAAATATCACACGAACCGAGGCATGGAAGACGTGGTTGATGATCAGCGAGGGAGTTGGGTACTCAAGCCAAAAGATGGGAGAAGAAATAGGGTGATGTTGAGTAGCAGATTAAATGGAGAAACATGGAGAAGAATCATCGACGAGCGAAAGAGTTGGTCTAGGCTGTAGGTTGGAGAGTTGACCCAGGTCAACAGACCTGGGTTCAACCAATCAGAGTGCGTCAAACTAAAAGACAGGAAACGAAAATGATAAAAAAAAGCTAAAAAATGAAAATAAAATAAAAAATGAATTCAAATAAAAAAGTCTTAAAAATTAAAAATGTTAGTAATTAAATTAGTTTATTTATATTGATTTTTAATAATTTAAATAAATTATATACAAAGGTTAAAATAAATAAAACCGTTTATTCATAGGTATATATACCTATATATACAACACTTGGATTTTTTAAATATAATTTTTAATATATATATATAATTTAGTAATTTATTAATTGACAACATTTTGTAAGGATTTAAACCATATTTTTGTTTTATTTTTATGAAATAATTTATTAAGATAAATAAATACGTGTATTTTACAATATACATAGTGATACATATACGATAAATAAATGATTTAATTTTTGTTTATTTTGATTTTGTGATTTTTATTTGTATTTTATATAAATAAATATAATATATACAAATAGTTTAAAAATACAGTTTATACAAAAATACAAGGAAAATAATAACACATACATAATATACATAGGTATAATGTCGAATAGCTCCCCAAAAAGCCACATTTTACTTCTTAACTTTGATTTTTATGAAACCATTTCCATTTTAAAGGTTATTTAATTTTAAATAGAATGAAATTGAGTTTGGTTGATTTTAGATTTGTATGGAGAAGATATTGATCTGACCAGTTGAGCTTTGTGGCTTTTTCAAAGTGTGGTTATTTATGAGTTGTAAAATAATTACTCTTATAATTATTTTTAATATTTACAACTTATTTTTATGTACAAGTTCCAATAGAAAACTTCTTTATTTGAGGTGAAATTGGTGATAAATAAAATAAAGTGAGGAATATGTAATATATACAGTAGTGTACAAGTAATTAATGATGGTGATATACATGTGAAGATTAGTTTTCTTGATTATTTTGGTTAATAGGCCTTATATCCCTCTACTTTATTCTTATCGATCAGGTCAAGCCTTGACCTCATCTCGGGTTCAGAGTCAGCATGTATTTATTTAATATATACAGTCTTTTATTTTCTTTAAATTTTCATTTATTTATTTATTTATTTATTTTAGGTTAAAATAGTGATAAATATACAATATTTACACAAGAATGAGGATTAGTAAAAGGAGAGATTTATTAATATTTACATGTGTTTTATAATGGATTTTAATCTAAAATAAATGAATAAATATGATGAACTGTAAATTCATCACCTACCTGTGAACATTGCATTTGAGGTAAATTGACCATAGCACCCTTTCATAACAAGGTTACAGGATGCAAGGGTATTCCTGACCTAATACATACCGATGTATGTGGTCCCTTCAGTACCATGACTCGAAATGGATATTGATTTTATTTGACATTTATTGATACCATTCATGATATGGGTTTATCTTCATATTATGTCACAAGTTTGAAACCTTTGAAAAGTTCAAAGAGTTCATGACTTTGGTTGAGAACCAAACCAATAGGAAGATTAAATGGATTCGATCTGACCGAGGTGGTGAGTACCTCTCAAATGAATTTAAGAAATATCTCAAAGGAATTGTATCCAATCTCACTCCTTCTGGAACTCCCCAACTAAATGATGGTACTGAAAGATGCAATAGGACCATCATGGGCATGGTTCGTTCAATTATGAGGAAAGCACACTTACCTCTTAATTCATAGGGATATGCAGTAGATATGACAATATATATCCTTTACAAGATTCCTATCAAATTCGTACCCAAAATTCCCCATGAGCTTTGGTTTGGAACCTAACCTAGTATTAGACACTTGAGGATTTGGGGTTGCTTGGTACATGCGATGAACGTGGATGCAAGTACGCTAGAATATCACACTAAAGAGTAATTCTTCATTTGTTATGTAAAGGACAGTATTGGATACCAACGTTATGACCCTAAGACTCGAAAGGTTCTCGTCTCTATAGATGTAAAATTCTTAAAGGATGACTTCCTTTAGACTCAAGACAAAAATGAAGTAAAGGAACTCATTGAATCCCCTAAGGATATTGAGTTTCCTGAACCATAAACTAAAGATGTGAATAAAAATGAAACACCCATACCTCTTCGAAGGAGCTCAAGGGTGGTTCCACCCCCTGAAAGATACAGAATCCATGTGTAAGGTGAAACTGATAATGATCCAATTTCATTTGATGAAGCACTCGCAGATCATGACAGGAATACATGGATGCTAGCAATGAAATCTGAAATAGACTTCATGTACAAGAATTGTGTATGGACCATAGAGGATCCACCTAGAGGGGTAAAACCCATTGGGTGTAAATGGATAGTTAAGAGAAAGTAGGGGTCTGATAGGAAGGTAGAGACCTTCAAGGCACGGCTCGTAGCAAAGGGCTACACGCAAAGATAAGGCATCAAATACAATGAGATATTCTCTTCTGTGGCTATGGTTAAATCCATCAGGGCACTGCTAGCTATAGATGCATATCTTGACTACGACATCTTTCACATAGACATCAAGAGGGCATTCCTCAATGAATACTCGAGGACAATATCTATATGGAGCAGTCCCAACGCTTCTCAATCAAGGAAGGCAAAGTCCACAAGCTAGAAATCCATCAATGGGTTTAAACAAACTTCTCATAGTTGAAACATCTGATTAAATGAATTCATAAAGAGATATGATTTCGTTCAGAATCCTGATGAACCATGTGTGGAGGGGAGCGCCATTGTGTTCATCGTGCTTTACATAGATGGCATCCTTACATTGGGAATGATTGATGAATCTATGATTCATCATTTTAAAAGAGTTCAATTAAGCTCAAATCCCCAAAATGGATCTGCATTTAATCATCTAATTTTCATAATCAATATTCATGCATATGTAAATAATAATTGCATTTAATAATGCATCATGGCATAAAATAAGGAGGTAAAACTCCAAGTGTAAAATGACCTGAAAAGCAGGTAACTTCATTGATTTTAATTAATTCATACTAACTCCAATTGACCTGAAGCCACCTCCATTGTGTACATATCACTAATAAGAATAAAGGAAAATATAAAAAATACTAACTTTTAAAATTGACCAACAAAACCCAAACCTTAGTTCTTGATTAAAAGCCTTAAAATGTAAATATCTCTTTCTTACAGTCTCTTATGAATGCCTACTTACTTTTGAATTAATTTACTTTCAATTAACTTCAAAATAAGACCAAATTCAAAAGAATCGGAGTTCGTATGTGAAACTTTGGTTTTGGGCCCCTATCGTATATCGTACATATATCCCCTTTATTTTATTTATTTATCTTTTTTATTTTCTTAAATATTTATAAAAATCTAAAAAACTAGATTCAGGTGTAAATATGTATTTTATATTTTCTCTAATTTTATTTTTTATCTTATTTAAAAATGACAAAAAAATTCACGAAACACGAAATGTGGTATTTTATATCTATAAGATGCCACCAAAAATACTTTTTTATAAAGATGATTTATTTTGATTTTTAAACCTTCACATAAGTTGTAGATATCATCGAGACAAACAACTTTCATGTTGTCCACTTTTTAATTTGACCCTTTTTGTTATTTCTTTTTTATTTTTCTTCGAATTAAATTTCTTGATTTTTCTGGGAGCAACACGTGCTTGCTCCTAGAGCCACCACATGTCACCCATTTTATTTTATTAATTTGTTTTTTATTTTCTTTAATTAATTTATTTTTTATTTTATTTTATTTTATTTTTATTTTTTAACCCGCCACATGGCTCCCCTTCCTTCTCTCCTCACATGCCTTGCATGTGAGGGACTCCTCCTCTCCTCCCACCTGGCATCGCCTCCTATGCCCAGCCCCTCTGCCTTGCACCATGCCACACCTCCACCCTACTTAATCAGCATGTGCCTACCACCATCTCTGACCCTCCCCCCTCAAAAACCACATCACACCACCAACAACCCTCTCCTTATCCCTTGATGTCTTATCCATCCAACCGCCTTCCTCCGCCCTTATCGCAACCTAACTACCTGACAACCCCTTCCTCTTCTTACCTTATCCAAACCGCATCTTATCCCCTCGCCATCGCTGTTAGACCCCTTCTCCCTCCACAACTCTATCTCAACCAATGAACATTATCTCTTCAACCCCGTCAATCCCCAACTGATTCTTTCACCTCCATCCTACCCGTAGCATGTTCAACCAACGTGTCTATCCTATTCCCCTATTTATCCCACAACTGAACTCTGGTTGAGGGCATCTGTCGTTCTCCACCGTCATCATCCTTCAATGAATAGAGAGGAAGAGATTGAGCGGGGAGTTGGGTCGGTGACAGCGATACCAACTATGGCTAAGATTCTTCCAGGCATGATTCGGGGTCATCTTCAACCTCGCTTCTACATCTTGACTAGAGAGCAACCCAGCTCAACCTCTCCGTTGGAGGACATGAGAGACAACCGGAGTTGAGACATGTGCTCTTCCACCCCAGGCAAAACCTTCACATTCTTCTTTTTTCTTTTCGCCCCCCCCCCCCCCCCGTTCTGTACCTCTTCTTTCGTGAAAAATCACTTCACCCTTCTCCTCCTCTATACACACAATTGACCACTAGTCATTCACATTTCACCACTAAAGCCTCGACTTTACACATCCCCCCCCCAACTCCACCTACCTCTCTTCTCTGCATCACGCCATGGCCAAGCTTGCCCTCCAGACACGCCCTCACCTCGGTCGAATCCACTCTCCAGTACTCATCTCTCGCTCGACTCACCATCGGACTCCCTGCTCCACAAAATTCTGGCTGAGCCCACACTCATGCCCTGGTCATGTGTCGACCAGTCTCCGACCATCAGTCTGCCATGCCTTCACCGCAGAACCACCATCGCCATGATCGAACCAATAAAATCCCTCAGATCAGGTCTACAGTATAGGTTGCCTTGGATTAATTCTCATCCAATGACTGAACATCATCACGGGCGTCCGTTGAGCCACGCAGCCTCAACCGAACCAAAGTTTCCAGAAGGGACCACGTAGAGGTGAGGTACCGAATCGATGCACGAACTTTCTCTACCCTCACATGCCCCACGAGAGGTTAGAAACTACATGCACCCCCTGATAGTGTGGTTTTTGCTAGCGGATAGAGATGTCAGATGTAGAGAACCGCTTAAAGCAAGAGTTGCATTGATCAAACAAAATTCAATGAAATAGGAGAGAGAGGGGGGAGAAAATGAGAATATACGGCTTCTCTCTCCTATTTCATCTACACTATATTATTTAGCCAAGTAAGTGTGCCTGGGTCAAACTTGAGGAGGAAGAATATTAATATTTTGGTTTTCAATGAAAAATAAATCTGGAAAACTCTCTCTTTATTCTTGATTTTACAAAAAAACGCAATAGAAGACTCAAAACTAACTCGATATTGCAAAAATCTAATCGTCAAAACAAAGCGAGGAAAAGTCATGGAAAAATCCAAGAAATGTATCTTGGGTAGTTGCATAACTATCCTAAAATTTCGGGAAGAAAATACGACAAAATAAGGGTTCAAAAAACCCCTACAAGTCAGGGGCACAACTGCAAGAAAACTTATTAATGTTTGTTACAAAATGGTCCCTGCTCAGAGACTAAACTACAAAGAAAATTAAAATTATTACATTTAGGTCCCTGTGTAGGGACCTAAATGTAATCGTGGAAAGTTCTTGGAGCAGAAGTGAGGTTCTGGATCTTTGCTGGGTTTAAGATGCAAATTTTCTACCTGTTCATCTATACGGCTGGAATTAGAAGTTATCCAGTGATCTGGATCGTTTGTCTGGTACAAGTGTCACACACATGTGCGTTCCTGTGTCTTTAAGATGTTCTTCTTCTTTTCAGCACGGCTGGTAACGATACTCCCTTCCCTGAATTATCTCCGGCAAACAGAGGTGTACTTGGGTCTCCGGCAGGGCCAGAGGGGTAACTCCTTCACCCCTCGAGCTCGCCTGCAAAGTGTATGGCTTCAATGTCGGCCAAAGTGTCTGGAACAGCACGAAGAAGGTGGTGGTTCAACCGAGTCCAACAACTGTGGATAGCTTGCCTTGGATTAAATCGTCTTCGATCTTTAAAGCTCCATTTGAGAATTTTTATGTTCCAATAGTGATCAAGACCTGCAAGTGACAATATCCTTGCTCGATTTGCATGCAAATCGGCCAACAAACTCAAGAAATTGCATATCCAAATATTGCTTTCCAGAAAATGTGAATCAATAAAATGCAATAAAGAGAAATCGAATCGAGAGGATTGGAATTGAATTTGAAAGATTTCAATCTACAACGTCTAATGACAATGATTGAATTCCCTAACAACGCGATTAGCTAACCTAATATGGGCACGAAGATCGAGAAATAAATTGGCAAAAGTGATGAAGAACTCACCTGGGAATGAGGTTGTATGAACCTCGATGGTTGCTCAACGAGCGGTGATATCCGAAGCTCTATGCGGCATGATGGTGGCGATGCAAGGCGGCGAAGCCTTGGAACTTCTCCTCTGTTCAATCCTCTTCCACATGGGCAGCCTTGGGCGGAGCTGTCACCTGCAGATCGAGCGGAGCACGGCGGTGAAGGTTCAATGATGGCCAGGGGTAATCTGGAAGTTGTAGCTCAGAGATGGTTACTTGAGAATGGTGAACTTGGTGAGGATTTTATAGGCGATCCATGGAGGTTTGTTAGAGGATCAAGGGCTGACGTGTAGGATGGTTGTTAGGGGTAGATGATCGACGGGTTAGATCGAAGTTAGGAGTTAAGCGATTGCATGTAGAAAAGGAAGAAGTTGGGGTAGTTTGAACAGAAACCAGCCGACCTTCTTGAAGAAGAAGGTCCCAAGTGCTGACACGTGTCAGCTCCTAGTTGGCCAGGTTGAATAAAAAGCTAAATAATTAAGGAATAAATAGTAAATAAAGGTATTTTAAATAAGTATAAAAATGAAAATTGTAAATAATTAAATTATCTAAATTATGGTATAATAACTTTTAATAAATAATGAGTATTTTATGAAATATAAATATTACATTAATAAGTAAATATAATTAATACTTTTAAAAGAGGTTTTTGGATTTTTAAATTAATAAATTAATAAATAATATATTTATTTTATATTTTCTTAATTATTAAGTTAATAAATAAGGTATATACGAATTTTGTGGATTTTAATAGATTAATTTATATATATTAATAAATACAAGTGTAAGTTTTATAGCTCATTTATACATATAAATTAGGATTTTTGATTTATTTAAAATAATAAATAATTTACAAAAATTATGAAATAAATTAGGATTAAAGTACAAGATCAAGAAAATAATTAAAAAATTATAAAATCATTAAAATGGTAATTAATTTGTTTTAAATAAATTAGATAGCCCAGAAACCCAATCGTGGTTTGGTCCCAAAACCGACGTTTTTGCAAACAGACTCAAATTTTAGTGAAATCACCTTCATTAATTAGAATATATTTTTTATGAACTTTAAAGGTGACTAGAGTGAAATTGGAGTTCGTATGAGCAAGTTATGATGTTTGGAAGTTTGGATTTTGTTTTACAAGTTGGATTTCTTGGCATATATACAAGATAATATTTTTAACTTATTTTTATATTTTCTATACATTTTTAGAAATAATTGGGAAAAGAGTATGTAAAAAAATATGTTCATATTAATTAACTAAAAATATTTAAAGTTTTGATATTTATTGAATAATTAATAGAGAATATGTGAAGTATGAAATTAATTATTTTTATTTGTTTTCTTCCTTATCTCCCCCTACTTATTTATTTGTCGACCAATCCATATTGACTTGGTCTCGGGGATTAGGTTATAAATATATCTTTCAGCTATATTTATTTTACAAGTCATATTGTACATATATACATATCTACAATTTGCCTTTATTTTTATTTTCTTTATTTTTATTCTTTTATTTATTTGTATGATTTTAATGTATAAAAGTAATTTTTTAATCATGACTAAGGTTTTGTTAAAAAGTGAAATTTAATGGATATTTACATGTATTTGTTAAGGGTTTTAAGACAAAATACATATATAATGGTAATGAATCTTGGATTCATCAACCCCCTATACTTAAACTTTGCTAGTCCCTTAGCAAACACTTATTTGAAAAATAACGGAAAAATGAATTTGTTTTTCCAAACCAATTTATGAGAACAGGTAAAGGACAGGGCTCGATCGAGCTTAAAACAAGTATTTTGTCGGAGCCTTAACTAGGATTAGGATTTTAACCTCAACCGTCCTCAAGTTCCACAAATCCTTGTTTATGTTCACCTCAACTGCTAGTTCAGATCCACTCATTCATATCGCAAACTCTATCAACCCTTGAAATCAATTTGTATGTTGTGTTAATTGTTTTAGCTCTTCCTGCTTTGAAAGAAATGAAGAAACAACCCATTCCAGCCACATTCCTATTGGTTCCTTGTCCAGCTACTCTTTCCTCGGGGAGGGAGGTATTTCCTTCTGAGGCCAGTTTGTGCTATGTCCACAATCGAATATAGAGAGGAAGTAGAAGAATGAGAAAAAAACGGGAGTGCGACCAGTGTAGACGCATCTCCTTGTGAAGCCAAGCCGGTGTAGCTAAGTATCCACTAACTTGTGCAGGCCTTTTGGTGGAAGCTCGGACCATTGTGTTCATATTTGTATTTGGTGGCTTCTTCTTTGAATTGGCTTTGTAGAGTTGCTTGCACTGCATTCATCTCTTTGTGCCTCGATGGATATAGCATCTTTTTATTCCGTCCATTTTTTGAGGTCTTGGAAAAATTGTGTTAGCAGATCCTTCCCTCATCCGAAGCGACCAACACAACCCCAATCTCTCATGTCTTTAGATGTCAATGCCGCAAAGACAAGGATAGAAACGCACTACCAAGATGGATTGGCCTTCGTAGCCCCATGCAAATTGAGCTAAGTGCAAAGTGCATGTGTCCAAAATTGGTTCAATGATGAAGAGTTGTACAGACAACATCAAGTGTTCTACTTAGACACATTTGGAGTTGACTTCCCAAACATGGTTTCATGGAACCCAAAGATTTAAGCCAAAGACTTGTAAGAGTCCAAATTCTAGTTCCTAACTAGGCTCCTTACAATGATCGTCAAAAGCCGTAATCAAGCTCCATCCTTTCTGAAGTATATTTTCTGAATTTTACTCATTTTTATGGATTTTAGGGATTTTATAATTTTTATGGATTTTAGACTTTACATTTTTATGGATTTTGTGATTTTGTTAAACAAGTTTATGTACAAGAATTTTACAAGATAATTTACCCATATTTTATTTGGATTAAATAACTAATGGATTTTGCAAGTTTTATATACAAGGGTTTTACAAGAATTACATGAATGTTACCCATATTTTAATATATAGGATATTAAATAAGTGTTATACATATTTTAAATACTCATTTTAAATTAAGGATTTTAAATAAGGATTTTAAACATATTTTACTTCTTTACAAAGATTTGATAAATAATTTAAATAAATAGGTGGATTTTAAATTACCATCACCCATTTTTTATGGATTTTATAAGTATAGAAAATACATAAAAAATGTGTTATGGACAAAATATATATAAAATATATACGCACCCCCCTATACTTAGCTTGTGATATGTCCTCATAGCGTCAAAAGAGAAAAAGGAAGACATAACTCGTGCTAAGTAAAAGTGGGTGAAAAAGAATATGTGATGTGAAGTAAATCACCCCCCCAAACTTACGATCAGATTATCGTAAGTATAGTAGAACAAAAATGAGGTGACTGAGGGAAAAGAATATACAACCGAAAGAACAAAAGGAGAAAGATAACGAAATCATCGAAATCACTCGGTCCCCCCTATACTTAGGATAAGGCATACTAAGTATATAAAAGAGTATGGATAAAATTAGGGACCAGTGATTAGAGTAAAAGAAAGGATATACAAAAGAAAGGTAAAAAGAACAAACATCAAAAACGAGCAATCAGTGGGCAATCGGTCCCCCCTATTTTAGGATATGGTATCCTAAGCATAGAAGACGAACAAAAATGTGGACGATCTTGATCTATAGAGGATATACAGGTATGTACCACAAAAAAACGAATAAATAAATTGATTGCTTGTTTTAATTGCTAAAATTAATTATGTGGCGTTTTGACAAATCCTGATTGCCCCAATACTACAACATAAAATCAACAAATTAACGTAGGGTTTGTGGGCTTTGTCAAATGTCACCTTTGTCGAGGAGATATACTATTTAGGATTAATTTTTTGGTAATTTAATTTTTAGTGGTTTCTATCCCCAAGTAGTATGAACCCCAGTCTCTCTCTGTTTATTTTCTTTGTTTATTTTCTCTGTTTATTTTTCTCGATATTTATATTTCTTTTATTTTTGTATATATTTATGTGAACATCTCTCTAATATTTGATCTCTTATTTTTTGTGTGAGATACCCTGTGGACTTGGAGTGGCTTTATCGGAAGACAACACAACTTGGAGAAACTAAAAGTGCAATAAAATTTTATTTTTGGAGAGAGAGAGTGAGTTCAACTTTCAATTTTGTAATTATTTCTAATAATTTAAGTAATTTCTCATTTCCAGCGGTCTTCATTTGAAGACTCGCACTTGTACCTAGATAGGACACTTGGCCTATCAGGCCTATTTTTATGGTGATTAACGTAGTCCTGGGATTCCACCACTGCTATTATATCTACTAGGTTTCATTATGTGCTCGTTGGACTAAGTCCACATTCCCATTTTATTTTGATGCACTAGATTGAATATCAATTAGCCAAACTAAATTGTTCTATCACTCACTAGTAGAAATTCTTATTCTAGAAGTGGTTTTGTCAACTTGCATTTCATATATAATAGATTCAAAATTCTTGTATTGCATCCCACATGGAGACTACCAGGAATCATTGTAATTCTTCTAACTGAGCATTCATCATCAATTTTTTCATGTACATCGGCTTTTCTCAATTTCATCCCCTTGTTTCATCGCTTAAGGTCTAAAGAAAATCAGGACTAGATGGTAGACGTGTATTTGTGCTCACCTTAATTTCAGTGATCACGTAATTAATATTGGGACTGTTAAACAAGGCCGACTTAAATTAACACGTAAAATTTAGAATTTTCATGAGAGAATAACCCGATCCTTATATTCATTTATTATTCTAAGTGAGTGAGGGGCGCACACTTAGGATAGAGTCAAGCTCCAGAATTTTCATTGGACAACTGATTGTAAAAATGACTAGCTACTTCTCAGTGAGGGAATGACGGTCTCCCTTAGCAGAGTGGTTGGTTAAAGGACAAAGCGATTGGCACCATCCTAAAGTAACATGAGTAGCCATTTTACGGTACGTACTTACGGCCATACTGGCTACAAGTGGATGCAACTAGCCGTATGAATTCAGGGATGTCTTTAGGAGAATTTCCAACACCTAACATCTCGCTTATGAATGCAAATTGGAATTATCACCAATTAAAATTGAAAAGATAACCGGTCGCATCTTTGTGGCCTTCACCACATTGAGTTGGTGAATTTTGAGGTTTTCATTGCGTATTGAGTTGTGTGTGTTCAAAGATAACGCACTTGCACAAACAAAACGAGGTTTCGCTAATCATCTTCATCGTCATTTTTAAAGATGTCAGAATTTTGGCATTCATACCCAGACTCCGTGGATCGTGCTCACATGACAAATTCTCAATGTTTGTGCCCATTCCCTTATCAAAGGAACCCCTTCTTGGAAGAGGTACCTTGATGAATCCATGATTCATTAACATTCTTTCTGCATTTTATCTTAAAACCCTTAATAAATACAGGTAAATTCTCATAAATTTCCATCTTTTATCAAAAGTATAATCATGAATAAAAATGAACTTTTATGCATCAAAAACATGTAAATAAATAAAACAATAAAAATAAAGAAAACAAAAAGAATACAGATTGTAAATATGTATATATGTACAAATATGATATATAAAATATAAATATAGCTACAGGATATATTCATATAACCTAACCCCTAAGAACAAGTCAGCATGGATTAGGCGACAAACAAATAAGTAGAGGCAGATAAGGAAGAAACCCATAAAAAGAATTATTTATACACTCTACACCTTATTCATTAATTATCAAATAATTATCAAATCTTCAAAGATTTTTAATTAATTAATTTGAACATATTTTTCACCAAACTCTTTTCCTATTTATTCTAAAAATGTATAGAAAAATAAAAAATTAAAAAATATTATCTTGTATATATGCTAAGAAATCCAACTTTCAAATGGTCAATTTCTCAATTTCCGAACATCAAACATTCTCATACGAACTCCATTTTGACTCTACTCACCTTTAAAGTTCATAAAATAATATTCTCTGATTAATGAAGGTGATTTCACTAAAATTGGAGTCTGTTTGCAAAAGTCAAATTTGGGACCAAATGACAACTAGGTTTCTATCTATTTATTTTATTCAGAACACATTATTTATAGTTTTAATAATTTTTTATTTTTAATTAGTTTCTTGATTTTTGTATTTTAACCATGATTTATATCAGAATTTTTTGACACTATTTAATATTTTAAATAAATTAGATACCCTAATTTATAGATGAATTTGACCTTTTGAGTATATAAATGTATTTATTAATATATTTAAATTAATTTATTAAAATCAGGAAAAAATCACATAGATTCTATCTATAATCATATTAATTAATAAAATATAAAATTAATATGTTATTATTAATGTATTAACTTAAAAATACAATATCTATTTATCAAGTATTATTTACACCTTTTTATTAATATAATATTTATACTTCATTAAATGTATACTATTTGTCAAATAATTTATTCTATAATTTAGGTAATTAAATTAACTACATTTTTCCTTTTTATACCTATTTCAAAATAATACTATTTATTATTTATTACATATTAATAACATAATTTCTATATCTAGCCAATCAGGTATTGGCGCATGTCAACACCTGGTTTATCTTCTCCAAGATGCAGTTGGAGTATTCTGTTCTAATGACATAACTTCAACCAATTACTCCATTCACATCTTATCACCTCTACCTGATCCTAACCGTCCAGACCCTTGTCCTAACAGCCTTAATTCATGCCTTCCCTTAGACTTCTAACCAATTCCATCTTGATCGATCTAATTATTGATCACAAAACCACCATTTCAAAACAACTGCTCCTGCTACCAGAATCAACTGATCGAGACCCCAACTTCCTCCATCGATTCTAGCCAAAGTTGGTGGTGACAGCACCCAAGGCTGCTACCGCGTGGAAGTGGGCTATCGGAGGAGAGTTCTAGGGCTTCTCCTAGCCTTGCATCGTGCCACCGTACGCATCGCGCTCCGGTGAATCACCGACCGTCGAGCAAATCCATTGGAGTCTTATACTTTGTTTCCTAGGTGAACATCACTCCAGTTCCCTTTCAGATTCATGGATCCCAGTGCCATGATTATCTCAATTAATCACATCATTAGCGATCTTTAATCATCCGGTTACAAACCACAATCCAAATCAAATTCCAATTCGAAGTAAATTTGCTCATTTTTGATATGAAAATCCACTTCCTAGAATCATCATGAACTTGAATATTTTCTAACATTTTGGGTTGATTTCGTTGCAAATTGAGAATTATCTCATCTTTTGAAAGTCGTTCTAACATCCATGGAGCCAAATCATGTCTGGAGCATCGAAGAAGCATCAATCATTCATCTAGTGAGCAGCAGCGAAACCCTAGAACTAGGGTTTGAAAACCCTAATTCATGTTTGACGTCGTTGTCGCTCACTTCGACCTCACCTCACCACAGGGGAGCTCAGAGGAGGTAGGTAGCCTCCTCCTAGCCCTGCAGCCGCATCGACATCTCTGGAGATTGACCAGAATCGAAGAATGTCATCGCCTGATCCAGAAAAGGAGAAGAACGAGATGAAGAACAGAAGCTACAGGTGCGTGGCACGTGTCCCTCACGGATGGTAGAGATCGCGTGGAAATCATTTAATACAGACCATTCGAAGTGAAAAGGTGGAAATTTTACAACTAAGCCCAGCAAATACTCCAGAATTCATAAGTGCTTCTAGAAGTTTGCAATATTACAAATAGGTCCCCTTGCAGGGACCTATTTGCAAATATCCATAGTTTACATACAAATAAGTCCCTGACTAGGGACCTATTTGAACGAAAATATGTATCTTTTTGTGTAGCATTTTTTTACACCTTATTCTTTTGACTTCAGACTACATTAAGGATATTGGACCTATTATTTCATCCTCATGATATTTCTTTTCATTTTTGTTCTATTTTTTGACGTTTTCTATGTGAGTTTTATTTCTCAAGTTTTCAACCCATTTTACTTTGCTTCTCTTCTCTTTTTTGAGCCTGCTACTCGAGGTTTTTTCCTCTACTATGTAGTATCACCTACATATCCTGCTTTCCACCTATTATTTTGTAGGTAAATTTTGTTTGAAAATTATCACTATGAAAATTGAATAAAAATTGAAAAATTAAAAATCAAAAAATTCAAAAATTAAAAACTAATAAAAAAAGTTTTTCCTTTCTTCGAGAAGAAATTAAAAATCATAAAAATATTCTCTTTCTCAAAAATTAGAGTATCGTTATTCTAATTCCTTGAGTTCGACCCAGGGACACTTGGTTAAAAATTAGTGTAGATAAAAATAGGAGAGAGAGACTTTTATTCTATTAATTGTTCTTTCTCTCTCTCTCTTCTATTTTTATCGATTTTTGTATGATTAATAAGATCTCTCTTCGCAGTCTCTACACCGACAAATCTTAATTTTAACCGCAAGTCAGGACTAATTATAAAAATGGTGTCGTTGCCAGGGATGATTTAGAGAGTCTCTGATTTTCATTCTTGATAATTGCCCATTTCTTCTTCACTTCTCTTCTCTTTTACCTGCCAACTGCTTATTTTGAAAACCCTGATTTTCAAAATGGCATTGTTGCTGGGGAAGCGTTAGCCATACTTTGGTTTTTATTGCAATTTGTGATTTTCTTTTCTTCTTGATTTTCTTGGTTTTTCTCGAGTCTTCTTGGTTTTTCTCGGTTTTCTTTTATGTCTTTTTACGGCTTTTAGTTTTTTTGATTTTTTTATCAGCTTTCTTGAGTCTTCATCGATTTTCTCGATTTTTGGTTGTGGTTGCTGACCATTTTTGCAGGGATTGTAGGACTAGTTGGTTTCTTAGGAAATCAACTCAGTTTGGAGAGCAGATATTGGCTTTTTCTTTACAAGCTAGTTGTATAGGCAGAGAGAAATCAGTTGTAGCATTTATTTTCATTTTTTGTTTTCTTTGGTGAGATAGGGCACTTGCCCATTTTTCTATTTTATGAGAGAGGAAGGGCACTTGCCCGTTTTGATTTTTGCAGAAGGGATCCACTAAGGACATCCTAACTTGTAGATCAGATTTTAGACTTCTTTTTCGAGGTTTGTTTTGCCAGATGTCGGTGCACTTGGGAGACCTCACCGAGGTGTTTGGTTTTTCTACTGATTTTTCTATGTTTCACGTGTTTTCATGGAGCATGAGGTTGTATGCATGATTTATTAAACGATTAAAGTAAATCCCACTATCCTAATCCACACTTAGGTGTAAATAATTGATTTTTGAAAATAAATATGTTCTTACGTCAGAGCTGTTGATTTAGGATTCGATTTTTTGCGACTTTTTCATGCATTAGTCTTGGTTTATAATTTCTACGCGGATCACCATGCATGTAGACTGCTAGCATCAGGTATGATTTCTATCTCTACATGCATCATTGTTTTCTGTCGCATTCCACAATTCTCCCTCCGTGAGACAAATTTTGAAAACTAAAAAGAAATGATATCCCATTAGTTATTCTTGAAAATATCCAAAAAAAAGTAAAAATCCTCATAATTACAAAATATTTTTCCTTTTAAAAACTTGACAAAAATAAAAAAAACCTAGACTTAAATTTGTATTGGGAGAGAAAACCCCTCATTGTATTCAGGTACAACTCCAGATAGAGTGGGTGAGGGCACAACCTTAAGGATTAGAGCCAAAAATCCTTGGACTTGTGCCTTAAGTACATGTTTATCACTTTTCGATGCATGGTTGCAACTGTAAGCACTTGCCTCCGACCATAAAGAAATGTTTTGGTGTACTCATACCTCACATTGAACTTTGGGCCTGATAAAACCCGGTAGCACGGGTAGATGGTACCACTGTTTAGGGGCCTATGAGCGTGTACGTTGGGCGACACCCTCTGTGAGTTTGCTTAATAAAACTGATTGATCACCAAAATAAAATTAAAAAATAAAAGGTCGAACTCTTACGGTTTCCACCGTGTATAGTTGGTGAACCTGAGATTTGCATTGTGTTTGTATATGAGGTGTGTATTATTCCGCATCTTATATGCCTTCACACTCGTGTTCTTGATTTGACATTGTATTCTCTCCCATACTTCATTTAGGCATCTTAGATGATGTTTAGACAGATTTTACACTCAGACTCCATGAGCTTTCGACGATCCACTGTCCATCGTATGTCTTCATAGACTTGGGATGACCCTCTTCCCAAGTTGGTCCCACTTAGTCATGAGGAGAGTCAGACCTAGACTCCCTCGCCTCCCAGCCCTTCAGTTGAGGCAGACCCCTGCCTCAATTTTTCATCTATTTCTCTTGCTTGTTTTTTCAAAGAGTTCTTATGAGACCTTTTCCTTCCAAGAGGATTCGAAGATCATGGCTAGAGGGAAGGAACCAGTTGAGGAATGAGTTGTATAGGAGAGACAGACTTAGGAGAGATGTACAAATGGTAGACCTGATCTAGCTTTATATATTACTAAGGGGATTCTAAACACCTTACAACAGATGAGCTTACAAATCAGAGGTCAGTATAGAGTCCAGGATGAGCTTAGAGATGAGATCACTACGTTGAGAGCAAGAGCCAGGAATCCATCACCACCTACTGTTGTTCCCGCTACTTTACGAGATGAGTATGACCCGAGATCTAGGATGTTACACCGCTACAGACGAATCAAGGGTCATACGAGTTGAGATTATCTTTTGTTTTTTTGCATCTCAAGTACTATGGGAACACTTCAGAGGAGTCGTTTACCTTTTTACATTAGTTTGAGATGATTTGTGGCACAGGACTTCCTCTTCTCCATAGCAGATAAGGCGCTTTACTTGTTGAGTCACTTAGGGAGGGAGATTTCTACATGGGATGATCTGAAGTCCACATTCCTAGGTAAATATTTTCCTCTATGAGGATGACATGATGAGGAGCTAGATCTCTAATTTTACACAACAACCACACGAGTCATTCATGAGGCATAGGATAGATTCAAGGATTTGATAGAGAGATGCCCTTATCACGAGATTCCTTTGAAGGTGCTTGTTAAGAAATATTTGGAGGACTCATGCTGGATAAACAGGGCCTAGTGAGCACCACATGTGGCAGAAATTATCTAAATAGGGATGCTGAGTCAATTTGGTCCATCTTTGAGGGGATGACAGAGAACTCTTGTAGATTCCACTCGGGCATTCTAGAAGAACTCATGCCCACCTCACTACTGAGAGCATCAGAAGGTGGCACATGTTTTAGAGTCTTATTCACGATTCGACATGGGATTTATTAGTGATAAGATTACATTATTCGATGTGATTCAGAAGAAAGTCCAAGAGCTACAGCCGCTGCGAGAGTTGTAGAAACTCTCATCACTTCCTCAACAGTTGAGCGATCTGACGAAGAAGGTGACTGAGTTGCAGCTTCAATACTAGAAGTCTTACACTCCTTCCACTTCTCAGCCTGTACGGAATTACCCGCTCCTCCCACCCATCAGATACAGTATTTTCAGAGCGAGCCGGTACAACCCACTAAGCTTCCACAGATTGATTGGCATGAGGATCCGTCCAATGCCAACCCGAGTCAGATCACTAGTGCTTGAGATGTTGATGTTGATTCTCACACTATTCTTGAGATCAATGGGATTTGATATGCTCGTGTTCAGCCTTCACCACATTTTACTCCTCAAAGTGTACACCAGCAGCAGCAGCAACAGTATAGTCATCCGCAGCATGGACGCCCACATTTCCCAGCACCACCAGCATTACACGCAACAACAGTCTCACTAGCATGCATATCATAGGCCATATTTTCATCAGTATCCTACTACACATTCACAACCATATCATTACTAGTAGATGTAGAAGTCTTCCTTGACACCACAGAGATCTACTCCTCAGCCGTACACGCCACAGCAGCACACTCCTAGGCACGAGAGAGTAGACAGCTAGGGACATCACTACACTAAGTCTGAGATTTCTTCACATGCCTTGGCACTGAACTGGATCATGGACATGTTGAGCACGCTCCAGACATCGTATAGCATAGAGATGGAGCAGGATAACCATCGCCTGGATGAGTTATCGACACCTAAGACCACTCTCTCAGCCCAGCCTCATGAATCCGAACAACAAAAGGAGGCATTCATATCAAGTAGATGCCACAATAGGTACGATCTCTTTTCTTGAATTTTTATCAAACTTCATTCGTCTCAAGAGTAGTAGATCACCACGAGCACCTGATCGAGTGGAGGAGATGTCACATGATGAGGAGCGAGAGCCAATCCATGATGAGCATGATGACACGCATCTTGATGCTGAGGAGGAGGACCACCATGATGATGAGGACCAACAAGATGCCCAACATGATGATAAGAGAGATGGGAACGATGTAGAAATAATAGACATGTGCATAGGCAAGTTAGACGATGACACCATGCTAGACCATGCAGATACTCCCGATACAGATTTTTCTTCTCTTGTTTTAGAGAGTTTTGTACGTACTTCTGAGACTCTCGATGTACATGCTTATTCCATTTCTGATGTGAATAAAAATGATTTTTTTTGTTCCTAAGATTATTCCTTTTCCCGATGCTTTGTATGGAAAAGGAAAGAAAAATGCCAAAAAGAATGTTGTCACTCCAGAGACAGAAAGGTTATTGGAAGATCACATCTTTTTTAAGATCCCACTCCATGATGCCTTGGATCACTTCCCTATGCTCAAGCAACAGTTGAAGAATAGATGTACCACACGTAGGAAGAAGCAATCACGTACAGAGAAGCATGTTTTGACCAAGGCCACTTCTTGTGCTATACAGAACATATTACTCAAGAAGAAGAAGGATTCAAGAGTACATTATGTTAGATGCGAGATTTCCCATGCAGCATTAGATCGCACTCTATTAGATATTGGTTCCTTGATCAATTTGTTACCATCTTGTTTGCTCGACTAGCTCGATCTAGGTCCTCTTTACGTATCTCGTGCGATCCTTCAGTTTGTTGATAGATCTGTAAAGAGACCTAGGGGCATTTTGAGGAACATTATCGTGGCCGTGCAGGGCCTGCAGTCCCTAATGGACTTTACTATCTTGGGCGTGGATTGCCCTCCACAATTACACCTTACCCCGATCATTCTTGGGAGACATTTCTTGAAGATTGCAAAGACCCTCTTTGACTATGATACAGGGAAGGTATATTTTCACACCGAGGGTGAGAAGGTACATATAGAGATGGCGAGAGAATCACATACATTCAGTGTCGCGTCTACAACCAGTTCAGATGCTTTGATTTCTTTATCCACCTATGATTACATGGATGAGGTTCTCCTTGACGACCTTGAAAGGTATCGATTAGAGACTCGTGATATCCTAGAAGAGGATGGGTTTGAGACTACAGTTGGTAGTTCTTCTGATGGTATATTATTCAGCATGGATGTTGATGCATACATGGAGAAGACATCTAGTGATTTTATTGCAGCATTTCAGATTCTGAGAGTTCACACGATTCCTCCACTTCAGATGAGCTAGAGATAGATTTTCATTTAGCTGAGCTACTTTCCACTAGTCATTCTGATGATGAGTACAGTAGTAAGTCAGATGATGTTTTAGACATCTTCCGTAGTCCAACTTTGGAGCATATTGAGATGGTGGACAACCATGTTGCATATACATTTACCACCAATAGAGATCCTACCACACATACAGATGAGGATACGGCAGAGCCAGATTCTAACTTGCTAGAACTGAAGACCACCTTGCTAGCCAATATGAAATATGCTTTCCTTGCAGGTTCACATTGACAGTTTTCAGCCATTATCTTTGAACGAAGAGCAAGAATCTTGTTTGATGGAGATTCTTGAAAGAAACTGCAAGGTTATTAGGCGGAATGTATCCGATCTCCACGAGATAAATCCTAGTTTGTGCTCCCACACTATCTATCTCGATCATGATAGCAGGCCTTCTAGAGAGTTTCAGCATAGGCTGAATCTGGTTTTACGTGATGTTGTCAAGAAGGAGATTACAAGATGTTGTGACATAGGGTAGATTTACCCCATCTCCAATTCTAAATGGATCAGCCCATTACATGTTGTCCTGAAGAAGTTGGGAATTCATATGGTCAAGAATGAGAGTGGAGAGGAGATTCCAAAGAGAGTAATCACATCATGGCGAGTGTGTGTTGATTACAGAAAATTGAATGCCGCGACGAAGAAGGGTCACTTCCCTTTGCCTTTTATAGACCAGGTCATAGAGAGGTTAGTACGGAAGGAGTACTTCTATTTCCTTAGAGGTTACTCTGGATACAACCAGGTTACTATTGCTCCTGAAGATCAGGAGAAGACCACTTTCACATGTTCCTTTGGCGCGTATGCTCTTAGATGGATGCCCTTTGTATTGTGTAATGTCCCTGCTACATTCCAGAGGTACGTGTTTGCCATCTTTGCAGACATGGTTGTTGATTTTCTCAAGGTCTTTATGGATGATTTTTCAGTCTATGGTGAGTCCTTTGACGATTGTTTAGCGCACCTAGACCAGGTTCTTCAGAAATGTTGTGAGGTGGATCTCGTTTTGTCGTAGGAAAAGAGTCATTTTATGGTTACAAACTGGATTGTGTTGGGACAAGTCATCTCCAGGCGAGGCATGGAGGTTGGCCCTGCCATGGTGGATGTCATCAAGCGTCTCAAGACATCATCCAACATCAAGCAGTTATAGTCTTTTCTAGGGCATGTAGGTTTCTACTGACAATTCATTTAGAAAGATTGCTCGATCGTTAAATGAATTATTAGGAAAAGACATAGAGTTCTTGTTAAATGATAAATGTATTAGTTCCTTCCTTACAATAAAGGAGATGATTATCAGTGCTCTTGTCCTACATCCACCTAATTAGTCTCTTTCCTTTGAGATCATGACGGATGCTTCAGATTTTGCGATCGAGGTTGTATTAGGACAGAGGAGGAATGGACTTCATGTTGCCATCCACTATGCCAACTGGACTTTAGATGATGCTCAGTGCAATTACACAATGACAGAGAAAGAGATGTTGGCAGTGGTATTCGCATTGAACAAATTTAGACCATATCTTCTTGGTTTGAAGATTACAGTTTACACAGACCATTTAGCTATCATCTATTTGATGGAGAAGAAGCACGCCAAGGCACACCTTCTTATATGCATTCTCTTACTCCAGGAATTTGATTTGAACATAAAGATAAACCAAGGATAAAGAATGAGGTAGTTGATCACCTCTCCCGATTACAAATAGAGCAGCCTTCAGATAAGTACACGCCAGAGATTTCCAGATGAGAGTATCTTTGCAGTTACAGAGCTTCCATGGTATGCAGATATAGTGAATTTTTTGGTTACACAGAAGAATCCACAAGGTTGGCTGAAGGACTGAGTCGACAAGCTAGTTTCCAAGGCGCGATACTAACATTATGAGGATCCAATTCTTTTTTGTAAGGGACCAGATTGCATCTACAGACGATGTATTCCTCGGAAGGAATACAATAGTGTCCTCACTATGTGCCAATCTTTAGAGGTAGGGAGACATCATTCAGGGAATAGGACAGGGCAGAAGGTACTTCAGATCAGATTTTGGTGGCCTACTCTTACTAGAGATGCATGCACATTCGTGAAGAGTTGCCCGGATTGTCAAAGAGCAGTAGGGACAGTTAGTGCTAGAGATGCGATGCCTATGCGACCTGTTATCATTTGCGAGATCTTTTATGCATGGGGCATATATTTTATGAGATCGTTCCCTTTGAGCAGTTGCTATGAGTGCATTCTTTTCATTATGGATTATTTTAGTAGATGGGTGGAGACTATACCCGCACAAAACACTGATAGAAGGACAGTGTGCAGGCTCCTGAGGGAACATATTATTTCACGGTTCAGTATTCCATGTATTCTTATTTCAGATTGGGGTAGCCACTTCAGTAATAAGGAGGTGAAATTATGGCATTGATCACAAAATAGCTTCTCCTTACCACCCACAGATGAACGGCATGGCTGAAGTTTCAAATAGGGAGGTGAAATCCATTCTTCAGAAATTAGTATGATCGAATAGGAAGAACTGGTCGTAGCTTCTATACCACGTTCTTTGGGCATATCGTACTGCATATAAGACTCCCTTAGTTACTTCACCCTTCAGACTGGTTTACGGGAAGCCATGCCATTTGTCCGTAGAGATCATGCACAAATATGAATGGGCAACCAGAGAGATTTCATTAGATATGAAAAAGGCAAGAACCAAGAGGAAGATGGATTGGAATGAGCTAGTAGATATTCAAAATTAGGCATACGAGAACACCCTCATTTATAAGGACAAAGTGAAGAGATGGCATGATAGACACATTTGACCAAGATCTTTGTCCCTGGTCAGAAAGTCTGGTTGTTCAATGCAAGATTGATAATTTTTCCTGGCAAATTAAAAAGCAAATGGGAAGGACCGTATATAGTCAGAATGGTGCATGACAATGGAAGCATTGCTATATCAGATGCGTCACTGATGAATCCACATTTCATCATCTTTATTCTATCATTTTGGCACCAAAAACCCCAGCAAATGCCTGTAAATAGCCTTAAATCAAGCATCTTAGCATTCATACATGTGCATCTAAACAGTGTGTAAATTACTGTAATTAAGGCCAAAATTATAGAATAAATAAAGAAAAGAAAAAGAATAAAATATTGTAAATATTTTATGACCCAAAACCCCCGAGACCTAGGCATCTTGATGAATAGGTCGACAAGGAATAAAGTAGGGGGAGATAAGGTCAGAAACACAGTCAAAATACTTATTCATTCTATTCATTCTTCATTCTTTTTGGAACCTATTTTTGGTTCCACCTTTTTATATATCAAATAAAGAAACTTTGTACATGAAAGTTGTAGATAATTTTATAAAGAAAAATACAAAATTGATTTCACAGAAAAAGAATGTACAGACAAAAAGATATGGTCTGAATAAGAATCCAAAATCCCAACTTTCCAGACCCGTATCTCACAACTGACAACTCCAAATGCAGTGTACTCACCTTTAATTGTATATAGAATAAAATAATCTATCCAATGACAGTGGTTTCGCATTTGGCGGAGCTACGGGTTGAAAGATGAGTTTTGGACCCTCATTGTATATTTGTACTGAATAAAATATTCAATTTATTATTTATTTATTATTTTATATTTTTATATTTTTATAATGTTGTAAATATTACTTATAATAATTGTGAATATTAAAATTAGAATAAAAACCTAAATAAAATTAAAAATACAATACTTGTATATATTCAATACATTGGTACATTATCTATATACATACCTATATAAAACACACTTGTAATTTATTAAATATACAAAATAAATCAGAAAAATAAAATAAAAATATATGTGTATATAAAAGTATGTTACAATTTTATAAAATACTAAATAAAAATAATAAAGAAATAAAATACCTAAATAAAAATAAAATAGTAAAATACATAGGTATTGTACCTGTATAGGGTTAAAAAGGTAACTTGTAAAAATATAACTCCTAAAAATAAATAAAAATCAGAATTAAATACTACATAAAATTCTAAGCATTTTTTATTTTATAACTTTTAATTAATTCGACCTTTTTCTATTTGTTATTGATTTTACAAATCATTTCTTAGGGATTTTTCCTGATTGGTCCACGTGGACCAATCAGGAGACGGTCCCAGTTGACCCCGGTCAACTGGCCGTCCTTCCCATGTGCGACGTTAGAAGGCTCGGTTTTTGGGCCAATTTCTTGGCTTTCTCCCGGCCAACTCTTTCACTATCTCGTCTCGATTTCTTCTGCAAACCTCTTCCCTTACCAACCACCTTGCCCGCCGAGTGATTTTCTTGGGGGTCGCATCACTGAATCGCTCCAGATTCCTTGGTCTTTGGCCCCCTGTCACCTTGGGTCAACCCACTTAAAACCGACCCCCCTTCTTTCCATTCGAATTGAGTCCCCTTGGTCCACCCTTCAGCGCCACCATTGTGCTCCTGAGCTCCGTGGAGGTGACAGCTCCATCGCCAGCCCTTCAGCCGAGGCGCGCGAAGTCGAGGGTGCCTCCACCACCTCCGCCAACAGCCGGCGTCGAGGTACCTGTCTTCCTCTGGTTCCGGCCATCGAGGGCATCCCCCCGTTTATTTCTTTGCACCATTAGGTTCCTGTTAGTCGCATCTTCGAAAACCCCAAAAAATTCTAAGTTCCATTACGTATTTCACCCATCTAAGCATCATCGCCGGAGCGCAACTCCGGCCACCGTCGATCACTCCCCCTCGCGCTTAGATTAGGTCCACCTAAGGTCCAGGCAATTTGCCCTGGACCTTCTCACCATTTCTTGCAGGTCAAAGAGCAGCGAACGCACCTGGAAGGCATTTTGCGACCTTCGCCGGAGATACCTGGAGCTGAGAGCTCCGCCGCCTCCGCGACAGCATCTCGACGCCTCTCCGGCGAATCTGAGCCATCCAGGCCATAGAGGGACCTCCCAGGAGTCTGCAGCTCCATTTTGGAGCCCATTCATCGCCGGAGAAGCGAGATCGGAGCCGGGGAAGTTCGCCTTCGCCGGCCTTCTTCCCTGTTCTTCCTCCTCGCGTCCCCACCGTCCGATCGAGCCGCAGCTCCAGATCAAGCAGTAGCCGTTGGATCGCACCACGCCTCAGCCATCAGATCGTCTTCGAGCGTTCTAATCTCCGCCGTGCATCCACGAACCGTCATCGGCCGTTCTCCAGCTGCCACGTGTATAAGTGGATCGCTTCCAGCCGCTAGATCGCGCCCTGTCGCCCCGCCGTTGGATTAGCGCCACGCGTCGTCATCAGAACGCCCGAGCGAGGGTATTTTGCATCTACACCCTCGCCATTTTTGTATTTAATATTTAGTATTTAAACTTTTGTCTGTAGTGTAAAAGTTTTGTAATATTTGCACGAAGACCCCCAGGCTTTATTTATTTGCATTTAGGTCCTTCGCCACGTCACCTCACGTGTCCTGTACACGTGAGGTGTGGGCTTTTTGCAAGGACACCCTCGGGCTTTTGTGTATTTTGTTTTAGTCCTGAAACTTTCGCATTAAGTGTAATATTTTTGGTTATTTTGTAAGTGGACCCCCAGGCTTTTGTTATATTGCATTTTAATCCTTCCCAGGCGCGTGCAAGTCACGCGCCCTGGTGGGTAAATTTCTAGGAAGCCCAGGCGGCTTTTGTAATTGCTTTTTGGTTCCAGAAATTAAATATTCAGTGTATATTTTTGTGGAAAATTGCATGTATGCCCCTGGATGTTTTGGATATTGCACATATACCCCTGCCAGGACTGTTTAATGTTTGGATGTTTGCTCTAATTACTTAACCTATCATTTTAACTCCAAAAATTCCACAAAAATAGACTTAAGCTCCTGGACCTGTATACTTTCACGCCACATATTTAGTTTTTGATTTTATTTTATTTTCATATTTATTAAAAATCAAAAACTTGCTATTTGTGCACTGTCTAGCTTAGAAAATACCAAAAAAATATTAAAACACCTCCAAAAATTCCAAAAAAATTACCTAGTGTCTAATTTATTCTATTTTAGTGTCAGTCCAAAAATCATTAAAAATCTCAAAAGAAAAACACTAAAAACTTAAAAACAATCGAAAACTTCAAAAAAATATATAAAATAGTAGAAAACTCCAAAAATAAAAATCTCAGTTCCTGTTTGTTCCTTATTTTGTTCTTTTTATTTGAAAAATAGTGTGAAAATTTTGAGTACTGGTTGCTATTTTTAGTTTGCATTTTATTCCCAGCCAGCCTTACTTCCACTGTTTTCTTTTATTTCAATATTTAAAAATATCAAAAACATCTTGAAAAACCCTCAAAAATCACAAAAACAGTAGAAAACCTTAAAAATACCAAAAACATTTTATTTCTGAATTTTTGAGTATTTTTGTGCATTTTTATAAATATTTTAGCTTACCTTTTATTATATTGCCTCTACTTTCCAATATTGAAAAAGAAATAAAAAAAATATAAAATATAAAATATAAAAATCAGAAAATTAAAAATCAAATACAAAATTAAAAATTAAAATAAAAAAAATTCAAAATTTAAAACCCACAAAAATTAAGTTGCTTGTTTGCTTAGTGTAGACACCAGACACTCACACACTTTAGCACTTGCTTGAACTACCCTGCTTGCTCCCTGTGTTCGAACTCTCTACATACTTGCACCTATACATCTTTTATGTAGAGTTAAAAATAAATTTTAGCTCCGCATTAGTTCTAATTTATTGATCTTAGTGTGGGTTAATTGTTGATTAATTTCGGAATTTGTGTGGTCAAACACCGACTGTTGACTCGCCTTGTGAGTCGACATAACCGCATCGAATTCTGAGATTATCAAATGGCGCCGTTGCCGGGGAGCAACAGCTTGTAGTTCACATTTTTGTTTGGTTGTGTGATTGTTTACCATAGCAGCATTTTTCATCTCTTACATTTTGATATATCTTGTTGAGTTATCTGACCACTCTTCTTTGTCTTCTTGCGAGGGACCGCGGAGCGAGGCGGATCGCCTAGGCGACCCGACGCAACCTTGGGACGTGGAGCCGGCTATTCTTTAGCCAAGCCGGCAGGAGAGAGCAAGGAGTGAGAGAGAGAGTGCTTAGATTAGCTTGTCTTTTATTTTTGGTGAGAGAGTGATTTATTTAATTTGTAATAATACAGGTACACTTGGACTTGGACACTTAGACATTCGGGCCTAATTTCCGGGTGTTTGTTCACCCGGGGGCTCACCGCAGTTTTGACAAGTTTTCATCGCTGTCATTTGCCGGTTTTGTTTTCATTTTTCACTTTCTTTTGTGGATTGAGCTCTTAGTTCTAGGTCTGCTTGATTCGATTAGAATAGGTCCAAACACCTAATTATATTTGCATGCTCCTATTGATTCGTATTTGGACTTAGACTAATTAAACAGTTAGTTAGTAGCTTCCAAATCCACGCGCCGCGAGCTCACACCCGAACAAGCGCTTTCTCCTACCCCAAATGTGTTGGGCAGAGGAGGGGTGAGCCTAGACCGGACACTCGGATTAGGAGTTGCTAGCTAGCTTGTGGTTCTTCACGCTAGCAGTTGCCTATTCTAGGACGATTTCCGCTTGCATATCGCCATATAGCTTAGGTTTAAAAATTCTGCTTTGCATCCCGCATGGAGAGAGCTGGGATTCGCTGTAAGTCTTCTAACTTTGCACGCATCATCTAGGCACAAAGGTGAGATTTCCACCTTGGTGTCGACTTGCACGGCTTTTCCGACTCTATTCTCCCTCTGTTTTTGGAACAAAGTAGGATAAAGGAAAAAATACAAAAACCGTTAGGCGCTTGTTTGAATTGACTCAAAAGAAGCGATAACACCAAAAAAATTAAAAAAGGGACTGCTAAAGAAAACTTGACCAAAAATAAAATCGGTAATTGGATTCATTGCTTGGGGAGAGTAACACCCTCACTTGTTTTCAGGTTGCATGGGAAGGTCTCCTTCCAAGTGAGGTGAGCGCTTCGTAAGGATTAGAGCCCAAAACCCAACTTGTGGCTGCCTTGTGTATCGCCTGGATTTCCGAAGTATTGGCGCTACTATCGTACGTAGTCGAGTAGGACTTGGTCGCCATTGGTGACTCACTATTGTGTGAGCGCCGATCTTGTCCGAAGTACCGAGCCTAGGCCACGCCTTCACGGGTGTGTCTGTCTCACCGGCTGCGTCCGAGTAGGACCTTGTACGCTCACGGGTGATTCCGTTGCGAGCGAGGTCCGAAGTATCGGTTTCGCCTATCGGCTTCCTCTCTCTTTTCTTTGGCCGAGTAGGGATCCAGGAAGGGTTACAAGGACCTTAAAAAGCGCAAGTTACAGGTTACACAGGAGGAGGACAAGTACGGGGACACTTTCCAGGCAGTACTCTCTCTCCTATAGGCGTAGCGCTCTAAGGACTCGTGAAAAGATAAATACCTGGAAAACAAGCTAAAACTGACAAGATAAAAGCCGAACCTTCACGGCTTCACGAGTTGAGTTGGTGAACTCACCCTTGCTTTGTGTTTGATTGTTAGATTTATTAAGGTCAAGATCAAAAACACCGCACAATTGTGCGCAATTTTGTTGCATATCATCTTCTCCTTCTTCTCTTGCATTTTCCCTGTTCTTTCCGAATAATCAAGATGATGGGACGGAGATCTCTTAGGCCGACCTTGTCGGCACCGCTATCCAGCACTCCTCCCTACTCATCTAGGAATGCCTCGGAGAGCCCGCTCTCCGAGCCTGAGTTCACATCCACCCTGTTCCCCCTCGACCACCCTTCCCATTCTCCTTCCCTCAGTCCAATCATTTCAGACTTCAGTGCATCACCAAGTTCGGCTCATTCAACAGCACCTGAAATGGCCTCTTTTGCATTTTCAGAGAATCAAGCAATGGCAGACAGAGGCGAGCACCCAGATGACCACGACCATCCTCCGTTCATTATTGATCAGGCGGCCATCAACAATTCCTTGCTAGCGTCCCTGGAAAATATGCAGAGACAGATCCGTGACCAGGGTGCATTCATGGGTGATCTCATGAGGGAAATAGCTCAGATGAGAGAGAACAGACCTGGAGGAGGCGGTGGCGGAGAAGGAGGAGGACCCGATGCAGGAGGAGGCGATCCGGATGGTGAGCGACCGCCACAGACTATTATGAGGGAACTGCACAACCCAGCTTCGTCCCTCACTCACCGGTGGATTAGACTCCCGCCAATCCACGGAGACTTCGAGCTTCGGCACCACACGATCCAGCTTCCTCCCAAGTTTCATGGGTTACCGACCGAAGAGTCGCACCTCCATCTCCAAGAATTCGAAATGATATGCAGCACCATCCACGATCGGTTGTTGACCGAGGACACAATCAGGATGATCGCCTTTCCATTCTCATTGGTTGACAGAGCCGCTTACTGGCTCAAGCATCTAGGGCGATTTATCGACACTTGGGCAGATCTCCGGTCCGCATATTTAAAGAAATACTATCCTCTCGGCCGGACCAATGCAGCTCGAGCCATGATCAGCAATTTTGTCATGATCCCAAATGAACAGTTCCACGAAGCATGGGATCGATTCAGAGAGCTCATAGATCGGTGTCCACATCACGATATCTCTAAGCCCAATCTGGTGCAGAGTTTCTTCTGTGGGCTGACACCGGAGCTGCAAGGGCTTGTAAACGCCTCTTGCGGTGGGTCCTATTTCTCCAAGGGAGAAGACGACGTCTGGGCCATCTATGAAGGCATGGCAGAGAACTCAACAGTGATGACCCAGGCCAGAGTCTACACTCAGCAGAAGCCCCCGCAAGGAGCGGGATCATTTCAGAGGATCGCCCGCATCGATGCTAGTCCCAGCACAACGTCGGTCGCCGCAGCCCAAGCCGAATCAGCAGCAGCCGACATGGGCATTATCAGTGAAAAGTTGGACCGCATGGAGATCCTCGAAAAGAAGCAGAACCAAGGTCTAGCCCAGATGGACCTTCTCACAAAAACCATGAGTGACCTGAAGACTCAAATTCTCTGTATTCAGGAGGCACAGGCCCATTCTCAACAGCCTCCCAGGTCACAGGTTGCTTCCAGCAGCAGCAATCCCAACCAGGCCTCCACCTCATACCGCCAGGTGAACCATATCCAGGTGGAGCCGGTTCCATTGCTGCAGTACCATCCAGAGCAACCGCCGTCTCAGGAAACTCAGATGGTGGTCTATCAGCCGGAGCAGCCACTGGCAGTTCTACCTCCATCCTCCTTTGAGCAGGAACCATTGATGGAAGTCAATGGGATTTGGTATGACCGATACCCTCAACCAGCAATTCGCAGGGATCACCTCGGATTCCGTTGGGGCAATGGTGGATCCTCATCCCAATAGCATCCCCCTGCTCAAGGACAGCAGAGCAGCCAGCCACATCAGAACAACCAACAGCCCCAGTATGCCCAGCCACAACAATATCAGAGTGGTCCTCGTCCCGCCTATCAGGGACAGCAGTGGAGGCAGCGACAGCCGCCTCAGCATTCTTATGCCCAGCCTCCCCCCCAGTATCAGCAGCAACACCAGCAGCAGCAGCCCCATTTCCAGCAAGGACAGCCATCCGGTTCTCAGGGTCCAGCCTATGAGAACCCAGCCCTTGATGATCTTGCCCGCTTGCTATCTGAACAGCGAGCATCTTTCAGGCAAGAAATGGATGAGTTCCGGCAGGAAATGCGGGATATCATCAAAGGCAAAGCCGCCATACCCGCTCAGATCGAACCAAACCCTAATAATTTAAAAAGAAAATCTGAGCAGGTAGAGTTCATAGAGGATGCCTCTCCTAGTGACAATTTGAATGATATGTCTTCTTTTGTGAATGATGCTGATTTTGTGACTACTAGGAGCGGTAGGATGCCAGCCGACGGCGCCTCTTCTGAGCGACAACCCGATGCCGAACCAGGAGCGCCAGAGGAGCAGAGGAGCGGTGCTGATGCCGCTACAGATGATGTTGAAGACGGTGGTGCTGATGCCACCAATGATGGAGACCAGGACGACGGTGCTGATGCCGTCGTGATACCAGATGCAGACGGTGGTGTTGATGCCACCATTTTGGATGCTGAACCAGAGCGCGGTGCTGATGCCGCGAAGACAGGTGCTAGTGGTGGTACTGAGGCCACCACATCCACTTTTGTTGAGCCATCTGTGATGTTGCCACATTTTGTATCTAGAGACTGTGGGAGCAAAAATAAAAACAAAAATATGAATAAAGGAAAGGTTTCTGTTCAAATTGCGGATCCATATGTGATGAATGATGATTATTGTATGGATTCTCCGTCTTCACAGGCACAGGGACCGATTCCTAGTCCTCCATCTGAGGAGGCCCCTACCATCCCCTTCCCTGAGGCACTCCGCCGAGCGAAGGGGAATAAAAAAGAAAATCCAAAAAAGAATCAGCAGGTAGAGTTTGGCAACGAGATGATTGACAGATTTCATATTCAGCTGACTCTACGAGAAGCGTTTGAGCATATCCCCTTCTTCAAGAAGAACTTGAAAGAAACAACTACTGTCAAAAGGAAGAAGAGGCACAGAGATCAAATCCATATGCTCACTCTTGACACTTGCTGCGCCATTCAGAAAACATTGCCAGCCAAACGACCAGACGCAGGAGCTCCCTATGTCAGATGCGAGATTCAGGAGCAGCAGTTTGATCGTACTCTATTAGACAGCGGCTCTTCAATTAACCTCCTTCCGGCAGCCTTACTCAAGCAGTTTGAGTTTGGCCCTCTTCTTCGAAGCAGAACCGTCCTTCAGTTTGCTGATAGGTCGATTAAGAGGCCGAAGGGGTTATTGAAAGACGTGGTCGTTACCATTCAGGGCCTGAAATTCCCCGTGGACTTCGTCGTGTTGGACATGGAGATCCCTGAGTCGGTAACTGATGCCCCCATCATCCTCGGACGTCCATTCTTGGCCACAGCCAAGGCGGTGACCGACCATGATAGTGGGAAGGTATGCTTTCGCGTAGAGGGCGAAACCATACAAATAGAGACGATCGAAGAGATCAGAGCCAGAGAGGCAGAATGCTCAGAACAGTCCAGCGAAGCCGAGCAGATGACAGAGGAGGAGCTAGACATCCACCAGGTTTGTGATTTCGAGATGACTGATGATGAATCCAACTGGAAAGATCCCGTAGCACCGACCCTCGCCTTGCCTACAGATTCTCTATATCTCAAGCTCATGGCAGTCGAGAGCCGGGAGAGCACATCCCTGGATGAGGATATCTCTGAGGCTGACAGTGTTGTGATGAGTGGTGCTGAGGAATTTCAATCTTGCTCATCGTCTTCTGATCCCTCGGATTCAGACATAGACTGGGATGACTTTGACGAATATTTACCTTGTCTGATTCCTTCTGAGCCGACAGCCATGACAGAGTGCGAGCCAGTGCAGTTGATTGATGAACCATCGGGCCGCCCTTTGTCAGGAATTCATGCAGTGCGAGAGTTCTCCCATGCAGATTTGGTCGCCTTTACACAAACTTATCAGAAGCAAGATCTGCCACCTCCCAGTTGTCCGGAATGGAAACCTCTGCCGCAGTCAATGAAGTACAGATTCCTTGTTGGAGAGCCAGAAATGCACCCAGTCATTATCTCAGCAGATTTGACTGGAGAACAAGAATCTCGTCTGATGGAGGTTCTTGAAAGAAACCGCAAGGCAATCGGTTGGAGTATAGCTGATCTCCAGGGGCTGAGCCCAAATTTTTGCTCTCACCACATCTATCTCGAAGATAACGCTAAGCCGTCGCGTGAGTTCCAACGACGGCTGAACCCGAATCTTCGAGATGTAGTCATGAAAGAAATTTCTAAGTGGTGGAGCGCCGATTTTATCTATCCCATCTCCGACTCCAAATGGGTAAGTCCGTTACATGTGGTACCCAAGAAGACGGGTATCACTACAGTTGTTAATGAGTCTGGAGAGGAGATCGCTACCAGAGTACCAACTTCTTGGAGGGTCTGTGTGGACTACAGACGATTGAATGAGGCCACCAAGAAGGATCACTTCCCGCTTCCCTTCATTGATCAGATTATCGAGCGGTTAGCCGGGAAGAGTCATTACTGCTTTCTTGATGGGTACTCTGGATATAATCAAGTGGCCATTGCGCCCGAAGACCAGGAAAAAACGACATTCACCTGTCCGTTTGGGACGTATGCTTTCAGACGGATGCCCTTTGGTCTATGTAACGCTCCGGCGACATTCCAAAGGTGCATGTTGTCCATCTTCTCGAACATGGTGGGTGACTGTTTAGAGGTCTTCATGGATGACTTCTCGGTCTATGGCGACGGGTTCGACGCTTGTCTTGACTGCCTAGACCGTGTGCTGAAGCGCTGCATTGAGGTCAACCTTGTCTTATCCTGGGAGAAGAGTCATTTCATGATGACTCAAGGGACGGTCCTTGGTCATATCGTCTCCAACAGGGGCATGGAGGTCGATCCGGCTAAGGTGGATATCATCAGAAAACTCAATCCGCCGTCCAATTTGCGTCAGTTACGGTCTTTTCTGGGGCATGTCGGTTTCTACCGACGGTTCATTCAGGACTTCAGTCGAATTGCCCGACCGCTTACTGACTTGCTCACCAAAGACACCGAGTTTCTTGTTAATGATAAGTGTCTTGAATCTTTTGAGACTCTCAAGAATATGGTTGTTTCAGCTCCTGTCCTTCAGCCACCCGATTGGTCTCTCCCATTCGAGATCACGACGGATGCTTCAGATTTTGCCGTTGGGGCTGTGCTTGGACAGAGGAGGGATGGATTACCTTTTGCCATTCACTACGCCAGCCGGACTTTGGATGCCGCGCAGCGGAAGTACACTGTAACTGAGAAAGAGATGCTGGCCGTAGTCTTTGCTCTTGATAAGTATCGATCGTATATTCTCGGATCTAGAGTAACAATCTACACTGATCATACCGCCATCCGGTACTTAATGGCGAAGAAGGATGCCAAAGCACGTCTCACCAGATGGATCCTTCTACTCCAGGAATTTGATATTGAGATTAAGGACAAGCCTGGAGTCAAGAATGTGGTGGCGGATCATCTCTCCAGATTGGAGAATCTTGAGGAATCTGAGCCCAGCGCACCTATCACAGAGACATTTCCAGATGAGGCGATCTTGGCTGTCACCTCACTCCCATGGTATGCTGACTTTGTAAACTATCTTGTTGCCAAGACAGTCCCTCAGGGTTGGCCCAGGCAAAAACTTGAGACCTTCCTAGCTAAGGCCAAGTTTTACCACTGGGAGGATCCCGTCCTTTATCATGAAGGAGGGGATAGTATCTGGAGGAGGTGCATTCCTCAAGAAGAGCAGCATAGCGTCCTCACATACTGCCACAAGCTTGAGGCAGGAGGACATCATTCTGGAAAAAGAACAGCACAGAAGGTGCTTCAATCCGGCCTATGGTGGCCTACTCTCTTCAAGGATTCTGATGAGTTCGTGAAGAGATGCACTGACTGTCAGAAAATGGGAACCTGCGGACAGAGAGACATGATGCCCATGCAACCTATTCACTTCTGTGAGGTTTTTGATGCATGGGGAATTGATTTCATGGGCCCATTTCCTAAGAGTCAGGGATTCGAGCATATTTTGCTCGCTGTAGATTATGTCAGCCGGTGGGTTGAGGCCATCCCCGCCCGAGCCGCAGATGCTAAAACCGTTTGCAAATTTTTGAGGAAAAATATCATTTCACGGTTCGGAGTACCTAGAGTCTTGATTTCAGACGGGGGGTCTCACTTCATCAATGACAAAGTCAGGGCCCTTGCAGACGAGTTCGGCATTGACCATCGGGTTGCCACTCCTTATCACCCTCAGACTAATGGTCTTGCCGAAGTATCGAATAGGGAGATAAAGACTATCTTGCAGAAAGTTGTCCGCCCAGACCGAAAGGATTGGTCACAGCTTTTGGACTCGGTCTTGTGGGCTTATCGGACATCTTTTAAGAATCCATTGGGAACATCTCCCTTTCGTCTCGTCTATGGCAAGCCGTGCCATTTGCCAGTGGAGATCAAGCATAAATCTTTTTGGGCAGTTACTGAGTTGCTTTTAGATCCCGAGAGTATAGGAGACCAGAGAAGAGCAGAATTGGCAGCCCTGGAGGAATTGAGAGATACAGCCTTCTCCAACAGCCTACAGTACAAAGAGAAAGTGAAAACATGGCACGATTCGCATATCAGCCATAAACAGTTTGAGCCAGATCAGAGAGTATGGTTGTTTGATTCAAGGCTAAAGTTATTTCCAGGGAAGTTACAGAGCAAGTGGAAAGGACCGTATGTGGTCAGGAAGGTACATGACAATGGCAGCATCGACATATCCGAACCGTCATCTTCCTCTACCTTCCGCGTCAATGGTCAACGCCTGAAACTATATCTTGATCATGATCCGCCGACCATTGACGTTGCCCCCATTCTTCTGGTATGAGATGTGTCCTTTGACTCTCATCATCTACATCTCATACATGGTGATCAAATCTATCTTCCGCTGTACAGATCCATCTGTTTATATCACTTTGTTTTCTGTTGATTTATTTTCTTCTTTTCTTCTTTTCCTCTTTTATCGTCTTTATCTACCGAAAAGGTGCCGCCCTTGTAGACAGTTTTCCATACTTAGGACGTACTTTGTCCTAAGTATAGGGGGGTTGGCACCCCGAGTTTTTCTATTCTTTTTGATCCTCTCCATTGTCTCCTCTTATTGTCTATACTTAGGGAAATCTTACCCTAAGTATAGGGGGAGACAATCTGAGTACGATTTGTTCATTCCCACCCTTGACCCTCCCTGCTTCGTGCACAGTCTGCTATACTTAGGATTATTTGATCCTAAGTATAGGGGGGACGGTCAACTTCTCATTCGTTGATTCATTCATTCATTTATTCTTTATTAGTAAACTTGTCTATATTTAGTACGAGTTATGTCTTCTCCTTTCTCTCCGATCTATGAGGACATAGCTCAAGCTAAGTATAGGGGGGTCGTATATACTACGTATATACTTTAGCCATAACTCGTACTTTCCTATTTTTCCTAATAATATGGCTAAAAATTCTTTAAAATTCATTAAAAAGTCTTAATAAAAAGATGTGGTTATTCCTCAAATTCTTTTTGTATTTACTGATTAATAAATCAGGTGAAAATGTTTTTGCAAAATGTTTGAAAAATGGTTTGAAAATCTTTGTGAACATCTATTGAAAACTATTTTGAAAATATTTTGTTTCGCGTTTTCAACCTGTGTGAAATTGTGTGTTTTGTAAAAACCTATTTTCTTTGTGTGAAATAAAAATGTTTGAAAAATGATTTGCAAATGGTTTGAAAAATGGTTGCAAAAATGATTTGAAAAACCTATATATATACTGTTTTGAAAGCCTTTGCAAAATGATTTTCAAATGTGTGTAAAATGTTTGTAAAAACTATTTTGGACTATAGTTTTCAAAAATTGTGTGAAAAGCTTGTGTCAAATAAGTTTGAGGAATATTCACATCACACCAAAATCCACTATATATATATGTATAAAATTGACCACTTGCCCTGTAAATTCTTAAAATCCACTTCTTGTAGATATAAGAAGCACTCCCGTGTACATATTTTTCACCTAGTTTTCAGCCAAAACTTTTTATTTTTAAAAAAAAATTCCCAAAAACATTTGCAAAATTAAAATCCAAAAACACTTGAAAAATCTTTTTGAAAAATACAAAAAAATTGCATCTGCATGCATCATATTTTCAAAAATCCATAAAAAGTTCAAAATCTTGAAAATTGCATCACAAAAATATTTTCTGCATTACATTGCATAGCATTCGCATTTTTCGGATTGAGTTTGATAGTTGAACGAGTCTAAGTAAAATCCGGAGATTGGAGCTTGATTGGACCTTATAATCTACCTAATAACAGGAACCTTATAGGAACTGGGTTTGAGGTACTTCATGTCTAGTTGACTTAATTCTTTGAGGATCACGGGACTTGGTTCAATGGATTCTTGACTGCCTAAGTAGAGTATTTCGAAGCACACGCACGACTCTTGTTGATAATGACCTAACTTGGACACCTGCACCTTTCACATGGCTCAACTCAGTTGGAGTGGTGAGGGGATTGGATTTGCCGGTATGAGACGCACACAAGTGGAAACATTTGTCCTCCTCTAGGGAGGGAAGTGCACCCCAACCCGTCCAGTGATTAGGAAGTCTAAAGACAGGAGACTGTGGGTTGCGATAAAGCTTCAAAAGAGGGATAGTCTACTAGCTCAAGAGGAAAAACTCCTTATGTAAATGCTGCTGTATATAGTATTCAAAAAAAAAATGTTCAGGTATGTACAAAAATAAAAAGCCTGCAAAGTATGTACAAAGTCAATAAGCAAGCTTGAGTTCCAAAGTCATATCATGTGAGCCTGCAGCAGGATGACTTGACTACACTGGTCTTGCATCCAAGGATAGGTAGCTACACTGGCTACCGTCCATTCCTCTCTTCACCCCCTCCTCTTGAGCTGGTTGCCACTTGAACTTAGAAGGGAATACCCCGCTCCTCGAGGATGGAGTCATTGGATTGGGGAATCATTGGGTTGTCGTACTGGAGAAGTCAGTTTCTTTGTCATTCTAGTTGGGGAGAGCCACCATCACTTACACTGTACAAGTCAGATTCATAGTCGTAAGAGTTTGCGTATGAGTTGAAGTATTTCTGACCTGGCTATTGAGGAGACTTGGACAGAGTTTTGGGATTCTCAGGGACTGTTGGATTTCAAACACGGTTCTTAATAAGGTTCCGTCCGCACTAAAATTCCAAAGGTCCGACTTAAGCTCCAAACTTTGATTTTGCGAAGACAAGTTTGAAAGTTACACTTAATCCATCTTTCTTCTTTTTCTTTTCTTTCTGTTTCTTTTTGCACTTATTGCATAAGTGTTTGCTAGGGACTAGCAAAGGTAAAGTATAGGGGGATGATGAATCCACATTTCATCATCTTTATTCTATCATTTTGGCACCAAAAACCCCAGCAAATGCCTGTAAATAGCCTTAAATCAAGCATCTTAGCATTCATACATGTGCATCTAAACAGTGTGTAAATTACTGTAATTAAGGGCAAAATTATAGAATAAATAAAGAAAAGAAAAAGAATAAAATATTGTAAATATTTTATGACCCAAAACCCCCGAGACCTAGGCATCTTGATGAATAGGTCGACAAGGAATAAAGTAGGGGGAGATAAGGTCAGAAACACAGTCAAAATACTTATTCATTCTATTCATTCTTCATTCTTTTTGGAACCTATTTTTGGTTCCACCTTTTTATACATCAAATAAAGAAACTTTGTACATGAAAGTTGTAGGTAATTTTATAAAGAAAAATACAAAATTGATTTCACAGAAAAAGAATGTACAGACAAAAAGATATGGTCTGAATAAGAATCCAAAATCCCAACTTTCCAGACCCGTATCTCACAACTGACAACTCCAAATGCAGTGTACTCACCTTTAATTGTATATAGAATAAAATAATCTATCCAATGACAGTGGTTTCGCATTTGGCGGAGCTACGGGTTGAAAGATGAGTTTTGGACCCTCATTGTATATTTGTACTGAATAAAATATTCAATTTATTATTTATTTATTATTTTATATTTTTATATTTTATAATGTTGTAAATATTACTTATAATAATTGTGAATATTAAAATTAGAATAAAAACCTAAATAAAATTAAAAATACAATACTTGTATATATTCAATACATTGGTACATTATCTATATACATACCTATATAAAACACACTTGTATTTTATTAAATATACAAAATAAATCAGAAAAATAAAATAAAAATATATATGTGTATATAAAAGTATGTTACAATTTTATAAAATACTAAATAAAAATAATAAAGAAATAAAATACCTAAATAAAAATAAAATAGTAAAATACATAGGTATTGTACCTATATAGGGTTAAAAAGGTAACTTGTAAAAATATAACTCCTAAAAATAAATAAAAATCAGAATTAAATACTACATAAAATTCTAAGCATTTTTTATTTTATAACTTTTAATTAATTCGACCTTTTTCTATTTGTTATTGATTTTACAAATCATTTCTTAGGGATTTTTCCTGATTGGTCCACGTGGACCAATAAGGAGACGGTCCCAGTTGACCCCGGTCAACTGGCCGTCCTTCCCATGTGCGACGTCAGAAGGCTCGGTTTTTGGGCCAATTTCTTGGCTTTCTCCCGGCCAACTCTTTCACTATCTCGTCTCGATTTCTTCTGCAAACCTCTTCCCTTACCAACCACCTTGCCCGCCGAGTGATTTTCTTGGGGGTCGCATCACTGAATCGCTCCAGATTCCTTGGTCTTTGGCCCCCTGTCACCTTGGGTCAACCCACTTAAAACCGACCCCCCTTCTTTCCATTCGAATTGAGTCCCCTTGGTCCACCCTTCAGCGCCACCATTGTGCTCCTGAGCTCCGTGAAGGTGACAGCTCCATCGCCAGCCCTTCAGCCGAGGCGCGCGAAGTCGAGGGTGCCTCCACCACCTCCGCCAACAGCCGGCGTCGAGGTACTTGTCTTCCTCTGGTTCCGGCCATCGAGGGCATCCCCCCGTTTATTTCTTTGCACCGTTAGGTTCCTGTTAGTCGCATCTTCGAAAACCCCAAAAAAATTCTAAGTTCCATTACGTATTTCACCCATCTAAGCATCATCGCCAGAGCGCAACTCCGGCCACCGTCGATCACTCCCCCTCGCGCTTAGATTAGGTCCACCTAAGGTCCAGGCACTTTGCCCTGGACCTTCTCACCATTTCTTGCAGGTCAAAGAGCAGCGAACGCACCTGGAAGGCATTTTGCGACCTTCGCCGGAGATACCTGGAGCTGAGAGCTCCGCCGCCTCCGCGACAGCATCTCGACGCCTCTCCGGCGAATCTGAGCCATCCAGGCCATAGAGGGACCTCCCAGGAGTCTGCAGCTCCATTTTGGAGCCCATTCATCGCCGGAGAAGCGAGATCGGAGACGGGGAAGTTCGCCTTCGCCGGCCTTCTTCCCTGTTCTTCCTCCTCGCGTCCCCACCGTCCGATCGAGCCGCAGCTCCAGATTAAGCAGTAGCCGTTGGATCGCACCACGCCTCAGCCGTCAGATCGTCTTCGAGCGTTCTAATCTCCGCCGTGCATCCACGAACCGTCATCGGCCGTTCTCCAGCTGCCACGTGTATAAGTGGATCGCTTCCAGCCGCTGGATCGCGCCCTGTCGCCCCGCCGTTGGATTAGCGCCACGCGTCGTCATCAGAACGCCCGAGCGAGGGTATTTTGCATCTACACCCTCGCCATTTTTGTATTTAATATTTAGTATTTAAACTTTTGTCTGTAGTGTAAAAGTTTTGTAATATTTGTACGAAGACCCCCAGGCTTTATTTATTTGCATTTAGGTCCTTCGCCACGTCACCTCACGTGTCCTGTACACGTGAGGTGTGGGCTTTTTGCAAGGACACCCTCGGGCTTTTGTGTATTTCGTTTTAGTCCTGAAACTTTCGCATTAAGTGTAATATTTTTGGTTATTTTGTAAGTGGACCCCCAGGCTTTTGTTATATTGCATTTTAATCCTTCCCAGGCGCGTGCAAGTCACGCGCCCTGGTGGGTAAATTTCTAGGAATCCCAGGCGGCTTTTGTAATTGCTTTTTGGTTCCAGAAATTAAATATTCAGTGTATATTTTTGTGGAAAATTGCATGTATGCCCCTGGATGTTTTGGATATTGCACACATACCCCTGTCAGGACTGTTTAATGTTTGGATGTTTGCTCTAATTACTTAACCTATCATTTTAACTCCAAAAATTCCACAAAAATAGACTTAAGCTCCTGGACCTGTATACTTTCACGCCACATATTTAGTTTTTGATTTTATTTTATTTTCATATTTATTAAAAATCAAAAACTTGCTATTTGTGCACTGTCTAGCTTAGAAAATACCAAAAAAATATTAAAACACCTCCAAAAATTCCAAAAAAATTACCTAGTGTCTAATTTATTCTATTTTAGTGTCAGTCCAAAAATCATTAAAAATCTCAAAAGAAAAACACTAAAAACTTAAAAACAATTGAAAACTTCAAAAAAAATATAAAATAGTAGAAAACTCCAAAAATCAAAGTCTCAGTTCCTGTTTGTTCCTTATTTTGTTCTTTTTATTTGAAAAATAGTGTGAAAATTTTGAGTACTGGTTGCTATTTTTAGTTTGCATTTTATTCCCAGCCAGCCTTACTTCCACTGTTTTCTTTTATTTCAATATTTAAAAATATCAAAAACATCTTGAAAAACCCTCAAAAATCACAAAAACAGTAGAAAACCTTAAAAATACCAAAAACATTTTATTTCTGAATTTTTGAGTATTTTTGTGCATTTTTATAAATATTTTAGCTTGCCTTTTATTATATTGCCTCTACTTTCCAATATTGAAAAAGAAATAAAAAAAATATAAAATATAAAATATAAAAATCAGAAAATTAAAAATCAAATACAAAATTAAAAATTAAAATAAAAAAATTATTCAAAATTTAAAACCCACAAAAATTAAGTTGCTTGTTTGCTTAGTGTAGACACCACACACTCACACACTTTAGCACTTGCTTGAACTACCCTGCTTGCTCCCTGTGTTCGAACTCTCTACATACTTGCACCTATACATCTTTTATGTAGAGTTAAAAATAAATTTTAGCTCCGCATTAGTTCTAATTTATTGATCTTAGTGTGGGTTAATTGTTGATTAATTTCGGAATTTGTGTGGTCAAACACCGACTGTTGACTCGCCTTGTGAGTCGACATAACCGCATCGAATTCTGAGATTATCAGTCACCTAGTGAAAAGACATTCATGGTGAATGGGCATATGCTTAAGCACTTCGTGGAGACTATTGATCATATGGCACGTGTTGAGGTGATCTACTTTGTATTGGATGCATGACTACTCTTCCACTTCATTTCTTCTTGTAAAGAGACCTGTGAGCCTTTCGGTTTTCTGTAGTATATCACCACCTGTATACTCTTCCACCCCATTTGTTGCTCGTCTTCTATGCTTAGGATACCATATCCTAAGTATAGGGGGTGTTGATTCCTCATTGATTTGTTTTTTCGATTTTGTTCTTTTTCCTTTTCTTTTGTTTTCCTTTCTTTTACACTAATCATTGGTCCCTAATTTTTGGCTACATTCTTTTCTATGCTTAGGATGTCTTATCCTAAGTATAGGGGGATCGAGTGATTTCGTTGATTCCATTTTTTTTCTTTCTCTCTTTTGTTCCTTCGTTTGTATATTCTTTTCCTCAACCACCTCATTTTTGTCTTCCACTATACTTACGACGACTATATCGTAAGTACAGGGGGGTCGACTGACTTTTATTCTTTTTTCTCCTTTTCACCCACTTTTACTTAGCACGAGTTATGTCCTTCTTTTTCTCCTTTAATGCTATGAGGACATAACACAAGCTAAGTATAGGGGGTGCGTATATATTATAGATATACTTTTGTTCATAACTCGTACTTATATGTATTTTCTATATCTATAAAATCCATAAAAGGGGTAAGGGTTAATTTACAATCCATTTGTTTATTTATTTACTATTTATAAAATCCTTGTAAATAAGTAAAATATGTGTAAAATCTTTATTTGAAGTTCTTAATTTAAAATATGTATTTAGAATATGTATTTAATATGTATGATACTTATTTAAAATACTATTTATTAAAATATGTGTAAAAATCATTTAATCTTTGTAAAATTCTTTGTATATAAAATTTGTAAAATTCGTTAGTTATTTAATACAAATAAAATATTGGTAACCTATCTTGTAATATTCTTTTACATATACTTGTTTATAAAAATTGAAAAATTCATTATAAAATAAAAAGTCCTAAACTTCATAAAAAAATGGAAAATCTCTAAAATCCATAAAATGAGTAAAATTTAGAAAAATATACTTCAGAAAAACATGATTGTAATTAGCATTTTTCAGAATAAGTTTGATTTCTCAAACTAAAGATTGGGAATAGTCTAAAGGATGGAGCTTGATTATGGCCTTTAATTTTCATTGTAAGGAGCCTAGTTAGGAGTAGGAATTTAGACTCTTCAGGTCATTGACTTAAATCTTTGAGTTCCATGAGAACATGTTTGGGAAGTCAACTTAAACTTGCCTAAGTAGAACACTTGGTGTCATCCGTTTGACTCTTCATCAGTGAACTAATTTTTGACACATGAACGTTGCACTTAGCTCGACTTGCATGGGGTTGCGAAGAGCAGTTTATTTTAGTGGTGCATTTGCATCCTTGTCTATTGGCGCAAATGTCTAAAGACAGGAGTTGGGGTGTAAATAATGCTTCATATGAGGGAAGGATCTGCTGGTACAATTTTTCCAAAACCCCAAAAAATGAACGGAATGAAAAGATGCTATATCCGTCGAGGCACAAAAAGATTGATGCAGTGAAAGAAATTACAAATCCAATCCAAAGAGAATCCACCAAATACCAATGCTCCAAGCTTCCAAAAAGCCTGCACATCTTAGTGGAGACTTAGCTACACTGGTCGGGCTTCACTAGGAGATGTGACTACACTCGTCACACTCCAATTCTTTTCTCATTCTTCTACATTCTCTCTGTATTAGATTGTGGACACAACAAGACCTAACCTTAGAAAGGAATACCCCCTCCTCGAGGAAAAAGTGGCTGGATGAGGAACCAATGGGAGTGTATTATTGGTATTAGCAGTTTCTTCGCTTCTTTAAGCAGGAAGAGCTAACAGAATTCACACATAGTACAAATTGAATTCAAGGATTGATAGAGTAAGTGATATGGATAAGTGGATCTGAGCTGGTTGTTGAGGTGAACCTAAATAAGTATTTGTGGAACTCAAGGACTGTTGAGATTAAATTCCTAATCCTAGTTAAGGCTCCAACAAAATGCTTGTTTTAGGCCAGACCAAGCTACGTCCTTTGTCTGTTCTCATGAATTTATTTAGGAAAAAAATTCACTATAACTATCTTTCTTTTTCCCTTAGTTTTCAAATAAGTGTTTGCTAAGGGACTAACAAAGTATAATATAGAGGGTTGATGAATCCATGATTCATTTCTGCATTGTGTCTTAAAATCCTTAACAAATACATGTAAATATTCATTAATTTCCATCTTTTATCAAAACTACAATCATTAATAAAAATGCACTTTTATGCATCAAAAACATGTAAATAAATAAAAGAATAAAAATAAAAAAAATAAAAAAGAAGGCAAATTGTAAATATGTATATAAGTACAATATGACATAAAATATAAATATAGTTGAAGGATATATTTACATAACCTAACCTCGTAGATCAAGTCAACATGGATTGGTTGACAAACAAATAAATAGGGGAGATAAGGGAAGAAAACCATAAACAGTATTATTTATACACTCTACACATTCTTCAATAATTATCAAATAATTATCAAATCTTCAAAGATTTTTAATTTATTCATTTGAATATATTTTTCACCAAACACTTTTCTTATTTATTTCTAAAAATGTATAGAAAATATAAAAATAAGTTAAAAATATTATCTTGTATATATGTTAAGAAATCTAACTTACAAATTTTCAATTTCTCAACTTCCGAACATCATAACTTTCTCATACAAACTCCATTGTCATTCTACACACCTTTAAAGTTCATAAAATAATATTCTCTAATTAATGAAGTGATTTCACTAAAATCGGAGTATGTTTGCAAAAGGTCAGTTTGGGACCTAGTGACAACTGCGTTTCTGGGCTATTTATTTTATTCAGAGCAAATTATTTTATAGTTTTAATGATTTTTTTAATTTTTAATTATTTTTTTGATTTTTTATTTTAACAATGATTTATTTCAAATTTTTTAACACTATTTAATATTTTAATTAAATCAAATACCGTAATTTATATATGAATTTGACATGTAGACTATATACCTATATTTATTAATATATTTAATTAATTTAATAAAAAAAGGAAAAATTTGCATACATCCTATTTATAATCCTATTAATTAATAAAATATAAAATTAATATGTTATTTATTGATTTATTAAATTAAAAATACAATATCTATTTATCAAGCATTATTTACACCTTTTTATTAATATAATATTTATATTTCATTAAATATATAGTATTTATCAAAATAAATGTATTATGTAATTTATGAAATTGAATTATCTACATTTTTCCTTTTTATACCTATTTAAAATAATTCTATTTATTATTTATTACATAATTAATAACATAATTTCTATATATAGCCAACCAGGTGCTGACATGTGTCAGCACCTGGTTTATCTTCTCCAAGATGTAGTTGGAGCATTCTGTTCTAATGACATAACTTCAGCCAATTACCCCATTTGCATCTTATAACCTTTACCCAATCCTAACAGTCCAGACCCTTGTCCTAACAACCTTAATTCACGCCTACCCTTAGGTTCTAACACATTCCGTCTTGATTGGTCTATTTATTGATCACAAAACCACCATTTCAAAATAACTACTCCTGCTACCAGAATCAACTGACCAAGACTCCAACTTCCTCCTTCGATTCTGGCCAAAGTTGGTGGTGACAGCACCCAAGGCTACTACCGCGTGGAAGGTGGGCCATCGGAGGAGAGTTCCAGGGCTTCTCCAAGCCTTGCATCACACCACCGTGTGTGTCACGCTCCAGTGAATCACCTACCATCGATCAAATCCAGTGGAGTCTTATACTCCATTTCCCAGGTGAACATCACTCCATTTCCCTTTCAAATTCATCGATCCTCATGCCATGATTAGCTCGATTAATCACGTCATTGATGATCTTTAATCATCCAGTTACAATCCACAATCCAAATCATCTTCCAATTCGAAGTATATTTGCCCATTTTTTCATCTGAAAATCCACATCCTGGAAACATCATGAACTTGCATATTTTCTAACATTTTGGGTTGATTTCATTGCAAATCCATCATAATCTCATCTTTTGCAAGTCGTTCTAACATCTTTAGAGCTTAATCACTTCTGAAGCATCAAAGAAGCATCAATCATTCATCAAGCGAGCAACAGACAAGCCCCATAACTAGGGTTTGAATCCTAGTTCACGTCCAACATCGCCACCACCTGCTTCGACCTCGCCTCACTGTAGGGGAGATCGGAGGAGGTAGGCGACCTCCTCCTAGCCCTGTAGATGCCTCGGCATCGCCAGAGATTGACTAGAATCGATGAACACCATCGCCTGATCTAGAAAAGGGAAATAATAAGTTGAAGAATAGAAGCTACATGCATGTAACACGTGTCCCTCAGGAATGACTAAGATCGCTTGGAGATCATCTAATCCAGACTGTTCAAAATGAAATGGTGGAAGTTCTGCAACTTAGCCCAGCGGATACTCCAGAAGTCAAAAGCGCCTCCAGAAGTATGCAATATTGCAACTAGGTCCCCTCGTAGGGACCTATTTGCAAATCTCCAAAGTTTTTCTTACAAATAGGTCCCTGACTAGGGACCTATTTAAAAGAAAACATCTATGTTTTTGTGTAGCATTTTTTACACCTTATATCTTTAAACTTTGGACTAAATTGAGAACCTTGGACCTATTATTTCATCATCTTGATATTCCTTTTCATTCTTTTTTTCGATTTTTTCTTCGCGAGTTTTATTTCTCTATTTTTGGACCCATTTTGTTTTGTTTCTCTTCTCTTTTTTGAGCCCGGTACTCGAGGTTTTTTCTCTACTATATAGTATCACTTACATATCTTATTTTCCACCTATTATTTTTTAGTTAAATTTTGTTTGAAAATTATCACTTTGAAAATTAAATAATATTTGAAAACTTAAAAATCAAATAAAAATTTCAAAAATTAAAAACCAATAAAACGAGTTTTCCCTTTCTTTGAGAAGAAATTAAAAATCACAAAAATATTCTCTTTCTCAAAAATCTAAGTATCGTTATTCTGCTTCCTCGAGTTCGACCCAGGGACACTTACCTAGTTAATAATTAGTGTAGATAAAAATAGGAGAGAGACACTTTTATTCTATTCAATTCTCTTTATCTCTCTCTCTCTCTCTTATTTTTGTCGATTTTTATTTGATTAATCAGATCTCAATTTGTGATTCTCTACACCGACACATCTCAATTTTAACCGTAAGTCAGATCTGATTATCATTCCTCCCCAACTATTAGTCCTCCCACCCATACATTGAACCTTGGTTGAGACTTTGAGTTACGATTTGCTTATGGAACCAAACATGAATTATGCATACTCAATGGAGCGAGCAAATTTGAGGATAAACATGGGCATAACTAACTTTGATAGAAGAATATGATACCCAGTTACGTCTGACAATTCATTGTTTGAACCATCCTCTACTCAGGATGACTCTCGTCCCAAGTACATTCACTTTTCCTTTGAGAAACACACGAGACACCCAAAGTAAAGAAAATAGGACTCATGACCAGACCTCGAACACTAAAAAGGACTACTACTCAACTTAGGATTACATGCCGAAGTCACGGCATGACGAGTATGGTCATTCGTCTTCAAGACAAGAGATGATATAGGATGAAACATCTCGAATCAATCAGAGAATTGATGCTTTGATGGAAAATCTTGATAATATCATCCGAAGAGTACAAGACATGATAAATAACCAAGGAGAATCAAGGACACCACAAAGCGAACCCGAGACGCATCACATGCAAAATTTTCACATACAAACACAACACATACCTGACCAATCCGTTGACCATCCTACTGACTCCAGCAAAAATTCCAAAAAAATAAAAAAACCAGAAAATGCAAAAAAAATGGACGACGTAGATCTGGAAGCATTTTGCAAAAGTCTGATCTTAGAGCTTTCATTAATCAAGGCCACCTCATATTCAGAGATTTCTGAAGAGTCGATTATCACCTAAGAAGACGTGCAAGAAAAGATCTCGAACCGAAAATCATTTAATCACTATGTCCAATTCAATGGTGCTGACCCAAATTAGCAAAACCACAAAGTCAAAAAGTTAACCAAGGTGACTTGTGAAATTGAGAATACAGATTTACTCATGTTATGATTTAGGACGATTCCACCCTAAACATCCTCCCGAAGTATGTATTTGACTTGAACTCGAACCGCTCAGAAAGACCAAATCAATTTCCCGAGCGATCCTCAAAAAGACCAAGAGGAATTATTTTTGTTGTCATGAACTTCCAAGGTGTCAAACATAGAGTGGACTTCATTGTCTTGAACATTGAGCATCGAGGAGAGTTATCTGAGTCTCCCATCATTGTGGGAAAGACGTTCCTTTCCTCTACAAGGGCGACTATTGGATGTGAGACTCAAGACATTAGATTCTTGAACCAAATCCAAAACGATTGATGTCTCGAGGACACACCTTACCTTGAGACAACTAAACAGGAAACCAATATTCATGACATAGAGGAGACAACAGAGCCAGACCCTATACATGACCATACCCCTCCACAGATCCTAGACACAACCCAAGGAGAGACACCTTATGGGACTACTGTCGAGGATACAAAGTTGAATAAGCCCAACCTAGAAACATTTGATTCAACGCACTCGATCACAGTTATTTCATATTTCCTAGATCATTATTGTGATTCCACACAAGCGAAGTCAACTTGGAGCACCACAGGCACACCATACATGAGACATCCACTAACTAGGGAAGAATACTACAATGATTATTCATCTGGTGAGGACCCGATTGTCAACACCTCACCTCCAAGATCGCCACCAAAAGAGACAACCAGGACCAGATTGACCCATCCTGATAAACCGGTTGCTCCATCCTCTAGTTGGTTATTTGCTAAGAAAAAGGAGAGCACCGATCCCTCGAGGCATTCCCTCGAACACCTTAAGTCATATTATTCTCATCGTCCTCTTGATGCTTCAAGTTCTAGAAACCTGACTAAGAGAGTTACCTTTGACATACCCGGGAAGAACTTCTGAGGATTCCTCATCAAGTTTGGATGAGGACATCTATATGAGTGAGCCCAGTTCGGATGCTCTGGAGCCTTATCGGAGCAAGCAGTTGTATATCGACCCACGTTGGACTTTCCCCACCCATCACTATTATTCTTCTAGGGTTGACTCCCATGGTCCCATTCGATACTCTGAGATAATTTTTTATGACCGAACATGCTTCTAAAAAGATTGGTTGTAAACCTCCTTGATCATCGGTCATCCTCCCTCCCGCCCCCATCAGTTCCCTTGTACATCTTCTTCCTACATCTAGGCCAAGGTCTAAGTATGGGGGGGATGAAGGATATGGTTAGATCCTCAAGCGCATCACGGAAGCATGAGCGTCGCATCGAATACGACGAGGAACGACCAGTCGCACTAGTTGCTCGATGCAGCAGAATTTAAAAAAAAATCATACGACGAAACCACATGATCCAAGAACACTTCTCGGATCGTTTCGTCTAAACCACAAACAAGTAATAGGATTACCTCCTGAAGCATGGTTGCGATCGAGTCTCTAAACGAAGAGACCTCCTATCTTAAGTCCGATCCGACGGAGGAGATGCTTGCAAGTGCGGGGATGAACCGCGTGCTTCTCGCAATCCATGTTGATGATCCAAGCGGCAGATCTCCTGATCTCGACACATGAGATCCAACGTCTTCTTCACGAGCGAGGCGCACCGAAGGAGACAAAGATCCACGAGCAGACGATCGGGCAGCATAATGACGACGCTGCGGCGATGGAGAGCATCTTTAGGTCATCCATGGTGGACGGCCATGAGAGGGAGAGGGAGAGCGGTCATGTAGAGAGAAAGAGAGAGAGATGTGCTTCTCAAGCATTGTGTGTAAAGAGAGAGCATGGGTATGCCTCTCTATTTATAGGGTTTTGGGATCCATGGTTCTCAATCCATGGGACATATAAAATCAATGGATGAGATTGGTTTATGTCAATCCAATGGTCAAGATTGTTGTTGGTAAAAGCCAACAACTTGTGATTTAATTTAGATTAAAATATATTTGACAAAATCAAATATAAATCAATCCAATCAAATAAGGAGAGAATGTATATGGAGATCACATCTCCATATACTTTCCATGGGGACGGCCACCCATTCCAATAAGGAATTGGGTGTCGCCCACATGATTTCTCATGGAGGCAATCTCATGAGATTTCATGAGATTGCATATCTCCATGGAAATCTCTCTCATTATTTATTTCCAACAACTTTTCTTGGATTTATTCACCAAAAAATAATTCACAATTAATTTTGGAAATATTGCAATCTTGACATTGGAAAATTGTGAATCACATTCACAACCCAAAACAAAATATAATTTACATTTTCAATTAATTAGACAATGTGTATCCAATACACATTAATAATTAATCAACAAATATAAATTATAATTAGCTCTCTCTAATACATTATAAATCACATTTATAATATATTATGAATAATTGGATATACTATCCACATTATTCTTATCCATAATAATTAATTCACATTTAATTATATTGGATAACTTATTCTCATGTGCCCAAATAATATGAATCACATTCACATTATTCACATCTTTGATAATCAAATCATATTTAATTATCTAAGATAACTCTCCTTATAATATGAATCGAATTCATATTAGTCGTGATAATTAAATCACATTTAATTATCCATTTTCACAATGCTCGGATACATATATCAACAATAGAATTATCCGTGAATTCTTTCAAGGATAATGCGCCTTCTCCGCGAATACTTGGAGATAAGGACAGAGCGATTGTATTGTTCCACGTATAGTGACTTGGATATTGAGATTACATCTCAAATCTAGATCTCGGGCCTCCCATAGATGCTTGATTAAATCAAGACCGCAAATCTAATCTTCGCATTGAATCTGAATCACATTCAGATCAATGTCCAACATTTTGGATCAAGATCAGATTACTTATCTACTGAGAGGAGTCACTAAAATCCAGACCTGTTTCATCACTCCCTAGGAATGGAAGCGTCATGGTTATACAATTGTTTATGATCACATCACCCTCAGGTTTTCCCAATACATGTACATCCTGCATACTGGAAGACTCAGAAATAAACCCGAAGTATTAGATCAACTTTATACTGTCTACTTCAGGGTTTTATCAGTAAGTTTCTCATTTTGATCATTGGGAGTTGGTATCGATCATATACTTTCCATAAGCATATATCATACCTTGGTCTTGATCATATACTTTCCAAAAGTATATATTAAACCTACAAATTCAGTCAAGCTTCCAAAGAGAGACGACCGTGCGCACGGAATTTGATTCTTCCCAATATCTCATGAGTGAGCTCATGTCTTCCGGTTCAGTAGTGAACATGTATGATCCCTTTGAGAGATCGTATTACTCATATGCCCCTATATGCACACCAGCGCACCGGTGTATAGACCTTGATTAGGTCATCAACCTATTGGTCTGCCAAATGTACATACTCAGACATATAGTAACATATCTGTCTCCTGGTCAGAGGATGCGTGCCTATATCATGATAGCATACGATATAGGACTTTGGTTATCTCGATCTCGTTAAGTCAACTTTTTGACCTAACTAATCTGACACCTCTGAATCTCTATTCTTATGCAGAGGACCTGCATCAAGAGGTCGGCCAGATATCAGCCTAACTGAGAATGGATTGCCATCTCCTATTCAGGCTGGAGATCATCTCTTAATAATCATTTGACGGTGCTTGATGAGTCCTCAATCTAACTCATTAGATATTCATCTAAGCACCAGCCTCTATGATTCAATAATTGAATAAACAGTTGTATGATCATTAAGATGGCCATGGTACATAACCCTAATTGTAACAAGGGACCTATTATGCAAATTATGTATTCTTCATTTCAGATCAGGGAATGATATTTGCAATAACATTTATTACATAATGGCTCGCCGTGGGCTTGCATGTCCAACAATCTCCCACTAGCCCAAAGAGCCATTAATGGGCTAATCATTTAAACCCACACTCAGGTGACTATCATAGGCTATTTAGAAAATAGCTAGGTAAGATGATCAGTCACTCTGTTCTCAAGAGACTATGCCAAGTCCTTTTACGGCACTTGCATATCCCCTAGTAACAATGCTTGTATCCAATGTGAATGTTGCATCTTATGCAACCAATACTCAATTTTGTCGGTTATAGTGTCCTTGACACTACATCTTATTATTTATAATAACCAGTATTCCCATAATCCTTATTGGAATACCTTCATTCCTGGAGATCTCTATCTCCTAAGGTATCTACAGTTAAGATCCTTATAGATCACTATCTACAAGGTCTTAAACTTTTGAAGATAAGACTTTGAGATCACTATCTCTAAGTTTCATCTTCTTTGAAGATATTGTTATTATTGCAATCAAGTGTTTTATTTCCAGAGTAGGATTAGTAACAGTTTACTACTCCCACTTCATGGCAAGCATATGGCTTTTGTACACATATAGCATACACTTTAGTTTCTCGTAACTGATGCACAAGTGCAAGCAGTTTTAGCATTCACTTCCTCAACTCTTTGAGGTGTTATCCCTTTAGATAGGTCACTACCACATCTTAAGGGAGGAAGCTTTTCTTGGAATTTTCCAGAAATATGGAATAAGTCCAAGGTGTACCACTAATGCGACAATCCCACTACCCTCTTCTCTTTGCTTCTGAACGACTTCAGAATTAAGATCTAAAAGGTATCCTTGAGATCATATCTCAAGGTATGGAACAACCAAATTATGAAACACTTATTATTATCATTATATCATTCCAAATGATTAGAATAATATCTATATTTAGCACAATGAACACAATGGCACTCCCACTAAGCTTCACATGGTTCATCAAGATTTTATCTGAAATCATAAGATTTATAATTTCATCAAATCTTATGTTCGACCTACAAGAAGCTTTATTGAGTCCAAATATGGAGTTCTTTAGCTTGTACACCTTGCTTTCCTCAACCATGAAGCCCTGGGGCTACTTCATATGAATGTCCTCAGAGAGGTATTCATAGAGGAATGCAATCTTGACTCACATCATGAAGATGTCATAGTCAAGTTGTGTAGCTATAGTTAGCAATATTCTGATGGGTTAAAGCAAGGTCATTGGAGAGCAAGTCTCATCGCAAGCGATGTCTTCTCTTCGATGTGTAGCTTATGGCTACGAACCGTGCTTTGAAGGTCTCTACCTTCTCATCAGGTTCCCTCTTTCTTTTGAAGGTCCATTTACACCTTAATGGGTCTTACCCATATAGGTGGATCCTCGAGGGTCCATATACAACACTTGTATATGAAGTCTATATTAGACTTTTATTGCTAATATCCATCTTTCCATGTCATGATCCTCAGGAGCTTCATCGCATGAAGTCTGATCATTTTCAGACTTAACTGACACATGGAATACATCCTCAAACTTATTTGAAGAAGCATTAGTGTTTCATCTTTAATTGTCTATTTAGTTTCCAATCTCAGGAGCCTCATTATCTTCTCAAGATTAAATGAGTTCCTTTACTTCATTTTCATCTTGATTCTTAAGAGAGTCATCCTCTATGAATCATATTCTTAAAGATCAGATCCTTTAAGAATCTCAAGGTCATAAAGTAGGTATCCAATACCGTCCTTTATTTTCCTTATGAAGTAGCACTTTCTAGCGCCAGATTGCAGCTTAATCACATGGAACCTTATTAAGGATATATAATGTAGTCTCTACCACATATATATACCTGGAAACTAAGAGATAATTATGCTAAGATTAATCATTGATCAAATCATGTCACAGATGATCAATTGTATCTCTTTACAACTCTATTGAGTTAAGGTTCATTAAGAGGATTGAGATAGGAATGATATTCATATCTCCATAAGGTATTCCTTGAATTCATCTAATAGGTACAAGCTACCTTGGTTAGATCAAATTCATTTCATCTTCCTTCATACTTTGGCTCTAAACCAAAATTGTGAAATCTTTGAACATTTCAAAGGTTTCTTAGGTGAAGAGAAGAAATTTCATATCATACATAATCATCAATAGATATCACATATCTATAATGTTTACTATGATATAGATGATTCACATACATCAATATGTATGAGATCCCGAATACCTTGACATCTTACATCTTTCCCAAAGAAAGGTGTATTGGACATTTTTCTTTGAATACAATATTCATAAGTATGTAAGATTTGAACCTTTAGACAATCTAAAGTTTCATCTCTTATCAGTCTATTGATCACATCAACAAACAAATGTCCAAAACATGATGTCAGATCATTATCAAATGATCTTTATCCTCCTATTGATCTTTAATGGTTTAATTTCCAGTATTTAGAAATATTAATGAACCATTCATTAATTTTCTAATTTAGTAGAGTCCACTAGATTCTAGAATACTATTTGAAATATCTCTATCATAACTCTTTATGATAGGTCTATTCCAGATTTCATGTTTACTCCCAACATTTAGAAATAAATAAATTAGTGTATTCTAATATCTAGGTCATAGAGATATTTTCTAAGACTAAGGGCTCTCCCACTGAAAATATGAAGTATATTCATCCGGTGGAAATTGTTGCAACAATTGTATCAATTCCAACATGGATGACCATTAAACATTAAGATCAAATTTCTAATATTCTAATACATATGCAACCAATTGCAAGTGTCATTAGAAGATTGAGATACAATTATTAGACTTTATCTTATCAAATAAGTAAGTCAATATCAATGATTATATGTAGATTAATCTGATGTACTATCTGATTCCTTCTCTAAGGATTCTAGATAGATTTGATAGTCATGCTATCAACTTATTGCAGTATTGGCATTCATCCAACTCTTTGGATGTCAAATGGAAGTCACAGAAGTATAGTCAACTCTTTGACTATACTCCTTACTTGGGACCAACCCATGCTTCCACTGCGCTCCCTTTATCTATAAGCAACCATTGCTCAAGACAGAGAATCTCTTATGTTAAAATAAAAAAAATCAATATAAGAGTATTTCAACATTTATACATGCTTCATTCAATTCATACAATATGAATATTATAAAGCTTCAGGAATGACTAGAGTAAAGATAGTAGAATGATGGCACTCATCGTATCTACATCCATTTAAACTCTTTAAAACTTAGGTTCAGGTAGGTACTCAAACAATTTGAATACATCATCTCCTATAGAGCCACCATTCTGCATAATGCAGAGAACCATGTCATTCATGATTATATGTCGAGAGAACATATGTATGCCAGAACATCTTCTTAGATTTTATAAGGATTATTTGATAATTACGATCATTATCGACATGTTACTTCAAAAGTACATTCGATGAGATCAAGACTTATAGAGACATACAAACCCTAGGGTTTCAGTCCTATTGTCTTATTTAATTATCATTCCTCATTATTATGAGGAAACTTGCACATTGCAACCACATACATTATGTGTCCAATTGCAAGTACAATATCTGGATCATAGGTCCAATCCATGATATTCTACTGGTTATTATTGAGTATAACATTGAGTGGGATTAAAGAAGGATTATCTGAAATAAGAAATTTGCATAGACATATATAAATATATAATTTTCTTTGATTTAGGAATTTTTATATCAAAGTGGTCTTGCCATGTCAACAATGAAAGTTCATTCCCTTAATCACTTTCAATGTAAGAGATATACTTACCATTATATCTCAAGCAAGATCTGGGATCTCCTTCCTTATCTTTGTTACATCCCAATAATATGAGAACCTGTAACTCGGATAAAAAGAAGCGGGAACATATTCCGCCTTGCAAGTCCAACTTGCATCTCCCGATTCGGTCTTTAACACCCGGGCCCACCACCCCTAAGGTGATGTTGATCCGTCATTAATTTAATCAACCGTCAACAGGAATACAACTCACTATGCGCAATCCAATATCGCCCCAATAATATGAGGACCCGATATTGGGGTCACTACGCATACGTCCTTACTCTTTCGAGAAGCGACGAGCCCGATCCAAATGGATCATATGCAGGAGCTGTCACTTCGGACAGACGTCTCCTACATACAATATCTGGCAACGGAACCCTTCGCCTTGACGGGAGACCATGGATGTCACTTATGTGATCCTCAATATTATATTCAAATTCTAATTAATCGTTATGAATCATATTCATTACGATTAATTCTACCAAGGGAAATAATAACTCTATTCATAATAGAGTGTTCTTAATTGGATATAATTAACTTAATCATATTAAATTAATTTTCAATCCAGTTCAATCAACAAACTTGATTTTACTTGAATATATGGTATTATCTCAAAATACGTATTAATTCGAATTTTAATAATTAGAAAAATACATCATGATCTCTCAGGCATCATTCGTTCCCTACCCGCTGTCATGGTCAGTACCAGCGGGAGTGGGACGGACCGCATACGTTGCAACCCGCTACCCCAGCGATCCCCGACTAGACACCATATCCGCCTCGGGAAAAAGTAATGCCGAGTCAATCACTTTGTACTTGAGATGATCATCAGTTCTTCAACCGAAAGTATACCATATAGTAATAATCAAAACAATTTTTATTATAAGGAAATTTGTAGACAAATTCCCAATCCTATTCAAGCAAGGAGTTTGATGATTGTATTTCCAATTTTGATCTAGATCAAATCTAATCAATTATTGGTTGAGGTCAAGTCAATTAAGGAAATAATCATCATAAAATATTTCTCAAATATTTTCCATAATTATTTCATGAAATTAACAATTAATTTCACTAATTGACAATCACATGGTTCTTGATTAGGAAAGTAATTTCAGCAGTGACCCCTACTTACTAAAATTAGCATATCTCAATCAATTTAAATCCAAATTAAGCAAAGTAAGTTTACATACTTTGATAACTTGATTTAAAACAGAACCTATGTGATTTACATACATTTCTAGGTGTCTCTAAACAGTAATTAACTCCTTAGTTACGTTAAGATTCGCAGTTCTCGTAACAGTGAATACACGTTGATTAAAACAATCATATCTAGAGCAAACGGAATCCAAATTACGTAAACTCAAATCCTATGGTTTTCTTATTTAATGGGGAACAAAATCCAAGTGTTATTTTCGTTTCTTAATATTTTAAACAGGGCTGAAAAATTACACTAAATAGAGATGCGAAAATGAAATGCGATAAAACTTTCGCAACCCTAACGAACCCAAGTCGCCTTCGGTTTTATGGATCGTATCCAAAACCTTCGACCTAAGGCTCTGATACCGCTTGAAGGATATGGTTAGATCCTCAAGCGCATCACGGAAGCGTGAGCGTCGTATCGAATACGACGAGGAACGACTAGTCGCACTAGTTGCTCGATGCAGCGGAATTTAAAAAACTTTTCATACGACGAAACCACGTGATCCAAGAACACTTTTCAGATCGTTTCGTCTAAACCACAAATAAGTAATAGGATTACCTCTTGAAGAGTGGTTACGGTCGAGTCTCTAAACGAAGAGACCTCCTGTCTCTAGTCCGATCCAACGGAGGAGACGTTTGCGAGCGCGGGGATGAACCGTGTGCTTCTCGCAATCCATGTTGATGATCCAAGCGGCGGATCTCCTGATCTTGACACACGAGATCCAACGTCTTCTTCATGAGCGAGGCACACCGAAGGAGACGGAGATCCACGAGCAGACGATCGGGCAGCATAACGACGACGCTGCGGCTATGGAGAGCCTCTCTAGGTCATCCATGGTGGACGGCCATGAGAGGGAGAGAGAGGGTTGTCATGTAGAGAGAAAGAGAGAGAGAGAGATGTGCTTCTCAAGCATTGTGTGTAACGAGAGAGCATGGGTATGCCTCTCTATTTATAGGGTTTTGGGATCCATGGTTCTCAATCCATGGGACATATAAAATCAATGGATGAGATTGATTTATGTCAATCCAATGGTCAAGATTGTTGTTGGTAAAGCCAACAACTTGTGATTTAATTTAGATTAAAATATATTTGACAAAATCAAATATAAATCAATCCAATCAAATAAGGAGAGATTGTATATGGAGATCACATCTCCATATACTTTCCATGTGGACGGCCACCCATTCCAATAAGGAATTGGGTGACGTACACATGATTTCTCATGGAGGCAATCTCATGAGATTTCATGAGATTGTATATCTCCATGAAAATCTCTCTCATTATTTATTTCCAACAACTTTTGTTGGATTTATTCACCAAAAAATAATTCACAATTAATTTTGGGAATATTGCAATCTTGACATTGGAAAATTGTGAATCACATTCACAACCCAAAATAAAATATAATTTATATTTTCAATTAATTAGACAATGTGTATCCAATACACATTAATAATTAATCAACAAATATAAATTATAATTAGCTCTCTCTAATATATTATAAATCACATTTATAATATATTATGAATAATTGGATATTACTATCCACATTATTCTAATCCATAATAATTAAATCACATTTAATTATATTAGATAACTTATTCTCATGTGCCCAAATAATATGAATCACATTCACATTATTCACATCTTTGATAATCAGATCATATTTAATTATCTAAGATAACTCTCCTTATAATATAAATCAAATTCATATTAGTCATGGTAATTAAATCACATTTAATTATCGATTTTCTCAATGCTCGGATACATATATAAACAATAGAATTATCCATGAAATCTTTCAAGGATAATGCGCCTTCTCCGCGAATACCTAGAGATAAGGACAGGGCGATTGTATTGTTCCACGTATAGTGACTTGGATATTGAGATTACATCTCAAATCCAGATCTCGGGCCTCCCATAGATGTTTGATTAAATCAAGATCGCAAATATATTCTTCTCATTGAATCTGAATCATATTCAGATCAATGTCCAACATTTTGGATCAAGATCAGATTACTTATCTACTGAGAGGAGTCACTAAAATCCAGACCCGTTTCATCACTCCCTAGGAATGGAAGCGTCATGGTTATACAATCGTTTATGATCACATCACCCTCAGGTATTCCCAATACCTGTACATCCTACATACTGGAAGACTCAGAATAAACCCGAAGTATTAGATCAACTTTATACTGTATACTTCAGGGTTTTATCAGTAAGTTTCTCATTTTGATCATTGGGAGTTGGTATCGCTCATATACTTTCCAAAAGCATATATCATACCTTGGTCTTGATCATATACTTTCCAAAAGTATATATCAAACCTACAAATTCAATCAAGCTTCCAAAGCGAGACGACCATGTGCACGGAATTTGATTCTTCCCAATATATCATGAGTGAGCTCATGTCTTCCGGTTCAGTAGTGAACCTGTATGATCCCTTTGAGAGATCGTATTACTCATATGCCCTTATATGCACACCAGCACGTCGGTGTATAGACCTTGATTAGGTCATCAACCTATTGGTCTGCCAAATGTACATACTCAGACATATAGTAACACATCTGTCTCCTGGTCAGAGGATGCGTGCCTATATCATGAGTGCATACGATATAGGACTTTGGTTATCTCGATCTTGTTAAGTCGACTCTTTGACCTAACTAATCTTACACCTCCGAATCTCTATTCCTATGCAGCGGACCTGCATCAAGAGGTCGGTCAGATATCAGCCTAACTGAGAATGGGTTGCCATCTCCTACTCAAGCTGGAGATCATCTCTTAATAATCATTTGACGGTGCTTGATGAGTCCTCAATCTAACTCATTAGATATTCATCTAAGCACCAGCCTCTATGATTCAATAATTGAATCAACAGTTGTATGATCATTAAGATGGCCATGGTACATAACCCTAATTGTACTAAGGGACCTATTATGCAAATTATGTATTCTTCATTTCAGATCAAGGAATGATATTTGCAATAACATTTATTGCATAATGGCTCGTCGTGGGATCGCATGTCCAACAGGGGACCGATGCCATCAGTATTTACTCATCATTCCATTCCTCTCTAATATGTACTTACTATTCTATTTTCTTTTTCTTTTTTCACTCTCCCATGCTTAGCCCGAGCTATGGCTTCTTTGAGTTTTTTGTGCTCTGAGGACATATTACTCGGTAAGTATAAGGGGTGTATACTTTGTATATATTTTACCCATAGCTCGTACTTTCACGTAAGTCTATATTTAAATTATAAGGTCTGTAACTAACTTGTAAAATCTAAAATTATTTTTGAAAATTAGCTCCTTATCCATTTTTGCATTAAAAAACTTCAAAAAAAATAAAAAATCTTGCAAAAAATTTGCACTCAATGGTCTTACATTTCATTCATCCATGCATTCTTAGTTGGATGTATCCCTAACACTTACACTTTCACACAAGACTTGTGAAGTTCAAGGACACTTGGTTTATGAGGTTCTAAGATTTTGAATTAACCAGCCTTAGTCATTAGGGTCGATGACTTAATTATTCACACTTCCTAAGTTCAAAAGATGTGTATGCTATATTGCAGACTTAGTCTCTGCCTTAGAGTATGATCAGCACCTCACATGCATGACTGCATTTATAATGAGATGATTTGGGATTTCACTAGAGGAAATGGGATGAGGGATTTGAGTTTGGATTCGATTTTATGATGCTCAAGGATGGGATAAAATCGATGAAGGCTTCATAAAACCTGAGGTTAGCACCTTCAGCCAGTATGAGAATAAGGTTCTTGTTTTAATCTCTTGATATAAACCTATGTGCCAAGGTGTGATCAAACTAAATAATCTGTTGATCACTATGCACCAACTTGGTAAAAGCAGTGGAGCTAGACAACCATCAATGAAATAAATTTAGAGAGAAGTTCTCTCATTCAAATACAAAGAAAAGCTCTCTCATTTCAAATACAAATTCAAAGAGCTTCCACCAAAGGCGAGCGCTCCCAACCTTATCAAATGTGTCCACTTGGACCAAAGCTATTAGGACCAGGAGTCGGGCTAGCATCCAAAAAGGACTCTGCATCGTACAGTGATACAAGTCTGGGTTCTGAATGTACGATAGGTACTCAAAAAAGACACACCCTACTGTACTCCCAAGAAAACAAGTGTAGGCAACTCCAAACTCTCTTGATGGATGCAGTGTAAACAACCTAAAATGCATGCATTGAGTTAATAAGCCACTCAAGAGGATCCTTGTTCCACTGAGAGGGAGAGAAGAAAAACTACACAAACATATGCCCTCCATCAATTGGCCTTCCATCTACACTTTTAAGACTGACAACTAAAGAGATGGTGGATTGTTTGCAAGAATTATTCCCTATGGGTTAAGGATTGGGTCCTCAGGAGAGTCTCTTGGATTGGAACTTTGGGTGAAGTTTTGACTCTACTCTTGTTACTGTAGTCCACAGTAAATGTCTTACCCGTACTATATATGTATACAAAAGAGTCTCAGAGCTAGAGAAGTTGGATGCCTTTTTATTAGAGCTAGACTCAATTCAGAATTTTGGGATCACTAAAACAAAGAATTTTTCAACGGATCAAGTCTTGTACTTCACGTGCACAGTCATGGATTAATCCGATTAAGTCATTCATTCTCTAGTGCTCGGGAACGAGAATGGTTTAAATATAGGGGGATGATGAATCTATGATTCATTATTCTAAAACAGCTCAATTAATCTCATATCCCCAAAATACATCTGCATTTAATTATCTAATTTTCATAATTGACATTCATGCATGTGTATATAATAATTGCATGTTATCATGCATCATGGCATAAAATAAGGAGCCAAAAATCCAAGTGTGAAATGATCTGAGAAGTAGCTAACTTCATTGATTTTTAGTTAATTCATCCCAATACTAACTGACCTCAAACCACTTCATCGTGTACAAATAACTGACAAGAATAAATGAAAAATACAAAAAATACTAACTTGTAAAATTGAGCAACAAAACCCAAACCCTAGATCAAGATTAAAAGCCTTAAAACAGAAATATCTCTCTCATATAGTCTCTTATGAACTCCTACTTACTTTTGAGTGAATGTACGTCTAATTACCTTCAAAACAAGATCAACAAAAGAATCAAAGTTCATATGTGAAACTTGGGTTTTGGACCCCTATTGTTTATTGTACATATGTCCTCTTTATTTTATTTTTATTTATCTTTTTTATTTTATTTAATATTAAAAAAACCAAAAAAATAGATTCAAGTGAAAATATGTCTTTTATATTTTCTCTAATTTTATTTTTTATCTTATTTAAAAATGACAAAAAAATCACAAAACATGAAATACGATATTTTATATCTATAAGATGCCACCAAAAATACTTTTCGTGCAGATGATTTATTTTGATTTTTCCCCTACACAAAAGTTGTAGATCTCGTCGAGACAACTTTCATATTGATCACTTTTTTATTTGGCCTTTTTGTTATTTCTTTCAATTTTTCTTTTGAATTAATTTTTTGATTTTTTTGGGAGCGACACGTGGCTGCTCCTGGAGCTGCCACGTCTCATCCCCTTTTCTTTTGTTTTATTTTATGTTATTTATTTTCTTTTTCTTTTTCTTTTATTTATTTATTATTATTTATTTTAATTTTAATGTTATTTTTATTTTTAACCCGCACGTGGTCGCACCCCTGTGTCCCACATGGCACCCCTTCCATCTCTCCTCACGTGCCTAGCATGTGACGGACTCCTCTCCTCCTGCCTGGCGTCGCCACTAGTGTCTGGGCCCTTTTCCTTGCATCATGCCACACCTCCGCCCTACTCTACCGCCGCGTGCCGACCACCATCTACATCCTCGTGATAACCTTGTTGCACCACCAACTGCCCTTTCCTTATCCCTTGATCTCTTCTCCATCAAACCACCTTCCTCTACCCTTATCGCAACCCAACTACCCAACGACCCCTTCCTCTTCTTATCTTATCTTCTCCAAAATGCATCTTATCCCCTCTCCATCACTGTTAGACCCCTTCTCACTCCACAACTCTATCTCAACCAATGAACCTTATCTCTTCAACGTCGTCGATCCCCAAACGATTCCATCACCTCCATCCAAGTCGTAGCCTCTTCAACCATCGCGCTTATCCTCTTCCCCTATTTAACCCACGACCAACCTCCGATCAAGGGTATCCACCATTCTCCATCATCGTCATCCTTCAACGAATAGAGATGAAGAGAGTGAGCTAGAAGTTGGGTCGGTGATAACGATCCCAACTCTGGACAAGATTCTTCCAGGCATGATCCAGGGTTGTCTTCGACCTTGCTGCTACATCTCGTCCAGAGAGTATCCCAGCACAACCTCTATGCCGTATGACGTGAGCGACAACTAGAGTTGAGCATTGTGCTCCTCTACCCCAGGAAAAGCCTTCACCTTCTTCTTTTTCTTTCCCCCTTGTTCCGCACCTCACGACAAATCACTTCACCCATATCTTCCTCAGCACACATAATTGACCACTACTCATTCACATTTATCCATCGGCACCTCGACTTTACCCCCCAGCTCCACCTACCTCTCCGCTCTGTTCTGCACCACGAAGCACCACAGCTAAGCTCGCCCTACAGATACGCCCTCTCCTCAGATGAATCCAGTCTCCAGCACTCATCTCTCGCTCGACTCACCATCGGACCTCCTTGCTCTGCAGATTTCCGAACAAGCCCGCACTCACGCATGATCATGGACTGATTTTCGACCATCAGTTCGCCATGCCTTCACCATAACATAACAACGGCCAAGCTAAGAAAAGCCCTTAGATCATGACCAAAGTACAGGTGCCTTTGGATAATTCTCATCCGACGGCTGAACATCATTACAGGCCTCCACCAAGCCAAGCAGCCTTGGTCGAACCGAAGCTTATAGAAGGGACAACGTGGAGGTGGGGTACCGAACTGACGCTCGATCCTTCTCTACCCTCACGTACCCCATGTGCGGTGAGAAATTACACGCATTATCCCGTAGTTGTAGAATACAACAAAGAACACCTTGCCTACCAGGCCTCATGTACGAGGCATGTGGGGAGGGTAAAAAAATGTGTCCATGCCTTTGCAAATCCAGTGAGATCCATAGACATCCCTGCTAGGGGTAAATTGTAAAGAAGACCAGGTGCCTTCTGGAAATTGCAAAAAAGTTTGTCAGAGGGGAATAATTGCAAATATTTTATTTATTTTATTTCTATTTTTGTCCCTGAACTTCAATCATTCATATCGTGAACATTATTTATCAGATTTTCATGTAATTGTGTTGTTTTGAAGCTTATTTGATCCTTTATCATATCAAACTCTGAGATTCTACTTTTGAGACATTACTTGGCATCAGTTAATTGAGGTTCTATTTTTTCATTTTGAGCACCTTTATTTATTTTCATTGACTCTTTTTTCAACAATTTGTGCCCTAGATTTGAGATATTTATTGGAAAAAATAATTTGGTATTAATTGATAACTTATCGCTAGGATTAATTAAGGGGGAGGCTATTGACTTGGCTTACTGCTCCACATCCATTTTGCATAATCATCACATTATTGCATCATTTAAAATAATAAAAAATTGTATTTATTTTATTTACTTCTCGTCACATAGCATAGTGCATTAAAATATTTTGAAATCCCATGCATCATTTTCCTTTTTGCAATTAATTACATCTAGTTAATTTAAAATCTATAAAAAGTTGAAAAAGAAAAAAAATCAAAATATTTTTCTTCTTCTCTCTGAAAACCTAATTTCTTATATTATTTAATTATTAATCCTAGACCATCATATTACCTCCCTGAGTTTGACCATGGGACTTACCCATGTAAAATAAATAAATTGATTGCTCACTTTAATCGCAAAAATTAATTAAGTGGTCATTTTAACAAATCCTGATTGCCCAAATACTACAACATAAAATCGATAAATTAGCGTAGGATTTTTGGGATACAAGGATGATGACTAGTGTTAAGATTATATTGTCTCATACCTTCGAGATGAAAGATTTTCGAGATGCCTCTTATATCTTGAGTTTGAAACTGTTCAAAAACAAAGAAAAGAGGATTTTAGGATTGTCACAACTGGATACTTTAAGATCTTGAAACGTTTTTATATGGAGAATTCTAATAAAGGACTCCTTCCCCTAAGACATGGTATCCACCTATCCAAATGGATAGCTCCTCAAAGTGTTGAGGATAAGAAAGCCATGGTTGGATGCCCTTACACATCAGTTGTAAGAAGCCTAATGTATTCCATGATGTGCACAATACCAAATATCTACCATGCAATGGAAGTGGTAAGTTGTTACTAATACTGCTATGGAGAACAACACTAGAATGTAGTGAATAAAAGATGGACTCAAGATTACATATTGGTCTATGTAGATGGTGATCTTCATGTCTTAGGATACACAAATTTAGACTTCCAATGTAATATTGATGACTGTAAGTCTGCTTAAGGGTTTGTGTTCTTGTTGAATGGTGGTATTGTGAGCTAGAGAAGCAAGAAGCAGGACACTACGGTTGATTCAACAATATAAGTCGAATACAATACTGCATCAGATACTACAAAGGAGGCATTGTGGTTACATAAGTTTATCCTGGACATTGGCATAGTTTCTTATGATATTCTCATCTCGCTGCTCTACGATAACATGGGAGACATAGCTCAGGCGAAGGAACCCAAGTGGCATAAAAAAAGCAGATACATGGAAAGGAAATACCACATAATTTTGGAGATTCAAAAACATGGTGATATCATCATCACCAAGGTGGCCTCTGCACATCATTCGGGATATTTAAAAATGTGGTGGCATCATCATCGCTAAGGTGGCTCCTACCAATATTGTTGCAGATCCCCTTACCAAACCTTTGCCCCCAAAAGGTTTTCAACCAACATGTAATGAGCTTGGGTTTAATGATTGTACCTGAATGGTTCTGATGCGTAGTGGGGGATTGTGAGCCATGTGAGCCCGGGGGGAACCATTCCTACAATAAATGTTATGTAATTTTTGATATACCAATAAAGGTTATTGATTTATTTTTCACCTTGTCTGATATTAAATGAATGAATGCACTTATAAGGTCCCTCGGTATAGTTAGGATTATGTACCATGACCATCTTAATAATCATACATCTATTGATTCAATGGTCGAATCATATACACGGGTGCTTGGATGACATCTAAATGTTAGACTGAGGACTCATCAGGTAGTGTCAAATGATTGTTAAGAAAGGATATCCAGCCTGAGAAGGAGATAGAAATCCCAATCTAAAGGTTGATATCTGACCGACTTCTTTATGTAGGTCCTCTGCATAGGAATAGAGATTCAGAGGTGTCAGATAAGTTAGGTCAAAGAGTTGACTTAACGATATCGAGATAACCAAGACCTATATCATATGCTATCACGATGTAGGCACACATCCTCTGACCGGAGATGGATGTATTACTATATATCTAAGTATGTACATTAGGCAGACCATTAGATTGATGACCTAATCAAGTTCTATATACCGGTGAGTTGTTGTACATACAAGGGCATATGAGTCATACGATCTCTCAAAGGGATCATACAGGTTCACTACTGAACTGGAAGACATGAGCTCACTCATGAGGTATTGGGACTGACCAAATTCCATACATGGTCATCTTGCTTTGGAAGCACGACAAGAATTTGTAGGCATGATATATGCTTTTGAAAAGCATACTCGATACCGACTCCTTATTAATGAATGAGAAACTTAATGATAAAACCTTCAAGAAGACGATCTAAATATGATCATAAACTTCAAGTTTATACTAGTTTTTCTAGTATGTAGAATGTCTGTGTATTAGGAATACGCGAGGGTGATGTGGTCATAAATGGTTGTATAATCATTACACTTCCATTCCTAGGGAGTGATGAAATAGGTTTAGATTTTAGTCTCTTCTCGGTAGATTAGTAATCCAATCTTAGTCAAAATGTTGAACATTGATCTGAATGTGATTCAGATGCAATGAGAAGATTAGACTTACAGTTTGATTTAACAAAACATCTTTAAAAGGTCCTAAGATCTAGATTTGAGATATGATCTCAATATCCAAGTCACTATACATGGAATGTACAGTCGTCATGTCCTTACCTTCAAGTATCCGCGGAGAAAGAACATTATTCTTTAAAGAGCTCAAAAATAATTCCATTGTTGATAAAATATCCGAGCATTGAGAATTTGATAATTAAATGTCATTTAATTATCACGAATAATATGAATATCGTTCATATTATTTGGACACATGAGAATATTCATCTAAGATAATTAAATATGATTTAATTATCAAGGATGTGTTTAATGTGAATATCACTATCCATATACTAATAAATATTATAAATGTGATTTATAATTTGGGAGAGATTTAATTGTAATAGTATTTAAAATTAAATGTTGATGTTAATTGGATTCACATTTAACAATTACTTGTAAATGTAATTTACATTTTATATTAGATGTATGTATATGATTCATAATAGTTAATGGCCTTATTGAAATTATCAAAAAATAATTTGAAATTATTTTGGTGAATAATTATGCAACAAAAGTTGTTGCATATGTGGAATATATGATGATATATGAGATATCAACATAATTGGAATAAGAATGTCTCCTTATCATACAAGGAGTGGACGACCACCTTGAATCACCGCCTTCAGTCCTAAAACATGATGGCCATCCACCCTATATATGGATGGAGACTTGCTCTCCTTCCAATTAATTTCATATTTATTTATTTAATTTTAAATTGAATTATATTGATTGATCTTCAATACATTTAATTTATTTTTAAATATTTATTATTATTGCAAATTTATGCAATTAAATTGTGGCCATTGATTGAACATACAAAATAGTCTACACCATTGATTATGTGTGCACATGGATTGAGATCCATAGACATCCAATTTGTTATGAAAGAAAGGATAGACCCTGCTCTTTCTTAATAAAAATTGGAAGAGCAATAACTCTCTCTCTCTCTCATTCTCCACCAAATGTCCAAGCCTCCCTCTCTCCAAATGTTGTGGACGTCCACATATTTTGTTGAGAGATCCTGCCATTGTCGCATCATCATTGTGTTGCTAGATCGATTACTCATGGATCTACACCTTCTTCAGTTCTTCTTGATCGTGAAGAAGGATCAGTATTTCATGAGACAAAATCAGGAGATTTTAACCTCGTATAATCAACTCAGATTGCGGGAACTACACATATCATCCATGTACCTTCAAGTCATCCTTTATTGGAGGTCTCTTTACTTAGAGACACGCGAGCACAATCACGCTTCAAGAGGTAATCCTTTGACTCGTTTGTGATCTTGATGAAATAATTTGAGAAGTGTTCTCATATCATGTGATCTCAACTAATTAAAAAAATTAGATTTCGCTGCCTGAGCTACTAGTACGACTAGTCGCTCTTGATCACATGTGATGCAATCTGCATGCTTCCGTGACGCACTAAGGTCCAAACCCTAGCCTTTAGATGAATTATGTACTTCTTGCAATACAACGAGATGATCTGGGATGCCTTGCTCCTGATTTCATCGTACAAAATTATCCTTCTTCATCATGATCCTAAAGAACCAAAGATGAAGAAACTCTACACGAGAATGATGAAATTGATTTGGCAATGTAACAACAGGGTTATCCAACATTAAGGGCATTATCCCTACAAGGGGACAACCTTGTGAGGCAAGGGAGAATATCCAACATTAAGGGCATTATCCTAGTAAGGGGGCATCCCTTTGAGAGAAAGAGATAGGATAGATATGTTGCTCTTTGAATTAATTATATTTTAGAAGGCAGGGTCTGCCCCTCCTTGCATATATTTCGGACCGTTAGGATTGCACTCCTAATTGTTGAATCAATGGCCATGATTAAAGAAGCTCATAACCACTTTTATGATTAGAGTTGATAACAATTATCATTTTAATTGTCCATTTAATCCTCTCAACATATTAACCAATAAATAATTAAAAATAAAAAAATGAATAGGAGGCTCCTAAAAATTGAGAATGTCAACAATGGTTGTTACAACCATAGACGCCACCCTTTTTAGGGAGCTCCTTTTTATTTTGCTTTTATTATAATTATGGTTGCAATATTTCAAAAAACATAAATTTACTTGTTTATTAAATTATTTTGAAATTCAATTATCAATAAATAATTATAAATTATTTGTGGTAATTGTAATAGTCCATTGACAAATGTTGATTATATTTATAAGTCCAAAACTATATGTAAATCATATTTACATTTATTGTATAATGTAAATCCAACTCACATTAACATTAACTTTCTGAATCCTATTCACAATCAAGTCTCAATTGGATAATGTGAATCTTATCAACACTATCTAGTGGTAAGCACTATCCACATTAATCTTATCCAATATAATTAAATCCAATTTATTTATCTCAGATACATCTCTATACATATCCAAAAATAATGTGAATCCTATCCACATTATTCTTGGACAAATGTGGATAACACTATCCAATATAATGCTATCCAGGATAGTTAAATCCAATTTAATTATCCTAAGTTCTCTTCTTCACTTAATGATTCAAACATCATTGAACAGTCCTAATTCTCATATTTATATCTTTAAGAACATTCCTCAAACTCCTTTGAGGATAGTGTGCCTTCTCTACAAATACTTGGAGATAGGGTCAGGATAATTATATACCCATGTATAGTGACTTGGATAATGAGATCTAATCTCATATCCATATCTAGAAGATCTCTTAGAGATGTCTGAGCATGTTAGACAAAGTACCCAATCTTCTTATTACCTCATAATCTAATTCAGATCAATATCCAATATTTGATCTAAGATTGGATAACTAGTTCACTGAGTAGAGTCACTAAAATCTGAACATGTTTCATCACTCCCTCAGAAAGGAAGCGTCATGGTATACAATCATATAAGATCACATCACCCTCGAGTCTTCCTAAAATACATATATCCTGCATACTTGAAAACTATATATAAACCTGAAGTTTTGATCCCATTTTGGATTGTCTCCTTCATGGTTTTATCAACAAGTTTCTCATTTGATCATGGGAGTTGGTAGCGATATATGCTTTCCAAAAGCATCATGCCTAAAATACCTATCTTATTTCCAAGACAAGACGACCAACATTGAATTTTAGTTTATCCCAATATCTCATGAGTGAATTCATGTCTTTCGGTTCAATAGTGAATCTGTATGATCCATTTAAGAGATCATGTTACTCATATGTCCTTGTATGTACATCAGCTCGCTGGTGTATAGACATTGATTAGGTCATCAACCTAATGGTCGGTCAAATGTACATACTTAGACATATAGTAATACATATGTTCCTAGTTAGAGGATACGTTCATGTATCGTGACAGCATACGATAAAGGTCTTGGATATCTTGATCTCACTAAGTCAACTCTTTGATCCGATAACTCCAAATCTTTATTCCTATGCAGAGGATATGAATAAAGAGGTCGGTCATATGTCAGCCTTTGGAGTAAGGATTTCCATCTCCTTCTCAAACTAGAGATCCTTTCTTGATAATCACTTGATGGTGAGATTGAGTCCTCAATCTAACCCTTTAGATATTCAACCATGTAGTAACCTCTATGATCCAACATTTGGATCAACAACTGTATGATATCAAGATGGCCATGGTACATAACCCTAATTTTATGAAGGGATGCAAATTAGTTATTCTTCATTTTAGGTTGAATGATTTGCAATAACTTTTATTACATAATGGCTTGCCATGGTCTCTCATGTTCAACATAATAAATGATCATGCATGTTTCTTTCTCTTCTTGTTCCTAGTTCAACCCATCCTGGTAGATTTTTGGATGTTTAACTATGACCACTAGTAGATGAGTTGAAGGATCTCTGGAAAATTCTTAAGGAGACTTATGATGCAATTTGAATGTAAAAATTCCAAATGAGAGTAAGACTCCCATGGATCATTAGTGATTTATTAACTTATGGTATTCTATCTAGGTGGAGTACACACAGATTACAGAGTTGTCTATATTGTATGGATAAGACAAAGTTGCTTTAACTGTAGCATGATAGAAATCCTTGCTTCTTTGACGGACATAGAGAGTTCCTTCTGATGGATCACCCTTACCGAAGACAGAAAATGAAATTAAAAAATACAATGGAAGTGTCATTATCGTTGCCTACAATATTAGGAGCATAATTGAGCATTCAATTATTACAACTAACGGTGCATGCTGATGATACACTTCATGGTTTTGGGTAGATCATAACTGGATAAAGATGAATATTTTTTGGGAGTTATTGTATTGGTCAAAACTGCTTGTTAAACATAATTTAGATGTGATGCACATAGAAAAATATGTTCAATAATGTATTTCACTCAATATTGGGCACTCCTCGAAAGATAAAAGACAATGAAACACACAAAGGGGTTTAATGAACATATGTGGCCATCTAGATTTGTCTTTGGTAGAACGTGCAAATGGTTCCTTTTACATGCGAAATGCAAAATACACTCTACGAAAAGACTAAGAAAATGAAGTGTGTGCATGGGGCTTAGAACTATGATTTTCAGATGGCTATGTTTTACTATTTCAAAACTAGTTGATAAAAAAAAGAATTTTCTTAAATCTATGAAGAGCCATGATTGTCATGTTTTCATGGAGGAGCGGTTACCGCTTGCATTCAAGGTTTAGCTCCCAAAGATAATTGTAGATGTTTTACGAGTGCATTTTTCATCGAAGATCAGTGTCTATGACATGATGACTGTAGAAAAGAATGTATCGGTCCTTCTATGCAACCCGGAGAAGATTTTTTCACCATCGTTCTTCGATTCAATGGAGCACCTTATGGTACACTTGTTGTACGAGGCTAAGATTGGAGGTCCCGTTAAGTATCGCTAGATGTATCCTTTTGAGAGGTATTAGTAAGTAAATAACATTATTAATAATTATATTTTTTTCTTCGAATGGGTGAGTATGCATAGGTATATGTTCTTTCTGAAATGCAAGGTTCGAAACAAGAACAAGGTCGAAGAGTCCATAACTACACAATACATCATGGAGGAAGTTGCAAACTTATGTTCAATATACGTATATGAGGACATCGAGACCAGTCATAACCACCTTTCATGTAATGATATTCTAACCATATAAGTCGATGTCTATCTTTTTGTGTTTCATCGAGTGGGGAGCAATTTAGAAAGGGAAGGACTCCGATATTAAATCATCATGAAAAAGAAGCGGTCGAGATATATGTTAGAAAATACAGAGCATGTTTCATCATATGTTCAGTACGTATTTTTAGAAAGTAGAGACCTAATGGATTGTAAAATCTTAATGTATTTTTTAATAACGTAGTGATTATAGGAACCAACGTTCAACGAAAGTGAGATGGAAGAAGAGTTTCAGAAGACGTTTGCATCGTGGTTTAGAGAGCATGTTGGACCTGATGAATGGGAAGCCAAAAATATTAACGGGCTTCGCTTTGGGTCCAAATTACACAATGAAATCGTTTAACATCTTCATAATAATGTATCAAGATTCCACTCGTCTGAAGGAGATAAAGGTTTGGTCACATGTAATTCAAGAGTTATGGTATTAAGGTTCTTATTACAGCGAGGAAAACTTGAGCTATTATGAGTTTCTTTGAGAGCTGATTGAACCGAAGTATGACAAACCAACAACAAATCGCCTGTAGTTATTTTCTTGTGACTGATTTGATCCATAACGACGAGTTGATGTAGACTCGCAACATGATATAGTTGAGGTTACTTTTAGTGGATATATAAAAATATTTAAGCCATTTGTCTTGGCTTCTCAGATTGAGCGGAAATGCTAAGTGCCTCAAGTAGGTAAAAAGAGAAAGAAATATGACGTTTAACTGTATTAAAATAGATGACTCGCATGCACATTGACACCAGTGTCGTCTCATAAGAATGTCAAGTTTCGATATATTTATTGATTTCCAAACGAGTACATCTACAATAAATTTCATTACTTCCTAGGTGATAGGTTAGTGAATTCTAAGAACATCATCTCTTACTAAACATTTATTTTTTAGTCTCAATAATTTTATTATTCAATAATAATTTCCTAAATTATATTCACTGCAATGATGATGGTCATGAGAGGAGGCGACTCTTCATTCATGAGAGGAGGCTCTGGAAGATGTTCTGGTTCTCGAGACAGGGACTGATCATCTGCATCCCATCATGAGGTAATAAATGTTTATAAAAAATGTCATATATTTTTAGTTCACGTTATTATTTTTGTTTTATAAATATGTCTCGATATGTTATGGTGTTGATTTTCTCTTACATTTGGCAGATCATGGGATCCATAATTGAGTGCATTTGGTTAGAAAGGCGTCTCTCTTGGAATAGATGTGCCCACACACCTTCTCCAATATGTAGAGCCTACTCCGACCCGTCCATCCCCTTCCGACGGTCATCAGCCTACTCTGCAGTCTTCATGCCACGATGACAAGCTGACGCCAAATGTGGAGTATGTTTGCGGATCCCCTACCATGACTCATCCTTCTATCTTCCAATCGTGTCCCCAGTTAAATTTTCTTCTTGAAGCTCCTACCCAATGGGTATATGTTTCCTACATTTCTGAATTTACATATATTTCTAGTCTACCATGTCAAACTTATATGATGAAGTTATAAGATATAGTTATACACTGAAGGATCAACATAATTTAGTGAAGGAGCTATGCAAGGTCTGGAAGAGGTTCCAAGATTGTGAGGACTATATATAGACTTGTATGAGTTCGTCTAACTAGCAATGGATCTTGGACGGTGTCTATGTGAGCAAATTCATCTGTATCTATTTGATAGTTCTTTTGACTATATATGTTTGGTAAAAATACTTATCATCTGCATAACACCTACGACATCCACCCCGAGCACACTCGAGAGATGTTACTATCCCTTTGACTCAGTTATCCAGTAACATGATCACATATAGCATTTACATGGTAAGAAAGGTTGCATTAACTAAGCTGGATGGGGATATTAACTGGAAGAGGGTGAAGGAATTCTTCTAAGGTACTAAGTATTTTCTCATTGATATTTTTCATATAGTATTTTACATCCTTACAATATTTTCTTACAAACAGATGGAGTCGATATTGTGATCTCTTTGCTATTGAGGATTCTGAGAGGCGTTCTATTATAGGAAGTACCAAAAGAGGGAAGCAAGATATCAAATCTAATAGCAATGTTAATAGCTTCAGGTTAGTGAGGGATGAATTGGTACATATTCATCACAATTTAGAATCTCACTAACTTCAATTTGATTGTTAATATCAATTTTTGTGATATCACGTAGCTGCACAACGTGAGCCGACACTTAGGGAATGGTGCGTGAAGTGGTATGCAAAAGAAGTCTGGGCTATGGCGATGAGTTCTTCTCAGATGTTCACAATCTTTTAATTATTGGCTAGAAACTTTAAGTGTATATTACTAAAAGATGTCTTTAACAGGATCGCTACGATGAGCTCTTTGTAAGGAAGTATGACTTCCTTGATGTTGAGGATCACCCTCTATTTGACGCCAAGGTCTAGAAAGAAGTGATTGATTGATGACATGTTAGGCCCAATTTGTGGCAAGCCTTGAGGGGACTTGTTGAACGAAGAAAATTGGGGGCTTAATTTAATTGAATTATTAAGTATCGATGTAACCCTAATTATCCTACAACAACAAAAATATTTAATTCTCAAGCTAAAAATAAAAGAAATGTAAGCAAGAGAAATTGTTATCTTTTTACTTGTACAGCATTCATGATCGAACTCAGGGAGCCTACAAATATCCCGAGAGTTATTTAAATCAAAGAAAAGCAAATGAAATAAAAAGCAGGAAACTCAAGAAGATTACTCTGGATTTTTATTGATTTTTCTATTTTAATTTTTTTTAGAAATTTTACTTTTATATTTTTTTAATGTTGTTCTTATTTGTATTTTTTAAATTTGAAATTTTACGAATGTTTATATCATTTTTTACAAAAGAAAACAACCTAATAACATATAATATAAATAAAAGGAAGGAATGAAGGATTTTTTGTATTTTTAAAATATAGCAAAATATAAAAAATCAAAAAAAAATATTTTCGTATTTTTAATATTTTTCTACTATTTTGTGATTTTTCGAGAATTTTTAGATTTTTTAGGTTTTTCAAATTGATTAAAAATAAGAAATTGAGTAAATAATAAATAATGAGAATGTTTTTATGATTTTAAAATAAGAAATGAAATCAAAAAAACAAAGAATTTATACATAATTAAATAGGATTTTTCAAATTTTCAAGAAAGCACTTTTATGAATTGTTTTTGATTTTTTTATGATTTGGTATGAATTTTTTAATGTTTTTAATGTTTAGTTATTTTTTTGGTTTTTATAAAGAATTTTAAGATGAAATTTATACAGAAAATAAAATAAATAAAAACACATAAATAAAGTTTTTCAGAGTTTTTGAAAATATTTTTGTAATTTTTATGGATTTTCTAACGCAAAAAGAAATTATTTTTATGGTTTTTGAATTATTAAAAATAATAATATAAATGAAATGAAAAACAAAAAATACTGATAATAAAAGGTATTATCAAGAGTCTAGGATAAATTTTAGGGATTTTTATGAGGGTTTGTTATTAGGGATTTTTTATGAGGGTTTGTTATTATTAAATGCAATTAACATGTAAAATAAAACACTGCAATTCAAGGGCTTAAACACAATTAATTATATTCCTATGAATAAAGACTGAATAAAATGATCAATTGTAGGGGCATGCCCACAATTTTCCATTAAAAAGCTCGTGCCAATACACGTAAGTTGCACTAGCATGGACTCTTATGTGATAATTTATTTCAAGGGGGTAAACAATAATAAACAGATATGGCATTTTATTGCAAAAAGTCCAGATAATCACGAGCACAACACGTGTTGCAATTCGAAGAAAACTAAATTGCAAACAAAATAAATAACAAGGGCTTGCATGCAAATGTTCAATCTACAACAGAAAGACATGTGTCCCATTGGGGACTTATTAGCAAAATATAAAAACAGAAGGGATGGAGATGCAACGTCATCGAGGCTGACACGACGAAAGGAATGGTTCTGATGTGCGCTAGATCTAATCTTGTATTTGGGATTTGTGCACACACAGATGCTTGGATCTGATCTAAGATCTAAATCAATAGTGGGCGTTTGGGGCTTTTTGGATGATGGAGATTTGACCTGGAGACATCGTCCTTGATCCAACGACGATTGGGTGCGTTGGAAGAACTCGGATGAATATCATCACCGACGTCTTTCAATCGGTTTGAAATGAGTCGATCTTGATCACGAGCTCCTCTTGTAGGTTGGTAAAGCTTCCAGTAGATCTCCTCTACCGATCGGATGTGATGACGATGCTCAATGATGAATGATCAAGGTCGTAGAGCTCTAAGTGGTCGGCGACTGAAAATGAGCTCCAAATATCTAAAACACCTCCAGTTTGGCCCTGTGCACCTGCAAGTTATTGCTATTGCTAGGAGAAGGTCCTCAGACACATTATTAGGCATAAACACAAAGCAATATGAGCAGGAGGATGACTTCAATGTAGGTTGTCATAAAGGGAGTCGGGTCTCCATATCCTAGATGATCTAGGGTATCAGAAGATGGAGAGAAGGGCGAAGAAAAATCGTGCGATGATGTTCGGGGGTCGAAAAGAACAATGGATGCACGGTGGAGCTCCAATCAAGCAGATCGGAGCTTGATGGAAGTTGATTGAAGTTAACCCTAAACTTGAATCAAAAACAAAATTGATAATGAAAAGGAAACTAAAGCTAGACTAATCAAACCTACAGATGAAATGATGGACGAAATTCACCTCAAACCGCTATGTAAGGTGGAGAAACGAAACGCGGCGGTAGAACTCATGCCACGTGTTGGACCTCTATCTCCTACAACTCCTCGTGCTCCCGGATGAAGGGATCAATGACCTATCACAACCTTGACGTCCATGCACCACCCTCAGGCGAGAAATCGCAGCGAAAAAGGATCAACCGGTGATGGGAAGGATATCGATATATAAATAGGCATGAGTCTGGTGATTTTTTAAATTAAAAAAAATGTGAAATCCAAGGCATGAAAGAAGGAGTTGATGAGTTGGCGATGGTTAGGGCTAACGAAGTGGAGAAGAAGGAGGGGGAGTTAGTGATTGTAGCATGCCGAAAAAATGGGGGAAATGAGTCCGACGAGCGGAAGAGGTTGTCCAGGCTGGAGATTGAGGAATCAACCCGGGACAACAAACATGGGTTCAACCAATCAGAGCCAAGTCTACTACATCAAAAAAATGTTAGGCAACAAAAAGGCTAAAAATGAAATAAATCAAAATAAAATCGAAATTGAATTCAAATAAAATTATTTTGAAAATAAAAAATGTTAGTAATTAAATTAGCTTATTTATGGAAATTTTTAATGAATTAAATAAAGTATATACATAGGTAAAAATAAATAAAACATGTTATTCATAGGTATATATACAATACTTGGATTTTTAATATATTATTTTTACAAATATACATATAATTTAATAACTTGTTATTTTACAATATTTTACAAGGATTTTAATGATATTTTTATTTTATTTTTATGGAATAATTTATTAGGATAAATACATATAGGTATTTTATAATATACATAGTAATATATATATAATATACACATGATTTTATTTTTGTTTATTTTGGTTTTGTGATTTTTATTTGTTTATATAAGTCAAATACAATATATACAAATAGTTAAAATACAATATATATGAAAATACAAGGAAAATAAATATACATATAATATACAATAACACCCCAAAAGGCCGCATTTCACATCTTAACTTTGATTTTTTATAGATTATTTAATTCTAAGTACAGTAGAAGTGACTTTAATTCATTTTCAGTTTTTATGGAGAAGATATTGATCTAACAAGTTGTGCTTTGTGGATTTTTTTTAAAGTTTTGTTATTTACAAATTGTACAATGGTTCTTCTTGCAATTATTTTTAATATTTACAACTTATTTTTATGTACAAGTTCAGAGAAGAAGATAATATAATTTGGAGTGAGTTTGATGATGAATAAATTAGTGTATAAAATATGTGATATATATGGTGATAAACAAGCGATGCCTATGTGTAGACGAGAATTGATTTTGTTGATTATTTTGGTGGTTAGGCCTTATCTCCTCCTACTTTACTTCTTGTTGATCATGTCAAGTCTTGACCTTCTCTCTGGGTTAGAGTTAGTCTGTATTTATTTCATATATACAGTCTTTGGTTTCTTTATTTTTCCTTTATTTCTTTATTTATTTATTTTAAGTTAAAATAGTGATAAGTATGTATTATTTACGTAGGAATTAGGGTTAGTAAAAAGAGAGATTTATCGATATTTACATGTGTTTTATAAAGTATTTTAAGCTAAATAAATGAATAAAGACGATGAAATGCAGTTTCATCAGGGATCCACCCCAAATTCTCGTCGGAGTGTAGATACGACACTCCATGTGCTACGAGTTTTTATGGTCCACCACCATCGTAGCATACGCAGCCATCTATTATGTCTGCTCTAGACCTGACACAGATTAGCTAGATCTCCACAAATACTGAGAGTGATTCGAGCTTCATGAGTGGCATAGAGAACTGACTCAGTGTCCTAAAATCTCGGTTTGTTGCTCGATAATATTACATATGTCATATTTTATTTACATTACGTGATGGTGTTACTGTAGTGTTTTCTTAGAATATAGGAGTAATCGTGGGGGTGGAAATAAGGTCGTAGACCATCACGATGATCAGAGTGACGAGGATGAGGATGACAATGAAGATGGGGATAAACCTATGTTGAGATGTAATGGTCAGTTCATCGTAAAGTCATCATCTGGGAGAAGTGAAGGAGAGAGAAGAGAGGGAGTGACAAAGGGAGAGATAAAACAATAAAGGGAAGGGGATCCTTCACATATGGAAGAAGTGATATAATGTGACACTCGTGAACATTATAGAAATCTTCTTGTAACTTAACTTTTGAATTTTATAACTCTTAGTCATTAACATTATGGTTTTATGTTGAGAATTTCTGTGTGATATAATTGTGTTGTGCGTATGTAAATGTAGACATAAGTTGAATGTGGATATACTTATGATATAAGTTGAGAATGTGCTTGGGATATGTTAGAAAATATGAATGGAAGTGTATCAGAGAAATAGAATAAAGAACAAGAAGAACACATGATTTAATGTGGAACCCTACTCCCTAAGGAGCGGGATGAAACCACGGGAGAATGCCTCAAAGGGTTGATATATGCATCGCACTTTTTCACTGGATATAGAGGGTGAGGGGCTTCTTACATAGTCCTCACTGAGTCTCCACATCCCACAACCGGTAGATGTGGGGCTAAGCAAGTGGATGTGTTAAATGGATCCTGGAGTGATCCATTTACCCATCTACACCATAAGTGACACATAACACACATCAACATGATATAATGTTGTGCTTGAATGTGAATGTGGATTCTATGTAATTCTTTTATTTTTGTACATGTATGATTTTTGTGTGCTTGTACAGATATACGTAACAGTGACGGAAGAGAGAAAGGATCGATGAAATTGAACCATGTACTGGTTTTTTTGTTCTAGAATCAGAAAATACGACTACATGTAGTCCCCTATGTGGTTGAATATTTTACATCTTGTATATGTTGGAAGAAATTGTTACGAGCACGTGGGACCACAGTTCTCACATGCATCTAGCACATTACGACTACAATGCGATTGTAACCGCATTTGCAGCCCTACAAATGCTGCCATACCACTTGTGATGACATGTAGTCATATATGGATAAAATAAGCACAATACAAGCATCATGCGAATAGAATGAGACTACATTCATGCTCTCATTATCTGCAGTTTCTTATAGTGTGTCGGAGACTAGCAACAAGAAGGACCACTCCATATCCAACATCAGAGTGCCATTTCAATAGAGCATCTTGTGCATTATCGTGTACTTGATTGGAGAAGAAGAGAAGATCCAAAGTCTTGGGTGCACCGTTGGTTCGAACCTCTTATCACAACAAGTGGTTGGCAGTGGTCATTTGTGTCCTAACTTTTTTCTAATTACCCTAACGTCCATTTGTGAAGTGAATGGATGACAACTAACCCAAGGGGTACAATGACAGTAATGCAAGCAGGTAGGTGCACAATTGATATTCCAAAAAAGGAAGGGGCATAACTCATATCGTAGAAGTTAAGAGGGGGACAAGTGTAAAAAATCATAAACTGAAGTTAGCGAATATCATCTTTTGCTTTTAGATGTTATACTCTTTTTTACTCAAATTTACAACATCTTTTATGTAATACAAGTGTATAGCCCGTGTTTTGTATGGAAAATTACGTATACAAAATACAGTAGTTACAATCATTTTGACTTAAGTAGTAAATTTGCACGCATTTAAGTTATATATGAATTGTTAAATATCATACAAGTTGATTTAGAATTAAATGAGCTCATTTCCTCCCCAACAACCAAAAGGTCCCATCAAAAGTTGTCACTAGTCATTTGCATTCATATTCGAGTTGAGGTGGGGGACAAAGAACTATGATATGAAAGTGACTAATTTCAACTTGGCAAGGAAATCAGATCCACCCACTTCCACGACTCATGATTGTCACATATATCTAATATACGTTGATATCAGCTTCAACTTAGTCCCATCAGAATTTTTCTATCTCATTATCATCTCTAACAGTTTTTCCCTCCAAAGCATCCATTGATATCAGCTACACCACTGCCATCTTTGATTGCCTCGAGGTATATAAATTATTAAAATGAGGATTGAACTTGCTTCTATTCTGTGGTGGTTGGGTATTGCACATTTCATACAAAAGATCAAAGTTCACACCATACAAACTATAATTTTCGAAAAAAAAGGAGGATTGCTCAAAGCTGCAGCTACTGCTAGAAAAATGAATGAGCTGGTCATTATCCAACCCTATGCCATTTGACATGAGATGAACCCGTTCATTTTTTACCAGTATTTCCTAATATTTTGAGCGTAACAGTTATTGTTTACAAGTGGTATATCATATTCTTACTACTAGTAACTACTTTCAGAAAAAAATCTTAAATTCATACAAAATGATTGTATTATAAATCGTATTACTAGTGTCATTTTTATTCTTACTAATGTTCATTTCCTGTGAATCTAAGGTTTTCTTCATATGAAAATAGTTACTAATAGTAAGAATATGATATAACAGTTGTAAATAAATAAGCATCGAAATCAAAATGATAGAAAATATTGGTAAAATATGATCGAGCTCATCTCATCTCAATTGGACACAAGGCCCATTGGATAAGTACCATATATATATAGAGAGAGAGAGGTTAATGGGGCCGCCCCCTGGGGGTAGCCAACATGGCTGCCCCCGCGCCATTTTCGGCGCTTTTTTTATTTTTTTTCAAAAAATGTCGCCATGTATATTCATCCCTATATCCCTCCTACATGTCATTCGAATTTCGTCGGAAACAGAGACTCCTACGACCTCCATCTAGACAATCATTTTTTAACGGTAACAGAATTTTTTAAATCGACACCATCAAGATGGAGACCGTAGGAGTCTCTGTTTCTGACGAAATTCGAATGGCATGTAGGAGGGATATAGGGATGAATATACATGATTTTATTTTTCAAAAAAAATAAAAAAACGCCCGAAATATGGGGCGGGGCAGCCATGTTGGCTGCCCCCAGGGGGCAGCCCCATTAAATCCATATATATATATATATATATATATATATATATATATATATATATATGGATTTAATGGGGCTGCCCCCTGGGGGCAGCCAACATGGCTGCCCCGCCCCCTATTTCGACGCGTTTTTTATTTTTTTTTTGAAAAATAAAACCATGTATATTCATTCCTATATCCCTCCTATATGCCATTCGAATTTCGTCAGAAACAGAGACTCCTACGGCCTCCATCGAGATGGTGTCGATTTAAAAAATCCTGTTACCGTTAAAAAATGACTGTCTGGATGGAGGCCGTAGGAGTCTCTGTCTCGGACGAAATTTGAATGGCATGTAGGAGGGATATAGGGATGAATATACATGGCAACATTTTTTGAAAAAAAATAAAAAAAACGTCGAAAATGGCGCGGGGCAGCCATGTTGGCTGCCCCAAGGGGGCAGCCCCATTAATCTCTCTCTCTCTCTCTCTCTCTCTCTCTCTCTCTCTCTCTCTATATATATATATATATATATATATATACATAGGTTGCACTTGTATTGAGGTGGCACCTTTCCTTGATTATGGAAAGGTGTCATCTTAAGCCGTTGGATGATGAGTGTACAAATGAGATTGAAACCACTAGGTGGTTTTTGTGCCAACTAACATTCCTAAATTTGAGCGGATTAAATTAGTGTCAATTTAGTCAAATACGCGTCATTGAACATTCTATATTTAGCAAAACCCGAGAAGTGTATATTGTAGTTTCCAGAAAATATGATGGAATAAAAGCTTGCATTTTGAAATAATTGTTGTCAATTTACAAAGATGGATATGTTTTACAATCATGTGTTGTAAACTACAAAAATCATAGTCACTGATGTAAGGGATAAAAGCTCAAATTCGACAAAATTGGTGTATTACGTATAGGTATGTTTCCTAAAATATAGGGAGTTTTTTATAATGGCCTAATTAATTGATGTACACGTGGAAAATATTCCTATAATGACGGGATTTTTTTTACAACTGTATTTTCAAATATATCGGATGTTGTAAATTGCGAACGTATTAAATATTATATACATCATATGCATATTATTTTTAGAAGGATTTATATATGAGGTATATTTTTAATCCGCAAATTAGAAAATGCACGTCATAGTACATGTTGAATCTCATTTCATCCAACATTCTTTGGAAGCAATATTTGTAAATTGCAATATTTTCTTGTACATTAGAGGTATATTTTTTACTTACAAAATTAGAGGTATATTTTTAATCCACAAATTAGAAAATACACGTCATAGTACATATTGAATCTCATTCATCCAACATTCCGTGGAAGCAATATTTGTAAATTGCAACATTTTCTTGTAAATTTTGTAGTCTCTTTTGCAAACCACATTTGATTTATTTTGAAAATTTTGCAGTCTTTTTTTAGAATATTATATGGGGGTAACGTTTGTAAAATGTGATATTATTTAGTAAATTTTGTGGTCTCTTTTGTAAAATACATGTGATTTTTTGTAAAATAGACGTCTTATTATTAATGTATAAATTATTTTATATGTCCATCAAACGTATTTCCCAATATCATGGGTCCATTGAAATTTGTCATCCATTGTAAAGTTTGTGTAGATTTTGTAAAATCCACGCTCCCATTTAACAATTATGTGCTAATCTGCAAAATAAAAAATCAGTCAGTAGTTTATCATTTATTTCTAAAAAGGATAACATGTAAAAAATACATGCAGAATTGTAAATCAATGAATCAAAATATCAATTATACAATCAATTATGTAAATTAGTAGATCAAAAGGTAAAATATACCATCATATTTGATATTTAATCCATCCAATTGAATCTGTAAACTTCATCCCTTTAGTATTTAATGCACAATAGATGAGATTTCATCTAATTTTATTTTTGCAAAATACATTACCTTCTAGGCAAAAATATAACAAGATGCACAATCTTCTATAATAAAAAATTACTTATTGATACTAGCAACCTGAGACGTGTTTAATATGTAAACAAATATTTACATTCTGAATCAACTATTTCTTTCTTTTGGGTGATATTTTCATTCTCTATCTACTGGATTCAATATATAAACAAAACTCAAAAATAAAAAAAAAGAAAAGTGTGATTAACTCAAAAGTACATGGGAAATCAAATTTACAAACAATTGAATATTTCAGAAAATATGATTGAACTCAAAAGAACAAAAAGTGTGTTGAATATTCCAGAAAATATGATTGAATAAAGCCTCGCGTTTTGAAATAATTGTTGTCAATTTACAAAGGATTGATATATTTTTACAATCTTGTGTTATAAATTACAAAATCGTAATAACTTTTCGAAAAAACATCCAATCATAACCAGTAGTGATCGGGAACACTGATTAAAAAATAAAATAAAGGAGAAACTTTGAAAATTGGATTGAGATGAAATCAAAACAAAAAGAAAAATCAAAATCCAAATAAAAAACAAAAGCAATCTAAAATAACCTGGAACTTGATTAATAGATGAATAAAAAGAATAAGAAAACATACTAAGAACATACATCGTCCTCTGTGCACAACCACCTCATGTTGCTCCATGCATCATCGTCGTCGTCGTGCATCGTCATCGTCGCACACCACCATCATCTCTATGCACATCCGTCGCCTCTACGTCGAGGGAGGACGAAAATCTGGAGAGGAAGCATGCCCCCATCGAATTTTGTTTTGGGAATTTCGAGTAATTGAGAGGCTTGATTATGATGGATGTTATATTTAGAAAATAAATTCGAGTAATTAATGAGCAATGAGATAATGACGCAATTAAATAGAATATTCAATTTTGTTGCTAAATATAGCGAGTTGGATATTATTTGGATGGTGGTTTTGGATTTAATTTGGTGGTTTTGTTTATAACCGTTGATCAAGATCTAACAGATTTTATGCAATGTCATACCATGATTGTGGTGAGATGCCACCTTAATTCAAGTTTCCCCTATATATATATATAGAGAGAGAGGGTAAGAGGGACGATCCTGTGAGAGCCAAAATTGGTGAGAGCATGAGAGGAGTGATTCTGGACCACAAGATTCTGTCTTCTTTCTCCTAGTTGAATCTTGTGGTCCAGAATCACTCCTCTCATGCTCTCACCAATTTTGGCTCTCACAGGATCGCCCCTCTATAGGGTAAAATGGGGCTGCCCCTATGGGGGTAGCTAACCCTCCGCCCTATTTTTTATTTTTATTTTTGAAAATTTCTTTCGTGAATTCTCATCAACATATCTCTATATTATGTCATTAAAATTTCGTGCGAAACAGAGATTCCTACGATCTGCATCCAGACGGGGTCGATTTTAGCAATTCTGTTACCGTTAAAAAATGATTATCTGAATGAAGGTCGTAAGAGTCTCTGTTTCATACGAAATTTTAATGACATAATATAGGGATATAGTGATGAAATTCCACGAAAGAATTTTTCAAAAAAATAAAAAAATGAGAAAACTGAGGCGGGGGTCCAAGTTAGCTCCCCTAGGGGGCAGCCCCATTTAACCCATATATATTTGTGTGTGTGCATGCGTGCGTGCGTGTGTGTCAAGATGGGGCTGCCCCGACTTCCATTTTTCTGCAAATTTCTTCATTTTTTTTAAAAACATCAACTTGTATATTCATCCCTATATCCCTCCTATATGTCATTCGAATTTCGTTAGAAACAGAAACTCATATACCCTCCATCTAGAACATGCAATTTTAATGATTTTAAAATTGCTGTAGGATTTTAGCCCCATGGATCTGTTACTGTTGCAAGAACTATAGCCGACTAGATTTATTTGGGTGTGTATATGTGTTATATGTGCTATTATTGACAATAGTTGTTGTGATGATTTGGGCTACGTTGCTATTTCTGGTTGCGGGTTCGATTATAATTGACTTCACTTCTTTGTAAAAGTGGACCTGACTAGATTTATATGTAGACATATAGTTCATGTGCTAACAACGACAATAATTGATATCGGAGTAGCGGTTTGGGTTTCTTTAATTCTTTTTAAAATGATGGATTTTCGATGGTTTTTAAAAGTTTTGGAGCTTCAGTGGATGTTTAAATTTTATTAGTAAATTGAGTTTTAATATGTGATTGACATTTTGATTATTGCGTGGTTTCTCCGTAGCCCTTTTCGTATCTGCTTGTATAAATAATACTTCCTTATCTATATGTCCCTTCTTTAGGAGATCATATTCCTAAAATATACGAAAGAATTGGATAATAGTCATAAACTTATGACTTTTGCATGGATGATACAATAAATATCGAATATTACCTTCATATCCTTCTGTTTTATATGTTTGCATGGATGATTCAATAAATATTTCTTTATTTGATGTCAATATTTAAGAGATATATGAGTTAATTTCAAGTCTTCTCGGGATGTAGTACTAAAATGTAGTGGATTTCACAAATTAGATTTGTGATTAATTGGTATTGTGGCCATGCTATCTGGATATTGTAAAGTATAAATGCTAGTTCGAATCTTCCTATAGTAAAGTTTTCATAAGCTGATTATATATGTATTTCTTCTAAATGTCGAAGCTATAAGTTGAATCTCATCAGCATATATAAATATTAAATGAAACATTCATGTTGCCATTGAGTTGGCCATGCACGCCCTGCAAACCACGGCGAGCAAGATTCAAATATATACGGCTTGGTTAACAACAAACACTTGAAGAAGTTGACATCCACAAATGTACAAAAACAAACTGTAAAATTTACTACTTGAGAGAAGACAGGAACCGCGCATTTGCTATATTCAAATTCAAATCTCTGTGCAAAATGTATCTGAATGTAGATTTGCAGGAAGACCATTGTACATGCTTCTCGAGTTTGCCTTTGAGGCATTCTTGGAGGGAACTCTGATGGTTTCTTGGTAAAGAATTACAGACAACTTCTATGAGAGATTGAAGATCTAAGGAAGCATCTTTGGCATATACTTCAAGAATTTCCGGCAACGTGATGCTGTCCCTGTTGAGGAAGATGTTAGCCCGAATGTATTCTTCGCTTGCAACTTTGAGTTGTTCGTTTACATTCTTGGCGGTGTAAGTTCGGATCTGCGAAATATACATTAAAAGGATATGCCATTTTGTTTAAAAATCTTCTAAGAAGTGGAGGAAATTGAGAGATACATACAGGAGGGTCTGAATACGCTCCCATTGAATGCGCGAAATGTACTAAAGGCTCTGGACGCTCAACTGCATATGGGTTGTTGTTAGTGCTTGTTAGCTTCATCGGTGACGAGAAATTTAATCTTGAACTCTGAAGAAGATAAGATGGGAAACTTAGCAATGTTTTAAGAGAAAGTTTGGATGAGGAAGAGTGGATTTCTAAACATGACTTAGAAATGCTCTTACCGTCACATAACAGGGATCAATAATTAAAGCATGGCAAGCACCTTTAGACTATTCCATTGACGAGGTGGTGAATGGCTAAAATAACTTAAAAAATCTTTACACATTGTGGGTTGATAAGTAAAAAAAACATGTGGTAGAGATATACACACATCAGATTTTGGAGGATTAACTCTAAAAAATTTGCAGTCAGAACCTGCAGACTCAACAATAATGCCACATACAAAAGAAAATTATATATAGCTCTAACCTTGCGACGGGTACTGCAACCAAAGATGGAACTTTGGATCTCAAGCATCGAAGTTTCTCCCACCCACATTATATGATTTCTGAAAACAGATAAAGGTTATAATATCTAAGAAGCAATTTATATCTTATTGATGAAAAAATACAGGTACCTAATTGCCTTCAGTATCAACGGAGCGATTCTGATTTGATTATTCTGGAGCCCAAAAGCAATAAATGCCTGTCGATAATCTTCAATATTAGTAGGAATTTTCTGAACTCATTAAGAGTCAAATACAAAACTACTCAAATCTACCAAATCAATATCATCATATGATCTCACGGGCAGTCTTGAGTTTGCTATGTCAGAATTTGGCTGCCACCTATAAACTAATTGATTATGTCTTACATCACCATGGCATTGTGAATGTTTATCCAAAATGCTAGCTTCTCTTCATGTCCCAGTTTGCTTGGATCAACCATTTCTAGACGTCTAATGAGATTCCTGAAATGTGGGTGTACACAAGTTATACAAGTATAAAAGATGCTGATGTGTATATAACCTTGAATAGTCCAGACATCTGTGCTGATATGCTATGAAATATAATCTGCATATGCAGCGGAGGCAGAGCACCCAACAAAGTTGGATCGGAATTGAGGCACCAATTATCCAAGTATCTGGTCAAACTCGAGTAGTTGGAAACTTGTTACTTGATGTGCACACCAAGTAACATGGATGTAATTGACTTTGTTATCAATCCAACTAATTTTGGTGGATTTTGATTGACGTTTCATTTAGAGTTTTTTAAAAAATGTATACTCTAAGGTTATGTATAGTCCATGTAACTCCATTTTTAAAACTCACATTCGACATCCTTCCACACTTTACCCATGGTTTTCCCTTCTACACAATGGAAGTATTTTTCACATAAAGGCTTGTCTTATGATATTGTTTCCTTGGTTTACTCTACATTTAAATGAGCCTACATGAATTCCATGCACGAATATTTTCTCTTATTATAGGATAATTGGCATTCTGCAAGTTGACCCTCCATTCTCCCTGACTCATTATATTTCTTTTTCTTTGAAAGAATTTAATTTGATCTGCTAATTTTAATAAAATCACTATGATATCTATAATATTAGTGTCATCGTAACATTCTAACATTTAAAACATGAAGCAAACATATGTCAAGAACTTGATCAGTCAATATTACCCTTTTTTACCCCTTTTTCAACCATTATGCACACCAATAATGCCTTTTTTATTAAAATATCCTGCTAACTGAAAGTTTTTCTTAATACTAGTTAATCCCCATAAATTTCTTGTATTATAAATAATGTCACTTTTGTTCACCCCAAGTCATATGTTATGTCAAAATGTCACCCTAAGTACATGTTTTCATTTCAGTAGAAAGTCATATTCTGCCATTTTATTCAGAGGGGTTAGAATGGGGGAGAATTAAAATGAAAATATACTATCAGTTCTATAACCAATGAATGTAGGACCATCTACCTGTGATTATCCAATAACGATGCTGCACATTTGAATCTATTCCTGTCAATAGATATGCGAGAGATCTCAATCATTGCAGGAAATGGATCATATCTTTCCTTTAGTGGACTCTGCATTTTCATAACTGAACCGTGGACTACAAATGTCAGATCGATCCTGCAGCGAAAATGTGCTTGACAATGACAAAGATGAAAAGGGAGAAGAAGACGCTGATTGGGAAACTTCGGCATCACTTAGTTTGTAGTATACAGCAGAGATGCATTTGATAAAATCCTCGGAAAGTTTACATGGAGTCTCAAGCACATTTTCTCTCAGAAGCACAAATATGATCAGCAAGGGTCTGGTTGCATTTAGTAGTTTTAATTTCCTGTAAAAGCATGTACTGTAATCAGATCATTGACATGAAGTTTTTTATTCCATTGAAAAGATAAGATCGTGTAATATCTGGTGTAGACTTGGTTAATTATATTACTATATGTAATTGAGTTTACGATTTGTAAAAGACGAAATAGTTCATTACTTCCAAAGAATAAGAAACATACTGCCCAAAAAATATAAATAACAGCTGCAATAATTTTTTAATCTTGCAATTATGTTGGAGGCACGGCTTATGCACATGTAGCTTGTCGTAACACTTGGGAAAGAACTCCAGTAATAACTTCTATGAAGCAAAAAGTAAATAGGAAATAAGTGGCTAATTGCATATTGTATATCTTTATTATACCTATTTCCCTCAACTTTTATTGTATAGTAAATGGCTTAGAGTTAAGGAATAAATCATTTAAAATACTCTATGTCCACTTTTTATCATAACATCCACGAATCGTATACATCTTCCCGGTGTTTTCACCAGATGTCAAACGCCCTCTCACATTTGCACATGCCCGTGCATGGCCATTGTAACATCCGGGTCCGTACAAACCTGAAACCGACCCGATTAATAGTTCGAGTGGCTAATTATATTCAATTAATATTGAATAAACCCTAAATCGATCAATTGATCGCAAATCAAAAGCCATTCGGTCGCAATCGACTAAAAGTCGGTCGCATCGTAATGCGTGCCGCGAAAAAGCCGCATAATGAAATTGGAAACCGCAAAATAAACCGAGACCATCATAAAATCCGATTAGATGAAACAATACCAACGGAATCAACCGTTCGTAAATCGCAGATCGTTTGACATTTTTAAATCACAAAATTTAACTCCAAACCGAAACCGTATCTAAAAAATTTCGGGGATACAAAACCGACCAAAAGTATATCAATATTAGACTCATTTTGATCGTTGTTCAGAGACGATCAAATCAAGATATTTCGCGTCGAAATCCGAAATTTGAGGCACTAATACAGGCAATATTAACATTTTAAATAAATAAGATAAAATAAAAAATAATTTTAAATTAAAATTTCATGTACAGTAGCAGACTACTGCTGTATAAAAAAATAAATGAAATGAAAATTCATCTGATATTGCTAAATGATGTCATTAGTGTGTTTCATCAATGACATCACTATTGGTGATGCCATTTTAAAAAAAGAAGAGAGAGAGAAAATGGGAAGGTTCCAAGAACCTTCCCCCTTTCTATCTCTCTTCTTTTTCTCCTATTAAGCCATTCCAACGTGAGAAGATCTCTCTTATTTTATCTCTTTTCCTTTCCCAAAATTCCCCATTTCCTTCTCCCCAAATTTCCAGCCGAATGACTGCTGGATACTCATATTCTTGTTGCCAAAACCTGCAACTATTCTCCATTTACAGACCTGCATGCAAGGTTTCTTCATTACCTATTCTTCTCCAGGTGATCTTTCCATCTTAGAAAATTCTAGTTCAAAATTTCCACTGCTTAATTCCAACTCCAGAATTTCAATATTTCCAAATTCAGATTTTATTTCTCCAATTTCAGAGTTCCTGGTTTCCATTTTGTGCAAAATTAATCTCCAAATCTGGAGATTTTAACGTCCTATCCCTTTTCCTTCCTACTTGCTGTTCTGCATGTGATTTCCACTTTATTTTGCTCTCTCTTCCAAATTAATCTGCCTATTTCAATTCCCTTTCATATTGTTAATCAGACTTGGATTCTGATGTTTTATATTATGGACAAAGAATATTAATACTTGATTTCTTGGAACACCTGGATCCCACGCTTATCACATAAATAATTCATGGGGTTATTCATAATTTGGAATCCTAATAGAAGTCTACTCCCTGTTTGCTCTGATTACGGTCGAAGAAATAATAATAAAAAAAATTAATTGAGATGCAAGCATAGTCTGAGATACATTTTAATTGTCTAGTGGTAGTACAGTGTGTCTACCATACAAAAGACCAGGGTTCAAATCCCACTTTTGTAGTGGTTGCGTTAGGTAGTCGAACGACCAACGTAAAAAATAGTCAAACCTTTCAACATGGATTTGAGCAAGAATCCATGTAGCCGACCCTACTTATAGTGGGAGAAGGCTTAGTACATTTTTTAGATGCAAGCATAATCTGAGATACATTTTATTAAGAAGCAGTTTCCAGATAAAAGGACGGGGTGAATTTAGTTGATGTGAGATGAGTTTATTGGTGAACAGGACCCTCATGAAATCTTGGCATCGAAAATCATAGGTTAATATGTTGTCTGAGTTATTCTGTATGATTGATGAGCTTATCACTTGATATTCCGGAAAGCTAAAGATGTTACTCATTTATATGGGAAACGTTGGCCTTATGAGATTTAGGATTGAATAACCAATCACATAAAATTACAAGCAAAATGATACTTGAAAATAATAATAATAATAATAGGAGCAATATTGTTCTTCTTTTGAAGTTATGGGATATCTCACATTCATAATCATAACCATGTTTGTATAGAAAGTGCTCTGAGACATTAAATTGATTTATCACTAGTGCTAATAATGAAACCATTACCGATCAAGGGAGGATGGTGACTACGTGGTATAGCACTAATGAATTGAGCACATCTCTGTTAATAGGATATTTCTTTGAGTAGAAAAGCAGTTGATTTTTCTCAATCCCTTGTCATATATTAGTACACTTGATTTAAGGAACAAAATCACTATTGGCATAACTGGCAAAACTCTATACGTAGCTAACATTCTTTAAGTAAAAAAATCTATAGAGTGCCAACTACGAATATCTTCAAACAAATCAGTATAAGCTTCTCATCTTGTCTTAGCACCTAAGATTATTAGGAGTAGAAATCATCAATCAATTGATCCTTGACTATAAGATACTATTTATATATATCACTAAAGATAAGTATCGACAGAATATCGGGATTGGTAAAGACAACCATATAAGAAATGGTGAAAGGATGGAGTAGACCAATAAGGAAAGATGTTCTTGAATGAATGAATCAAGTGAAATTATTGAAAATTGAAAATATTGAGGATAAGTGATAATTGAAATATATTGTGCCGGTCATGATGACCCTTATATCTAACTGTGCGAGGACGCGGTGACCCTCAACTGGGTGGGAGATAGGAAGCCCAGTTAAGGCAGCAGCCGCCAAGTACGCGAGTCTAGTATCCCAGTCCCTTTTTCGATTTTACGTGAGCTCGTAGTGTTTTTACGCCTCGTTGGGAACCTCTGACTTTTAACCATCTCCGTTGACCCTCTGTTTTAGGATATTCATGCGAGGGATCCTCGATTTTAGTTTTTCCGTACGAGCTCGTTAGCCCGTACTAGTCGGGCCGATTTCTTGAGTGACTTTTCCGGAGAGTCTCTCTCACCCATCTCTGTGGTGTAGTTTTGGACTATACCTATCCCTCTATTGGACCGCACTTCCAATTAGAGGGCGAGACAGGAAGAGTCTCCTTAGGAGACTACCTCACCGCTTGTGTTTTAGTCACTTTTCCGCCAATAGACTTGGCAATGATACATCTGAATCATCTACGGTTACATCTGAGTCAGTTTACAGTTGAATTTGGAGGAGTTACAGTTAGTTGAATTTGGAGGAGTTATAATTGAACTCAGAATGAAGCATTATGGATCTTGTCTAAGAGATGAAGTTAATTATAAGTTGTGTAGGCTAGACTTGATTATAATTAAGTCAGTAGACGTGTTGGGAACTTAGTTAGGATGCATTACACAACACCGCATGCCTAAGGAGGCATCCCAACCCTAAGGCATTATTCACGCCTTAGAGTCATAGTGTGAGGTCATACATAGACCAAGACCACAGACTATCCACTAGACTTGAAAAGATAGATATAATTAAGAACCATATTAGAATATTATCTTTTCCATCATCAAAAACTAAGAGTTAAAAAAAATCACCTCACCAACTTCTTATCAAGATCCATAACTTGAAAAAAATCACCTCACCAACTTCTTATCAAGATCCATAACTTGATCTCAATGACAAGAAAACATCTACATATAGGCCAAAAAATTAATATATAAATTATATATAATAATTAAGAAAGGCTAAGGGGCAAATGGGGAAATTATACTTATGAGCCATTAAACTACTATACAAAAATATAATATAAAAAAAGATAGTGGGTAAATTTTGGGACTTGTCCTTAAAGTAACTTGAAAATCTTCCTCAGAGCAAGTAGTTCTGGATTTTTAAATGATTATGTCTTACTACTTTTTCTTTTGCAACCACTTTAAATGCATGTTTATTTTAATAAGTTTTTGGGAAGTACCAGCGCTCGCTGACGTCTCTTGTATCTTTCATGTGTGGTAGGCAAGCAGCCTGCATCTTAGTAGCTGGTTGATGATTCCTGTCACCGGATATATACCAGACGGTACAGTTAATTTTGTCACAGTTTTTGTTCAGTTATGATGTAATATGCTTCTCCTTCTCTTCTGAATATTTTGGGAATGCATGTATGAATCTATCAGTCTCTTTTGTACATGTTTATATATATAGAAAATTTGATGAAACGAAATGTTGGTGACGCTTGTCGTTGTTGGTTTTGTGGTTGTTATATTGATTTGAATATCATACGCAAATAGCCAACGTGAAAAAATTTCCCTTAAATTGCATTGTTTAATGCGATCTTTAATGAATGTAATCCCGCGAATGCAGCATAAACGGGTGCCTGGATCGAGGGCGTTACAGTTTGGTATCAGAGCATGAAGCAGAGGATGGAGACTATGACAGGGAGCAGGACCCTGTAGATTTTGCAGATGAGGATGCACATGTGTACTCAGCTATCCACCGGCATCAGTCAATATTCACTTCCTACCAGCGGGCCAATGTGTCCATGTTCGAGGGCACAGGGACGTCAGATATGGCAGAGCAGTGGCTCAAGAGGGTCATGAAGGTATTGAGGATGATTCGCGTGCCATGAGACACATGGCTATCATCCATGGAGTATTCACTGACAGATTTCGCAGAGAGATGGTAGGATGCAGTCGTTTCTGAGTTGGCCACGAGCCCACATGGGATGACTTCGAGACGAGATTTAGATTCCACTTCTTTTATGTGAAATGGAAGGAGTCCCAGCGCTGAGAGCTTCGTCAAGGACGGATGACAGCTAGAGATTACTTCGTCTGATACACCGAGTTGTCTCGACACACTCCAGCAGTTGTTGCATTTCCAGATGAGAATATGGAGAAGTTCATCAGAGGGATGCGAGAGGAGGTACAGGAGAAGCTGGCCCGGATTACACATCTATTCCATCTCCGAGGCTACTGATGCAGTAGAAAAGTTTGAGGACATTCGAGAGAGATGATTTGGGAGCTCATTAGGAGCGGCACCTAGGCCACAGAAATCATTTGGGACGATACGTCGACCATTCCAACAACAGAGGTCAGCCAGGCGGTTCCGACCTACAGGTTCGTCATTCTCAAGCAGTGTTTACCCATCTCCATCGACTACCTTATGAGGAGCACTTGCCGGATGTGGCACAGATTCCACTCGACCATCTAGGTTGTAGCAAACAGACAGAACCCCAGCAGGACCAACTCGGAGCACAGCACGACCACTCCATCTACCCGACCAGTCCGATGCTACTTGTGCCATAAGTGGGGACATTACCGGCATCAGTGTCCCCAGAGATTTGGTGAGCCTTGCCACAGTCGTCACGGCTACAGGCACAGCATACAGGGAGTTCCCGTAGCAGGAACTCCAACTTTAGGAGGCAGCAACAGAGATAGACACAGAGTGTGGCAGGTTTCAGTACCGCACCAGCCAGGCAGGGTCAACTACACAGTGATCGAGGAGCAGGCACGTTCAACATCTACTATGGTGAAAGGTATGGTCTCAGTGTTGAGACGATCTTTCCATGTTTTGTTTGTTCTGGAGCAACACATTCATTCCTTTCATCGAGATTGCTAACATCATTAAGAAGAGTCGTAGAGACTATCTTCTCCATATCACATCCGTGGGCCAGGTGGCCTGTTGTTTATCATTTCATTGATAGTCAGGCACTTGTCAGTACTGATTGGCGGTCACGAGATGATCGTAAATTGTCTGCTACTACAGCTTGATGAGTTTGACTTGATTCTAAGCATGGATTGGTTATCAGCTCATCATGCTCTTATTGATTGTTTTAGGAAGACAGTTGTCTTCAGGATTCCAGGTTTATCCGAGTTTACTTTTGAAGGTACATTACACGACTCCAAAGATTATATTTCAGTGTTGAGAGCTCAGAGACTTGTTGATCAGGGTTGTGATTCATATCTAGCATTTGTTGGTATCTGATCATGAGCCGATGATACAGGACATTAGAGTAGTATCAGAATATCCAGATGTTTTTCCTGATGAGTTACCCGGATTACCTCCTGAGAGAGAGATCGAGTTCGAGATCACATTACTACCAGATACACAACCGATCTCGATGGCTCCTTACCGCATGGCACCAGCTGAGTTAAGAGAGCTGAAGGTACAATTACAGGAGTTACTTGACTTGGGATTTGTAAGGCCGAGCACTTCACCTTGGGGTGCTCCGGTTCTATCTTTCAAGAAGAAGGATGGATCGATGAGATTATGCATTGATTATCGGCAGTTGAACAAGAGAACGATGAAGAACCGTTATACATTATCAGGTATCGATGATTTGTTCGACCAGCTCCAAGGATCTTCGATGTTCTCGAAGATCAATCTTTGTTCGGGTTATCATCAGATGAGAATTGGAGAGTCCGATATTCCTAAGACAACTTTCAGGACTCGTTATGGATACTACAAGTTTGTGGTGATGTCGTTTGAGCTCACCAATGCACCTGCAGCATTCATGGATATGATGAACAGGATTTTTCATCCGGATTTGGACAGGTTTGTGGTGGTGTTCATTGATGATGTGCTCATATATTCTCGGAATGAATGGGATCATACGAATGATCTAAGGATTATTTTGGACACATTGCGAGAGCACAAGCTATATGCCAAGCTAAGCAAGTGCGAGTTTTGGTTATCCCAGGTCTCATTTCTAGGACATGTCATTTCTGGAGCAGGTATCGCGGTTGATCCTGCGAAGATTGAGGCAGTCATGTCTTGGGAATAGCCCAAGATAGTGACTCAGATTCAAAGCTTCCTCGGATTAGCAAGCTATTACAGATGCTTCGTCAGTGGATTTGCACGCATTGTTCGCCCTCTGACACGATTGACGCAGAAGGGAGTTCCATTCATTTGAGATGATTCATGCGAGCAGGCCTTCAGGACACTGAAGGAGAGATTGACTACATCGCATATTCTTGCTCTTCCTTCAGGCACTCAGGACTATGCAGTCAACACATATGCATCTGGAAAAGGTCTAGGAGTGGTGTTGATGCAGAGAGGCCATGTGATTGCTTACTATCACGTCAGTTGAGACCGCATGAGCGGAACTACCCTACACATGACTTGAAGTCGACGACAGTTGTCTTCACCTTGAAGATTCGGTGCCACTATCTTTATGGAGTGAATTTTGAGATTTTCACGGACCGCAAGAGCCTGAAGTATATCTTTGATCAGAAGGAGCTGATAATGAGATAGCACAGGTGGCTCGAGCTACTGAAGGATTACGATTGCACGATCTCTTATCATCCTGTTAGAAAATCGGAAGCGGAAGCGGAATGATAAACAGAGCATAGAAATAAAGATAAACATGAAGAACACAAAAGATTTTTACGTGGAACCCTACTCCGTGAGGAGCGGGATGAAACCACGGGAAAAGCCCTCAAAGGGGTGTGTTTCTCATTGCACTTTCTCAAAGGATACAGGAGGTCTGAGGCTCCTTATATAGCCTCTCCAGAGCCTCCAAGTCCCACCACTGGAGGATGTGGGACTAAACACTAGATGGGGGTAAATGGATCTCCTCCAGGATCCATTTACCCTGCTACAACACAATAGGCGCATACAACGAATGCTCCAATACTCCCCCTCAAGCTGGAGCATGCAATGCTCAGCTTGGACAAACAGACAGAAACTCAACTCAATGCTACAAGACACTACGGACAATATCAACCCAACGTGCACATTGCTGCAGTCGAGGACGTTGCTTCTCATGCCGTGCAGGTGAGGAGGACGAACGGGATGGAGTGTGAGTCAACTGAAGACTCGGAACTTGACCATCGAGTCTGAACCTACGTTTGAAGTCTCCTCGTTGGAGAACTTGGTCTCTCCCATCTGGCTCAGAGAATGGTGTACTGCTCTGGTGTACCTATGATACCACATGAAAACCCTTGCCCTCAATGGCATAGGGAATGGTCCTCTGCTCTGGAGTCCCTATGGCTCACATGAAAACTCTGGCCTACAAAACAAGAATAATGATGGGGACCTCTGCAAAAGATGGCAACATATGCTCATCTGAAAATGATCGCAAACTCGTGCGTGTCTGAAACTGGAGAGTCGTAAACAATGATCGTCGACTCTGGAACCGAACTGTAGAATCTGATCAACTGGCTGGTCTGGAGACTGGTATCTGAATCTGGATCTGGAATACAAGACCTGTGACTCTACATATATACTCCCCCTTTCTCCCATACTTGTCGGAAAATGAACATCGACAAAGTTGGGAGAAGACAAGATAGAAGGGGAAACCAAAACATACTTGCGGCTCTTTTTTTTAAAAAAAATTAAGCCGTCATCATTTTTTTTTGAAAATATTTTTTTTAAAGCCGTTTCATTTTTTTAACGGCTTTTCTCTCTCTTTCTCTTTTTTTTTTGCAAAATATTTGCGTACGACTTTTTATTGTACGCGACTTTTTCTTTTCTTTTCTTTTAAGACAAACCTTCTCTCTTTTTTTCAGCTTTTGCATTTTTTTAAGCCTCCATTTTTTTCTTTGCGTACGGTTTTTTTTCCAGTGTACGCACCTTTTTTTTTGAAATCTCTCTCTCTCTCTCTTTTTAAACGGGCCTACATCTAGGCCCCAAAAACATTTTTTTTTCTTGCGGACATCTCCTGCCCACTTGGGCTCTAAAAAAATTATTTTATACGCGGGGTCCGCTACCCTAAGGGTTCCCACGAACCCGTTCTCTTCTGCAACCCGCCGCCCAAGGGTTTCCAGCGGGAAACACCAAGGGCCTGCGCCGCCAATGGGACTGGAGCACATCGCATGCGAAGGCGATCTGGAGAGGTGTGCTGCGGGTTCATGCGACCATTGGGGCCTGGGCTACGACAACAGGGGCGCCGCCTGGATGATGAAGCCCCCGAGGTTCGAAGGCGGCATCGCGCGACCGAGGGCTGGAAGGTGGTGCGGCTGGAGTTGTGTCGCCAGCACGATGGTGACTGGTGGTTCTTCTAGGGCTCGCCGCCTGGGTTCGTTCGGAGGGGCGGTTGTGTCGTCGCGCCACCAGGGTCTTCGAATCTGCGCCGCCTGGGGACAGGGCTCCCAATGGATCCCCTGGGGTTTGCCAACATCGAATCTGCGCCGCCAGGGTATTCAAATCGGAGGGGCGGTTGTGGGGCTTCGGGCGCACTGTCTGCGAGAGATGGGCGCACTGTCTGCCAACATCGATGTCGCCTTCTGAAGGCTGCGGGAGATGCCGCCATGTTGCCAACGCGCCTGGGGCTGGAGTGCGCAAGAAATGCGCACACTTGGTGGAACTTCTCCCCTGGAGTTTTAGGGTTTTCAAATATGAACCCTTGCCGTCGTAGACATGTTGTCGATGCAGATCTGGAACGAACAAGTACCATCAGGAGATGGGGCTGAAGGATGGCGGTGAAACAGTGCTCCAAGATCCGTGGCAGAGCATTGAGCAAAGATTAGGGTTCCAACGAAAACCCTAGAACTTGGACTTACAATAATCCAAGAAAAAATGATCTTTAAGAACAATCGAATCTCACACATAAATAAAAACATATCCGAGAATCAAACCCGCTCTGATACCATGTTAGAAAATCGGAAGCGGAAGCGGAATGATAAACAGAGCATAGAAATAAAGATAAACATGAAGAACACAAAAGATTTTTACGTGGAACCCTACTCTGTGAGGAGCGGGATGAAACCACGGGAGAAGCCCTCAAAGGGGCGTGTTTCTCATTGCACTTTCTCAAAGGATACAGGAGGTCTGAGGCTCCTTATATAGCCTCTCCAGAGCCTCCAAGTCCCACCACTGGACGATGTGGGACTAAACACTAGATGGGGGTAAATGGATCTCCTCCAGGATCCATTTACCCTGCTACAACACAATAGGCGCATACAACGAATGCTCCAACACATCCCAATAAGGGAAACGTGGTGGCAGATGCGTTTAGCAGGAGAGCTCATGCAGAAGGTACGGTGAACTGGTTATACACGTGGGATATGCTCGCATCTTTGATTGATTGGCATCCTTAGGAGAGTGCATCAATATCTACTATCGTACCTCCACGATTCAGCAGTTTGTGGGATCGCATCGTAGAAGGTCAGAAGACAGATCCTTGGATTCGAGATAGATACATGCGCGCGTTAAGGATGAGGTGGATGATTTTGTTGTGACAGAGTCTATTTCGTGGAAGGCAGGTCGGGTCGTTGTACCTAATGATGAGCAGTTACGTAGCGACAATCTCAATGAGGCACACAGTTCATGATTATCGATTCATTCTGGCAGCACAAAGATGTATCATGATCTACGTCGATATTTCTGGTGGGACGGAATGAAGTACGATGTAGCTCAGCATGTCAGCAGATGCATAACTTGTCAGATGATCAAGGCTGAGCACAGGAGACCGCTAGGGCTACTACAGTCTCTCCCCATTCCCGAGTGGAAGTGGGGGAGTATCTCTATGGATTTTGTCATCGATTTCCCGAAGACACCAGGTGGCCATGATTCTATTTGGGTTGTTGACTGGTTGACCACGTCAGCTCATTTCATACATGTCAACACGACCTACGCTCTATCCAAATTGGCCAAGCTTTATATGCAGAAAATCATCAGACTTCATGATATACCATGCGAGGCGGTGTCTGACAGGGACTCAAGGTTTACATCGCACTATTAACACCAGTTCATGTCAACACTGCAGACAAAGATGAAAATGAGTTCGGCATACCATCCACAGACCGGTGGACAGAGTGAGCGCACCATACAGACGCTTGACGACTTGTTACGCGCATGTACCATGGAATGGAAAGGGTCCTGTAAGGACCATTTGCCTTTGGTTGAATTCACGTACAACAATAGCTATCATTCCAGTATCGGCATGGCACCATTCGAAGTCCTATACGGGTGGAGATGCCTCACACCTCTCAGTTGGCGTGAAGTAGGTGATCATGCTCTCTATTTGGTAGATCTCTTGGAGGAGACTGCGAGAACTATCGATCTGGTGAGGCGGAGACTTCTGACAGCACAGAGTCGTCAGAAGAGCTATGCAGACCATAGAAGAAGAGATTTGGAGTTTTAGGTATCCGAACATCTTCTCTTGAATCATTTAAACATAATTGGTTGAAATTCCACTTAATCTTGTATAACTAATGAAACTCCTGTAAATACAGGTGGGAGATTGGGTTTTCCTACGAGTATCTCTCATGAAGGGAATTCAGAGATCAGGTGTTCATGGCAAGTTGGTGCCACGATATGTTGGTCCATTCGAGATTCTGGCTAGAGTGAGGAAAGTGGCTTACCGAGTAGCTCTTCCCCCACACCTTTCAGGATCCACGACGTATTTATATATCCAACTTGAGGAAGTATGTGCACGACCTTCGACACGTTATCAACTATGAGAATTTAGACATGGAGACTGATTTGACATATGAAGAGAGGCCAGTGCAGATACTCGACAGTGATGTGAAGAAGCTTCGCAGCAAGGAGATTACATTGGTCAAGGTGTTGTGGCACCGACACAGTGTCGAAGAGGCGATGTGGGAGACCGAAGCCGACGTACGGGCACGATATCCGCAACTCTTCTCAGGTAATAATTAAAACAAGCACTTGTAATCATTTTCATATTAAAAGAATATGACTTGATTTTCCTTTGAGGTTTTTATGGCCAGATGAAACGCAAGACACATAATGACCTCGACCGAGTCTCGAGGACGAGACTCCCTTTGAGGTTTTTATATTTGTAACATCCAGGTCCGTGCAAACCCGAAACCAACCTGATTAGGAGTTCGAGTGGTGTAAACCCTAAATCGACCAATGATCGCAAATCAAAAGCCATTTGGTCGCAATCAACCAAAACCTTGATCGCATCGTAATGTGTACCGCGAAAAAGCCACATAATCAAATTGGAAACCGCGAAATAAACCGAGATCGTCATAAAATCCGATTCGATGAAACAAGACCAATGGAATCGACCGTTCGTCAATTAGAGATTGTTTGACATTCGTAAATCACAAAACTTAACTCCAAAAATTTCGGAGATACAAAACCGACCAAAAGTATATCAATATTAGACTCATTTTGACCGTCGTTCAGAGACGATCAAATCAAGATATTTTAATTTGAAATCCGAAATTTGAGGCGTGAATACGACTAATATTAACATTTCAAATAAATAAGATAAAATAAAAAAATAATTTTAAATTAAAATTTCCTCTACAGTAGCAAACTACTGCTACAACAACAATAACAAAGCCTTTTACCACAATTAAGTAGGGTTAGCTATATGGATTCTTCGCCTCCATTCAGATCTCTCTTGGGACAATCTCAGGCTTATATTAAAAAAACTAGTGATGCTACGGTTTGTTTTAACATCATTGAGCAATATTAGATGAATTTTCATTTCATTTATTTTTTTTATATAGCAGTAGTTTGCTACTGTTTGTTTCAACATGGATTTAAGCAAACAGTAGCAAACTACTGCTATATAAAAAATAAATGAAATGAAAATTCATCTAATATTGCTCAATGATGTCACTAGTGATGTCATAGATGATGATGTCATCAATGACATCACTAATGTTGATGTCATTTTAATAAAAAAAAGAAGAGATAGAAAATGGGAAGGTTCCAAGAACCTTCCCCCTTTCTATCTCTCTTCTTTTTCTCCTGTTAAGCCATTCCAACGTGAGAAGAACTCTCCTATTTTCTCTCTTTTACTTTCTCAAAATTCCCCATTTCTTTCTCCCCAAATTTCCAATCAAAAGACCGTTGGATGCTCATATTCTTGTTACCAAACCCGCTACTCTTCTCCATTTACAGCCCTGCATGCAAGGTTTCTTCATCACCTATTCTTCTCCCGGTGATCTTTCCATCTTAGAACATTCTAGTTCAAAATTTCCACTACATAATTCCAACTCCAGAATTTCAAGATTTCCAAATTCAGATTTTATTTCTCCAATTTCAGAGTTCCTGATTCCATTTTGTGCAAAATTAATCTCCAAATCTGGAGATCTTAAGGTACTATCCATTTTCCTTCCTACTTGTTGTCCTGCATGTGATTTCCACTTGATTTTGCTCTCTCTTTCAAATTAATCTACCTATTCTGTTAGAGTCAATGATACTCTTCTGTGTTATTCCATAGAACCCTAGGGTCTCTTATATAGAGAGAAAACCCTTGGGTAAATTACATAGACGTACATGAGATAAATAATAAATACGTAACAGTACATCAAGACATAACGTAAACCTCTACACTCCCCCTCAAGATGGAGCATAGATATCAATCATGCTCAGCTTGGAAGAACATCTCTGGAAAGGTCCTCTGAGCAATAGCTTGGTAAATATATCAGCAGTCTGGTCCTCTGAACTGACATGTGAAGTGGAAATCAATCCCTTTTGGATCATGTCTCTAGTATAGTGACAATCTACCTCGATGTGCTTTGTCCTTTCATGAAAGGCTGGGTTATTGGCAATGAACAATGCTGCCTGATTGTCACATTGAAGATTCATGGGTAAGGAGACATTTACATTCAAATCTTCTAAGACCGCTCGAACCCATATCATTTCTGTACTTGCTTGTGCCATGGCTCTATACTCGGATTCAGCACCGGATCTCGCCACAACTGTCTGTTTCTTGCTTTTCCAAGAAACCAAAGAGCTTCCTATGAAGATAGCAAATCCGGAAGTAGATTTTCGATCCTTTGGACATCCTGCATAGTCTGCATCTGCACAAGCTGAAATAGACAGATCTGTGTCTTTTCTAAATAACAAACCTGCGCCTGGGGAAGACTTCAGATATCTCAATATCATATACAAGGCTTCCATATGAACTTGCCTAGGCTGCTCCATAAATTGACTCACCCGGTTTACTGTGAATGTAATATCCGGTCGAGTTATGGTAATGTATAGAAGCTTACCCACCATCTCTCTGTATCTTCTTTTGTCAACCTCTTCGGTATCATTGTCGTAAAGCCTCATACTTGGGTCCATAGGCGTGCTCGACGGTCTGCATCCAACCATTCCGGTTTCCACAAGCAAGTCTGTGACATATTTTCTTTGGGTCATTACCATTCCTTGTGCATTTCTTGCAAACTCTATCCCCAGAAAATATCGTAACATGCCTAGATCCTTCGTAATAAACTGACTTCCCAAAAAAGATTTGGTCATCTCAATTCCATGAGCATCATCTCCTGTAACCAGAATATCATCAACATAAACCATGACGACGACTGTACCTCTAGGAGTCTTCTGGATAAACAATGAATGTTCAGCATTTGATCTCTTAAACCCCTGTCGTTCAATCAACTGGGAAAGCTTCTGAAACCATGCCTGTGGACACTGTTTAAGGCCATAGATAGCCTTATGAAGTCTGCACACCATCTGAGTCTCCCCCTCAGCAGCAAACCCCGGTGGTTGCTTGATGCAAAATGAAATCGGCGTAGACGAAAATAATATTTTTTTGGTGGATTTTTTTTGTAGAAGAAAATAGAGGGGTTGAGAAGAAGAAACTGGAAGGGTTGAGAAGAGAAGGCACGCCGGATGCGCGGGGTTAGAGAAGAAGAAACGCGTAGACCGCGAGGGGAAGAGAGAAGAGACTCGTCGGGAATACGAGGGGTTTGGGAGAAGAAGAACACGTGTAGATCACGCGGGGAGAAGGAGAGAGAGGGGAGAGGAGAGAGAGATAAATCTCTATTTTATCACATCTTGAACTGACTAAAACATTGGACCCTCATCCCTTTATATAGGAGGGATGACATTACAAGAATAGAAAATAATTTAAACCGACAACCAATTATCCTAAACTGACTCTAACTAATTAACCGACTAACTATCAAATTTGAAATTCAAATTAAGACTAATTGAGATCACATGCGATCTCTTTATTTAAAATTGCGACAACTTAAAAAACGTAAATAAAATTAACGGCCACAATTTAAATAATTAGACGGCCCTACATGTCGAGTCCACGCTGCATCACTGCTGCATGTAGACTTCCTCCTGTAGATCACCATACAAGAATGCATTCTTGACATCAAGTTGGAAAATGGTCCAGCCACGTACCACAGCAACAGATAAGAGAATGTGAAGAGTCGAGTGTCGAGCCACTGGTGAAAATGTATCCAAATAATCTACCCCATAGGTTTGGGTGAATCCCCGTGCGACAAGTCTGGCCTTGTATCTGTCGAGACGCCCATCTGCATGATATTTAACTAAAAACACCCACTTGTTGCTCACCACAGAGGCACCTGGAGGAATGGGAACTAGAGACCAAGTCCCTCTAGACTCTAAGGCACGCATCTCCTCCTCCATAGCTATACGTCAGCAATCAATCTTCATGGCTTCTTGATAAGTCCATGGGATCTCAACTGACGAGACAGCTGCTGCAAACCTCTCGAAATCACCAGTGAGATGATGAAAGGACACATGAGACGCGAGAGGATAGGATGCACATTGCCTTTTCTGCTTCCGATGAGCAATCGGACGATCAAGATCATCTATCACTGTGCTGACTGGCGGATCCTCCTCCTGTAGCAAAGGTTCCTGTACCGGTGCATTATGTAACCCATCCTTAGTGATAACATCAGAACATACCTGAGGCGTGCTGGATGGTTGGCGTGTAGCTTGAGCAGGCCCTGACCGCCTTGTGTAGAACTTAGGGAACGGTGGAATGGGAGGTAGTGGTGGTGGCGGTGGTGGTGGTGGTGGTGGTGTAGTAGACCCAGATTGACCCAGACTTGGAGGTAGGGGCACATAGACATTAGTATCCGTGGATGTGGAGGAAACTAATCTGTCACCTGCAGGGGAGAAGTACATAACTAGTTCAAAAAATGTAACATCAGCACTCACATAGTACTTGTCACAAATGGGGTCATAGCAACGATATCCTTTCTGTGTCCTGGAGTAGCCCACAAAAACACACTTAACAGCTCTAGGAGAGAGCTTGTCAAGTCCTGGAGACAGGCGATGGACAAAAGCAACAGTCCCAAAGACACGCGGAGCAAGTGAAAACAAGTCCTTGTCAGGAAATAGAATATAGATAGGGGCCTTTTCCCCAAGAACTGTAGAAGGCATGCGATTGACAAGATAGCATGTTGTAAGTATCAGTGTTGCAATAGTCGGCCGACTATCCCGAATAGTCGGTCCGACTATGAGGTGCGGTGGGGTACCCGACTGAACAAACCTCCAGTCGGGCAATAGTCGGCCCGACCGAATAGTCGGCCGACTATTCGGCCGACTGGCCCGACTATGAGGCCGACTGGAGGTTGACTCTTCATATTTTTATTTTTTTATTTTCAATTTTCAATAATTATGGGTTACATTTTACCATGGTATCACCATAAATGTCAAATTTTATATGTCTATTATATTGATTGGTACTTTTATCTTGGATTCATGTTAAATAATGACCATATATGTATAAAATATAAGAATATATGTATTATAAATAATTTTTATATTAAAAAATACAAAACCGAATAATTCCGAATAGTCGCCTGAATACCGATTATTCTCTATTCAGTGACCCCTCCGAATGAATACCGAATACCGTCTTCTGCAACACTGGTAAGTATAGCATCCCCCCAAAAGGCTAATGGAGCACAACTCTGAATAAGTAATGTGCGAGCAATATCAAGAAAGTGTCGATGTTTCCGTTCCGCAACACCATTTTGTTGAGATGTGTACGCACATGTTGTTTGATGGATAATGCCCTTAGAGGAAAGAAATCGAGCAAGAGAACGGGTGCAGAACTCCAATGCATTATCCGTGCGCACATACTTGACAGTAGAGGAAAACACATTCTGCACTTCATTGATAAGATTTTGGATAACACTTCCTGCTTCAGATTTATTTTTAAGAAGAAAAGTCCAAGACACTCGAGAAAATCGTCAACTACAACAAGATAAAACATGTGCCCCTGATGATCGGGGACACGACTCGGACCCCAAATATCTATATAAAATAACTTAAACGGGGAGCGACTGCTCCGACCCTGACGACTAGGAAAGCTAGAACGATGGTGCTTCCCTAACTGACATGCTTCACAACGAAACGACAAATTCGGAGATATCTGAGGCAGGAGGTGACGCATTTTCTGAAGCAGCAGGTGACCAAAGCGAAGGTGCCATGTATATGGAGAAACGGATCCCTGAGAGTGTAATGATACGCCAGCGTAGGAGTTCCGTACCAGACGATATAGGCCATTGTGCTCAGAACCACAGCCAATCACCCTGCCCGTTAGTATGTCCTGAAAAACGACAGAAGATGGGTCAAATATAGCACGACAGTGCAAATCTTTTGTAATCTGACTAATTGATAGTAAATTCATAGAGAATTCTGGTGCATGTAGAACATTCTGTAAGTGCATGGAGGGCAATAAAACAGTCTCCCCCTGACCGACTATGGGGGAATGAGTGCCATCAGCTATGAGTACGGAGCGACCAGACTGAATAGTTCTGTAGGACTGCAGGTTGTCTCTATCACGGCAGAGATGATGGGTGGCTCCAAAGTCTACAATCCAACCTGAGAGATCATGGGTATGACAGGAGGCAGAAGTACTACCTGAAGTACTGGCAGTAGCAGATGAACTGGCTGACGCAGAAGCTGCAACGTCAGATGTATCAGCACCCTCTGATGATGTTTGTGGCATAATGTCTCGAAGCTGTGCCACTAGCTCCTTGAACCGGTGATCTGAAATAGACGCGGACGGGGCCTGAACATGATCAGCGACACGTGCAGAAGGAGGAAATCCATGCTTGGAATAGCATGTATCCTCGGAATGACCAGTGCGACGACAAAATGAGCATGTTGAACGCACACGACCTCCACGGCCACATCCGCTACCTCCTCGGCCACGAAAGGAAGACGTATTGTCTCATCCTCTGGAGACCGCCATTGCTGATGGGGAAGAAGTTACTGAACTAGATGGAACAGAAATCTGACTGAGCCTCTTGTAGACTTCCTCCATTGGAGGAATAGTTGCGTCGGCAAGGATCTGAGAGCGGGCTGCCTCGTATTCCGGATCAAGTGCAGCAAGTAGAACTCCTACCATAGTGGCATTGCGAAACGTCTTCTGCTGCTCGGGGGTGGCTGTGAGCGGAATGGTGCTGTATAATTTCTCTAACATCCCACGTAGGGACGTATATAGAGAATGAAGAGGCCGACCATTTTGCTTCGTGGTAAAAATATCATGCTGCAATTGCAGCATCTTCGTCTCATTCCTCACTTGAGAGTATGTCGTAGCCAGAAAATCCCACATCGCCTTGGCGGTGGGTTGATGTAGGACGTCGTTGGCGATCTCCATCGTGAGCGTCCCAGACAGCCAGACCTTGGCATAGGCATCATCAGCCTCCCATGAGGCATAGATCCCCGTCTTTTCTGCCGGCTCATCCTCGGTAAGAATATGCTTCTTACCACATGACTTCATAAGACTCAGGAACTGCATAGCCCAGAGTTCGTAGTTCGTCCCATCCATTTTGACGATTGGTGCCGAACCTTTAAAGACACCTATGGAGGGCATATCAATCTTTTGATCTGACATGATGCCGGAGAAGAAGACCTTGGGATGATAGACAAATGAACGTTTGTCTACAAAGACTAGATCGGATTCAAGTGCATATGTAGACGTTATGCACTTGAACCCATAGGCGAAGAAGTGCCGACCGAGAAAGAGAAGCGCAAGGAAGAGTTACGGCAGCCCCAACGGGAGAGGGGCTCGGCTGGAGAGGGCCTCAGCGGAAGAGGACCTCACGGCTGGGAGGTGGCTGCTGGTGGGCGGCGGCGGGTGGGATGAACGGCGGCTGGAGGGGGGTGCCGTGGTGGAGAGGCGGCGGCTGGGGGCTGGAGGCCTCGGGTGGAAAGGCGGCACGGCTGGGGCCTCGGGTGGAGAGGCGGCAGCGGCGGGGGGGGGGGTGGAAACCAAAAACCCTATATTAGGGTTTTGGCTCTGATACCATGTTAGAGTCAATGATACTCTTCTGTGTTATTCCATAGAGCCCTAGGGTCTCTTATATAGAGAGAAAACCCTTGGGTAAATTACATAGACGTACATGAGATAAATAAGAAATACGTAACAGTACATCAAGACATAACGTAAACCTCTACATATTCCAATTCCCTTTCATATTGTTAATCGGAATTTTAAATTGGAAATCTTGGATTCTGATGTTTTATATTATGGGCAAAGAATATTAATACTTGATTTCTTCGAACACCTGGATCCCACACTTATCACAAATAATTCATGGGGTTATACATAATTTGGAATCCTAATAGAAGTCTACTCTATGTTTGCTCTGGTTACGGTTAAAGAAAAAATAATAATAAAAAAAAATTAATTGCAATGCAAGCATAATCAGGGATACATTTTATTAAGAAGCAGTTTCCAGATAAAAGGACAGGGTGAATTTAGTTGATGTGAGATGAGTTTATTGGTAAACAGGACGCTCATGAAATCTTGGCATCTAAAATCATAGGTTAATATGTTTTCTGAGTTACAAGTTTTGATTTTTTATATGATTGATGAGCTTATCACTTGATATTCTGGAAAGCTAAAGATGTTACTCATTTATATGGGAAACGTTGGCCTTATGAGATTTGGGATTGAATAACAAATCACATAAAATTGCAAGCAAAATTATACTTAAAAATAATAATAATAATAATAATAATAGGAGCAATATTGTTCTTTTGAAGTTATCGGTGTTGAGATTGTTGAGATAATTATGGTAGTTGTTGAGATAATTATGTTAGTTTTCTATTTTTGGTATGTCTCTCGTATGTAATTAACCCAGGGCTTTTCTCCTATATAAGAGAGCCCTAGGGTCTCTTCTATCGTATGAAAAACGTTTCTCCCAACATGGTATCGGAGCAACGGTCCTAGACCGGGGTTCTCGTATCCCACCCAAAACCCTAACCCTAACCGCCCTCCCCCCCCACCTCCTCTCGGCGCCGCCGCAGCCCAGCTAGGGCCCTCCCCCCGCCGACCGCTGCTGCCCTAAGGCGGTCTAGCCCTTCTGCGCCGCTGCCTAGGTTTTCCCCAGCCACCTGCGCTGCACCAGGGCTCCTCCAGCCTCCTGCGCCGCCGCCTGAGCCGACCCTTGCCATCCCGAGGTGCCGCAAAAGCCCCCCCCCCCGCCCTCCTGTGCTCGGCTGGGGTGTCCAGCAAGTGCCAAGTGCGCGACAGAAGAACATCGGTTGTCGGCGAAATGGAGCGAGGGGGCGAGCGGGAGTGTCTTCCGAGGCAGGTTTGGGTTCCGAAGGCGCGCGGTGTTCTGCAGTCGCGAGGTGCCCGCGATGGCACTATCGATGCCACTCGTCCTGTGGGTCGAGGTGCGCATGATGCTGGCGGTGAGGACTGGGTGAAGGTGTCGCACGCTAAGTCGGGAAGGCGTTGCTTTCGCTGCAAGGGTCGTGGTCATCTTGCCTCTGCATGCTGGGCTCCCCCTCGATGCATCCGTTGCGGGAAGGTTGGGCATCGTTTGATTTCGTGTAGGGCGGAGCGCATGGATTCTCATGGTCGGAAGCGTTCCTCGCACTTGGCGGTTGATTCTCGCGGTTGTGGCTCTTCGGCTTTGTTGGATTCTCGTTCTTTTGCTCAGGTGGTTACCGCAGGCGATGGCGGCGGCTCATCCAAGGGCCTCAGGGGGAAGAGCATTCAAGTTTCTCCTTCTCGTGTGGCTGGCGGGTCGGGGGCTCATCCTGCGACGGGGATGCTTGCTCAGCGCGGTGTGGTGGGGGAGCAGGGCCAGCGTGGCTCTTCCAAGGGCGTTATTTCTGGCAAGGAGCGGAGTGGAGACCATTCGCACGCTGGTGATTCTCCTGCGGATGGCGACCTCGGGGGCGGTTCGTTTCAGTTGCCGGCGGCGTCGAGGTTCGGAGCTAAGGTGTTGGGTGATAAGTTTGGGGTGGCGATAGGTGTGGTGCAGCGACCGGGCGTGGACCGTGAGGTGATTCGCTCCGCTACTTTACTTCTTTTGGGCGAGGCCTTCTCTGGGGATTTCTTCTTCTTGGACGACTTTCGCTGCTGTGCTCGAGGGCTTTCCCCGGAGCAACGGGAGACCCTCCTCAATCTTGTTGATGCTTCGGTCGTCAAGTGGCGACGTCTTCGTGTTGCGGATGGCGCGAGCTTACGCTCCGAGTTGTGCGTGGTGGAGGTTCACGGCGTTCCATTCCTCTCGTGCTCGGTCCATTGCTTATCTAAGATTATCGGCGGTTGGGGTCAGGTGGTGGCGATTCTCGACGATGGCCTGGCCCCCGGCTCGGATTGGTCTTGCACGAGGATTCTGGTGGAGTGCTCTTCTACCCTTAGCCAGTCCATGGCTGGAAAGGTTCTCTTCGAGAAGCTTTGTTTAGGTCGCTGGTCGTTCAAACTCGAGTTCTTCTTCCCGGCGCCGGAGGCTCCGGCTCAGCCCTCTCCGTCCGACGTCGCCGTCTCTCTCTCTCAGGCGCAGGTACAACCGGTTCGACTTCCAAGGGCCACGTGTCATTTTGCAAGGATATTATCGAAGTGTCGCTTGTGCATGGCGACCGTTCGGGGACGTCGCTTGATCATCGATTCGCGTGTGCAACCGAAGGGGCGCCTTCTCACGTGTCTGGGGTCTTTTTCGAGGGTGATTCGCTGTCTGGAGAACTCTCTGCTATATCCGATCTTCAGGACCACGTGACGATATCGGGCCTCAATGTGGCGTTTCCTATTCCTCACTCCGGGTCGGATCTTCATGTTTCTCGGTCCCTGTCGCGGGCAGCGCCTGACCCGGTTACTCTTTCCGGATCTCTTATTTGCTCGTCCGATATCTTATGCCCTCAACCGGTCTCAGCGGTGCCCTACTCTCACACGGATTTCTTCGAAGACGTTATCTCTTCTTCATCAATCTCTTCGCCATTTCTGCTGACGCATGGTTCGGGTTCCTCGGAGGGCGCCTCTTTGCGTCACTCGATCACGACCGATGTTGGTATGCTCTCCCAGCTTATTAGCCAGCCATCTTTCCCTAATCGGTTTTCTAGGTCAGGCAGCGGTCCTTTGGGCCCATCGTCGGACGCTTCGGTGGACTCTCCGAACCGCTCTGCTGCTGCTTGGAATGCGTGGAATGCTGTGTTTGCCTCCCTGGCCAGATTTGGAAATGTTTACTCTAGACGCCTGCAGCCATCCACCGAAGGATCTCTTCCTTCGCCTGGTCACCTTTCTCGCGAGGCTGTGGCGGAGGCGGCAGGTCTTCGTCGCGCTGGTCAGCGCCCTGCTCAGGACTAACTGTGCTTTGGCCTGTGATCACTTTTTTTGGGGCCTTTTTGTATTATTTAATATAGCTACTATCTTGGAATGTTCGTGGGCTGGGTGACCCAGCGCGTCGCCGGGCTTTGGGCTCTCGTTTGGCCGAATGGGATTGCGACATCATGTTCCTCCAGGAAACAAAACTTTCAGGGGTCGATGATGCTATGTGGAGATCTTTTGGGGCGGGGGCTGTCGACGCCTTTTGCTCGTTGGACGCGGTTGGCGCTTCTGGTGGAACTATTTTGGCTTGGAGATCTTCGAGATTTTCTTTCTCCTATTCTCGTATTGGCCGTCACTCTATCATTGTGGTACTTGTGCGTGCGGACTCTAATGTATCTATGGCTTTTACTTGCGTGTATGCGCCTTTATGCCATCTTGCTCGTCGCGTTTTATGGGAGGATCTGCATTGTGATGCCGCGGCTTTGGGGGATACTCCTTGGATTTTGGGGGGTGATTTTAATGTTACTTTGCTTTCCAACGACCGCCCACGTGGTCGGGGGGAAGGGATCCGGGTTCTAGCGATTTTTTTGATTTCATCCATGACTTGGCTCTTGAAGGTCTGGTGGCTAGCGATATTGTCTACACTTGGCGTAATAACTCCTCTCGATCTCGGCTCGATAGGTTTTTGGCTAATACTCGAATGATGGAATCTTCCCCCTGTGCTCGGTCTCCTCTCGGCCGCGGGCCTTCTCTGATCATAGTCCCATTATTTGGGATGCTGGTGATTCTTCCCGTCCGCGTGGTTTTTTTCGCTATGAAAGGAGTTGGTTACTGGAGCCTCATTTTAAAGAACTGGTACGCAATCATTGGTCCCAGAATTCCTTTGCTGGCAGTGCGGCTCGTCGTTTTGATCATAAGCTTTCATCCCTCCGAGGTGTTCTCGCTTCCTTTAAATATAACACTCGTCAAGCAAGACTACTTTCTCGTAACGAGGCTGACGCGATTATTCTTCGCCTGGATCGGCTGGAGAGCGAGAGGGAGCTTTCTTCGGAGGAATTAGCTGAACGTACTTCAGCTTTGCATCTCGTATCGGAGGAGGACAGGAAAAGAGCCATCGATTGGAGGCAGCGGTCGCGGCTTCGATGGATCAAGGACGGGGATGCAAATACTGCATTTTTTCATCGGGTCACTAGTGCACGTAAGCGTGCTAATACTATCTCCTCCCTTGAGGTTGGAGGCGCTCTATTTCAGGGGGAGCAGGAGTTGGACTCGGCTTTGGTTAACCACTTCAAGAATTTTTTTGATCGCCAGCCTCCGTCCTCGTGGCGGTGGTCGGCCCGGGGGGCCCCCGTCCTTGCCGCCTCGGATGTGGCCTTGTTAACTTGGGCCTTCTCGCTGGAGGAGCTTAGGGGGGGCGGTCTGGGACCTTAATGTTGACGCCTCCCCCGGTCCCGATGGGTTCCCCATCTCCTTCTATAGAGACTTTTGGGATGTTATCGCCAATGACGTGTTGGATGTGGCTCTCGATTTCTGTGAGGGGAACAGGGGATTCAACAAGATTAACCGGGCCAATATGGTCCTCATCCCGAAGACCCATGGGGCTAGCCGTATTGAAGACTTCCGACCAATTGCGATCTCTAATGGCATATACTTAATTATTGCTAAAGCTTTGGCTAGGAGGCTTGCGCCCCTCCTTGGCTCTCTCATATCTCACTCCCAAGCCGCTTTTATCCAGGGGAGGCAAATCTCGGATTGCTATGCGCTGGCCTCCGCGATTATTGATGGGTGGCACAGAAATGATACGAAGGGGATACTTTGGAAAATCGACTTTGCTAAGGCTTATGACTCCTTGGACTGGCGATTCTTATGGTCGGTTTTGAAGCATCGGGGATTCCCCCCAACTTGGATCTCGTGGGTTCGACGGTGTGTTACTATTGTCTCCTTCTCCTTATCTCTTAACGGCCGGCCGGCTGGGGGGTTATTCCAGCCTCGCAGGGGGGTTCGCCAGGGATGCCCCCTCGCCCCACTTCTATTTGTTTTGGCGGTTGATGTGTTGCCGCGTATGATCCATGGCGTGGCCGATGCTGGGCTTACGCGCGGATGCTCTCTTGGCGAGTTTCATATTCCCCTCCTTCAATTTGCCGATGACACTTTATGTTTTATCGAGGGGGATCGGCCTCAGGCTTTGGGGATGGCCACTACGCTACAACTTTTTTGCGAGATGTCGGGGCTCCGCATTAATGGGGCCAAGTCGAAGGTCGTGCCTTTTGCTATGTCGCCGTCGGAGGCGGCGGCGTGTTCCTTTATTTTGGGCTCTTCCCTTGGTGGTCTTCCGCTGGAGTATCTTGGCTTGCCTCTCTCGGTGGGTCGTGTTCGCTTACGTGATTATCAGCGGCTGGTGGAGAAGGTGGAATCTCGGTTGGCAGGGTGGCGCGCGTCTCTTCTTTCAAAGGGGGGGGCATTTGGTTCTTCTTAAATCGGTCATATCGGCAATACCCATCTATTTCTTGTGCGCGCGCGGGCTACCTAAGGGGATCCGGGAGCATTTAGAAAAATGTATGAGGGGCTTTCTTTGGGGTAAGAATGGCGATGGAAGAAGGGGAATTCATTTGGTGAGTTGGGATGATGTTTCGCGTCCTAGGCGCGATGGGGGCCTGGGCGTTCGGCGGCTGGCGGTGGTGCGCGAAGCTATGCTTCTCAAATGGGCGGTTAGGCTTTTGGGTCGGGATGATAGCTTCTTGGTGCAGTGCCTGCGCGTGGCGGCGGGGAATGCGTTTGCTTCCGCTTTTGGCGGGCGCGCCCAGGGAATTACTCCTTCCTTTTGGCGGGATGTCTTCTCTGCGTTCAACAACAACCGGTCCTTGTTCAAGCCGTCTCTTGGCGATGGGAATTCTTTCCGCTTCTGGTCGATGGATTGGTCTGGGAATGGTATCCTCATGAACCTATTTCCTAGATTATTTGCGCTGGCAGGAGATAAATTTGCAACTGTGGCTTCGTGCTGGTCCGATGGGTGCTGGTGCCCTTTATTGGTGGGTAATCTTTCCGATCAGCGGCTGCATGACTTCTCGGCTTTGATGGCTCTCCTTGTGGACGCCCCTACGCCCTCCGGGGGCCGTGATCACTTCGCCTGGAGGGAGGGGACCTTCAGTACGCGGAAGGCGTACTTTTCTATCCTCCCCATCGCGGCGGGCGCGGATGCGTCCTTGGTCGGTCACTGCAACCTCATTTGGGGCCTGAAGCTCCCTGAACGGGTTGGTATTTTTTTGTGGATTCTTCGGCGTGGAAGATTGCTTACTCGCGATCGTTGTGCTTCGATATTCCCTAATATTTCACATTTATGCGGTCTGTGCGGTTCGGAAATTGAGACACCCGGTCACCTCTTCCTTCAGTGCGACCATGTGCGTGCCATTTGGGATGACGTGGAGTGGTTGAATCTCTCTACTCTTGAGGCTTTTTGGGAGAGCTTATCTGATGCAGCGTGACTCCAGATTATGGGGCCACATTTATTTAATTAAATAATTATCAATTTTATTTACGTTTTTAGCGGTCGTATTGGTCTAATTGAATAATTGAGATCGCCTGTGATCTCAACGTTGATTTCGTAGATTTTAATTATAATTGTTGGTCAATTAAATAATTAGAGTCTAATTAAGGTAATTAGAGGTCAATTAGGATTTGTTAGAGTCCAATTAAATAAGTGGTTGTCAATTTAATTAAGTTTACTATTTTTGTACACCCTCTCTCCTATATAAAGAGAGGGTAGGTCCTTGTTTTTAGTCAGTCAATTATGAAGTGAAATTTGAGATTTTATCTCGTATCTCTCTCTTATCTCTCTTCTCCCTCCACGCGATCTCCGCGGTCTTCTCCTTCAACCTCTCGCATTCCCGGCGAGTTTTCTTCTTCTCAACCCTCCAGTTATCTCCTCTCAACCCCTCTTACTTTTCTCCACCAAAATTTCTACCAAAAAAAATTTTTTTCTCCGCGCCACGTTCGATCCTCATTTGCATCAATTGGTATCAGAGCATGGATTTCGAATCGTTCCTACGATTCGACGATCCGATCGACTATTGGTGCGCGAAGTTCGGTCTCCGCCGTCCATCTCGTGATTCGCATCGCTCAAAAAAGTTCCATCAACGACTTATATCACGCATCAAGGTGCACGCATGGTTGGACGCTCAAATCGACGAAGATTCGCTGGTCGACAACCGAAATCAGAACGTTGTGCCTGCAGTTCAAGTCGATTTCAGCCATGAAAACGAAGGTATTCCCAGTCTTAATCTCGATTTCGGTGAGACCATCGTGGAACAAGACAATGAGGACATTGGACCAATATTCGATGAAGATCCCGCGGATAAAGCATGCCAAAATGTCGATTTCTTCGCAATAACAGTTGCTGTCCCGGCGATTTCAGACCCAACTCCGTCGCCGGAATCGACCCCGCAGCCCCCGCCAACCATCCCGGCGCCACCCCAGCCTTCCCAGGTAACTCTCCTGCCCTCCCCGGCCCGCGCTGCCGTCAGTCCCACCCCGTATCCCCCCATGGCACCACCACCGACCACATCCCAATCCCCAGCCCCGGCACCGCCCTACCACAGCCCCCCCAAAACCGTGCCTCCCGCGAGCCCCCCTCGGCCCCGAAGACTCCCGCAGCACCCCAATCCCAGCCCTCTTCCTCCCCCACACCCCCGAACCCTTTCCCACCACATCGCAACCACCCGACCCCCCTGCTGTTGCCGCCCCCACTCCCCGCGTCGCCTCACTGCCCGGCGATCCTCCCCTTCCCCTCGTGCAACCTCGCCGGCACCCCTCCTTCCTCCAACCCCCCGCAGTACCCACCCCTCCTTCCGAACCCTGACGCGCACCCCTCCTTCCGAACCCTGACGCGCACCCAGCCTCGCGTGCTCCCCCGCGCGCGGCGCTCGCTCCGCCTGGGCCGCTCCACCGCCACCGCGCCAGCCCCCCGCGATCTGCTCGCCGCTCGACGCTGCTCCCCGGGTCGCGCCTCCAAGAAGCTCTCCTCCCGCGCGCGTATAACGAGAACCCTAACCGGGTTTGCGAGATCTACGGGATTTCAATCCCGTGGAAGGTGGGAATTGAAGTTAAATGGGAAAAATTGCAGAAGAAAAACCCCAAATTCCGCTATTTACATAAAGGTCCAGAGCAGTATGAAAAGAGAGAAAAAGAAAGAGGTGCGAAAATTGCGCCAACGCCCTCGGCGGCCGAAATCTTTGAAAAACAAGGCTGTAATTGGAAAATCAGGGGCTACTCCTTATCCAAATAGGACTATCATCTTGGGTTCTCCCTATTTAAGGACCCCATGGCTCCAATTTTTAGACACATCTCCCCTTCTCCTCTCTTTGTGCCATTGCTTCATCATGGATTATTCATGGGCCATATTCTCCATGCCGCATCAATTCTTTGAGCATCATGGGAAGAAGACGACGATCGAGACGACGCCACCGTACGCACCGCATATGTTTTTCAACCACGGTAGCCGCGCCTCTCCCGCCCGCACATGGATTCCGTCGTTCACGCCCCACATGTTCTTCCAGCAGTCAATTGAAGCCGCCGAATCATCCTCCAAGTTTGCAATTCATGCAATTCGTCAGGAGCCGAATTTTTAAAGCGGTGGAGAGTTGATGCAGCGTGACCCCAGATTATGGGGCCACATTTATTTAATTAAATAATTATCAATTTTATTTACGTTTTTAGCGGTCGTATTGGTCTAATTGAATAATTGAGATCGCCTGTGATCTCAACGTTGATTTCGTAGATTTTAATTATAATTGTTGGTCAATTAAATAATTAGAGTCTAATTAAGGTAATTAGAGGTCAATTAGGATTTGTTAGAGCCCAATTAAATAAGTGGTTGTCAATTTAATTAAGTTTACTATTTTTGTACACCCTCTCTCCTATATAAAGAGAGGGTAGGTCCTTGTTTTTAGTCAGTCAATTATGAAGTGAAATTTGAGATTTTATCTCGTATCTCTCTCTTATCTCTCTTCTCCCTCCACGCGATCTCCGCGGTCTTCTCCTTCAACCTCTCGCATTCCCGGCGAGTTTTCTTCTTCTCAACCCTCCAGTTATCTCCTCTCAACCCCTCTTACTTTTCTCTACCAAAATTTCTACCAAAAAAAAAATTTTTCTCTGCGCCACGTTCGATCCTCATTTGCATCATTATCTAACGTGGCAAATCGGTCGAGGGAGGAAAGAATTGTTCCCCTTGCGCGCCTTTGGAGTATCTGGCTGGGAAGAAACAAAACACTTTTTGTTGGGCAGAGGTTTTATATGGAGAACATTTGTATCACAGCTACTCGCTTTTGTATTGATTGGTCATCGTTGTAGCGGTGTTCGGGGGGCGGATGATATCTCTCTTGATATCATCTACCCTTTTATTTTGCTTTCTTATTCCTCACTGTAAGTTCTTCTCACTTTTATCTTAATAATATGGGGCGAACACCTCTGAGTGTCTCCCCCTTTTTTGAGCGTCAAAAAAAAAAGTGCCAAGTGCGCTCCGGTTGACTTCCCGTGATCTGAAACTGGTATTCCAGCCCCTGTTTTGCAATCTATTGGTCTGATTTTGGTTGTCGGTGGTGTTTTTCGTCTTCCATATCACATCTAAACGCCACTAGACCTTAATAAACTGCATAGGAATGGTTGTATAAGTCTACATATACAACCACTCCTCTTCATGCTTGTGTAGACATTATTCGGTTGATCTACTCCTCAGTTGTCTGAGGTTCATTTAATTGATACAATGTCCGACATTAAAAGTGACGTGTTCTCTTCTTCTGGTGCATTCAAAGGACCTGCACCAATAGTCAAGATGGATGGGACCAATTATGAACTATGGTCCATGCAGTTTCGTACTCTTATGCAGTGCCACAACAAAGAACACATTATCACCGAATCCGAACCGGCAGACAAAACTGGGGCCAATGCTTCGTGGAAGCAAGATGATGCTTATGCTCGTATTTGGCTCTCCGGGACGCTCACCACAGAAATTGCCAACGATATTGTCAACCAACCCACCGCAAAGGCTATGTGGGATATTTTAGCAGCCACATATGGGCAAGCCAAGAATGAAAGCAAGATTCTTCAGTTACAGTTTAACATTTTCTCGACCAAACAGAATGGTCTCCCGCTTCATGTGCATTTTTCTCATCTTCGCGGCATGTTTGAACGTCTACACAGCTTCATGCCTATCACTGCCAGCACCGAGCAGCAACAACAGTATCGGAACGCCACTATGACAGGGGTGTTCCTATCCTCTCTTGATTCCGAATATGATGCAGCATGTACACAGCTTCTAACTGGAGAGACGATACCCCCTATGGAAGAAGTATACAAGCGACTCGGTCGGATTACCACTACTCCCACGACTGTCGCTCCGAATCCTTCCGCTATGGCTGTCTCACTGGGAAGGGGAGGATCTTCCTAGTTTCGAGGACGTGGTCTTCGTGGTCGTGGTGGTGGCCGTCAGCATGGCCCATGTTCTTATTGCCATCGTCCTGGTCACTCTGAGGAGACATGCTTTCAGAAGAATGGATATCCAGCCTTTCAGATGAATCTTTTGTCTATTAGTCAAATTACAAAAGATTTACATTGTCAAGTCATATTTGATCCATCTTCCCTTGTGTTTCAGGACATACTAACGGGCAGGGTGATTGGATGTGGTGGCCGTGAGCAGCGAGGATTGTACAAGATTACCATACTATCTCATGTTGGGATCGCTACTATTCCTTCTGGATCTGTTTCACCGTTCATGTGGCATTTACGCTTTGGACATCTTCCTCTTCCGAAGATGTGTCATGTTCTACCTCAATTATCTACTCGTACTACCTTGGATTGTGAAGCATGTCAGCTTGGAAAGCACCATCGCTCTTCATTTCCGTCTCGTCAGAGTCGTGACGGTAGTCAGTTGTTTGAGTTATTTCATTTTGATATTTGGGGTCCTAGTCGTGTTCCTGATCATCAGGGACATCGTTTTATTTTGTTGATGTTGATGATTACTCTAGACTATCTTGGGTGTTTTTGTTAAAACATAAGTCTGAAGCTGGTGCTCTAATCAAGTCTTTCCTTATTGAGGTCAAAAACATTTTCTCCGCTAATGTTAAAATTATTCGTACGAATAATGCCTTGGAATTCTCTACCTTACAATTATCTGCACTTCTCAGATCTATTGGTATTATTCATCAGACCTCTTGTGTTCATACGTCACAGCAGAATGGTGTAGCTGAACGCAAACACCGTCACCTTCTAGACGTCGCACGGACGCTTTTGATTCAGAGTCGAGCTCCCCATTCTTTCTGGGGAGATGTTGTTCTTACAGCCTGTTACTTAGTAAACAGGATGCCTTCCACCATGCTAGGTGAAAAGGTTCCCTTCTTGATTGTGTTTCCCGAGAAGGACCTATTTTCTCTCGCTCCCAGAGCTTTTGGTTGCGTCGCCTTTGTCCACAATTTTGCTCCTGGTCGTGACAAGCTCTCACCCAGAGCGGTCAAATGTGTTTTTGTTGGATATTCTCGTACCCAAAAAGGGTATTGTTGTTTTGATCTTGTAGGACGGAGATATTATGTGAATGCTGATGTCACATTTTTTGAGTCTATTATGTATTTTTCTCCTACAGGTGACAGACTGTCCAATGGTAGTTCTGAAGAAGATGTGGTTGTTCCTCCACCACCTCCTTCTCCTCCAACTCTGCCTACTCCACCACAAATCTCTCCACCTCCACCTCCACCTCCACCTCAATTCTTGCCACGTGTTTACACTCGTAGGTCTTCTACTCACCCCGCTGCTCATATGCCCTCTACATCATCCAACACGCCTCAGGTATGTCATGAACATATTATTTCATCTGATGGTCTTTTGGATGGATCACAAGCTGAGACAATTATACAGAACAGTGTGGATGATGACCTGGAGGTTCCCATTGCTTTGAGGAAGCCTCGTCGTCAGTGTGCTACTTACTCTCTTGTTGCACATGTTAGTTTGGATCATCTTTCAGAAGAGTACAGGCGCTTTGTTGTGGGACTATCTGCAGTTACTGTCCCACGAACATATCAGGAGGCGTTACAGGACAATAGGTGGCGTATGGCCATGGAAGAGAAGATGGCAGCCTTGCAGTCGCGGGATACATGGAGTCTTGTGCCTGCTCCTTTGGGTGCCTCCGTAGTCGGCTGCAAGTGGGTATTTACAGTCAAGCACAAAACAGATGGCAGTGTGGATCGCTACAAGGCGAGACTTGTGGCACGTGGGTTCACCCAAACCTATGGAGTGGACTACCAGGATACCTTTTCCCCAGTAGCCCGACACTCAACGCTTCGTATCCTTCTGTCAGTTGCAGCTTCCAAGGATTGGCCTCTTTATCAGCTTGATGTGAAGAATGCATTCCTATATGGGGAACTACAGGAGGAAGTTTATATGCAGCAGCCACCAGGGTTTGCTACTGGGGGGTCCCAGAAGGTATGCAGGCTCCATAAGGCGATTTATGGCCTTAAGCAGAGCCCTAAAGCTTGGTACCATAAGCTATCGGAGCTAATAGAGCAACAGGGGTTTGTACGGTCTACTGCAGATCATTCACTTTTTGTCCAGAAGACACGGAGAGGTACCATTGCTATTCTTGTCTATGTAGATGATATCATTGTCACAGGGGATGATGAGCAGGGCATTCAGACTGCCAAGGAATTCCTTGGTACGCAGTTTGTGACCAAGGATCTTGGCACTCTTCGATACTTTCTTGGACAGGAGTTTGCAAGGAATCAGCATGGTCTTGTGATGACCCAGAGAAAGTTTGTGATGGATCTGCTTTCTGAGACAGGTATGACAGAATGCAAACCTGCTACTACTCCTATGGATCCAGGTGTGAGATTGTATGATGATGACACTGAAGAGGTTGACAGCAGGAGATACAGAGAGCTTGTTGGGAAGCTCTTATATGCCACCATCACCAGACCAGATATTTGCTTTGCAGTGTGCAAAGTTAGCCAGTTCATGGAGCAACCCAGGAAGGTGCATATGGATGCGGTTCAGATGATTTTGAGGTATCTGAAGAACTCACCTGGTACTGGTCTTATCTTCAGCAGGGATACATCCCTTCAGGTGACTGCATGTGCAGATGCAGATTATGCAGGGTGCCCCAAAGACAGGAAGTCTACTTCTGGCTTTGTTGTTTTTGTAGGCAACTCCCTTGTTTCATGGAAAAGCAAGAAGCAGACAGTGGTTGCAAGATCCAGTGCAGAATCTGAATACAGGGCCATGGCACGGGGAAGTGCAGAGATGATGTGGGTTAGATCCATATTGACGGACCTTGCTGTTGAGGTTCCTCTTCTTATGCAGTTGTTATGTGATAATCAAGCAGCTCTGTTTATTGCCAATAATCCTGCTTTCCATTAACGAACTAAACATATAGAGGTGAATTGCCATTACACTAGAGACATGATTCAGAAAGGTCTCATATCCACCACTCATGTTTCTACTGGAGATCAGACAGCTGATATCTTCACCAAGGCACTTACTAGAGGTCCTTTCCAGAAGTGTTGTACCAAGCTGAGCATGATAGATATCTATGCTCCAGCTTGAGGGGGAGTGTTGAGATTGTTGAGATAATTATGGTAGTTGTTGAGATAATTATGTTAGTTTTCTATTTTTGGTATGTCTCTCTTATGTAATTAACCCAGGGCTTTTCTCCTATATAAAAGAGCCCTAGGGTCTCTTCTATCGTATGAAAAACGTTTCTCCCAACAATCGGATATTTGACATTCATAATCATAACCACGCCTGTATAGAAAGTGCTCTGAGACATTAAATTGATTTATCATTAGTGCTAGTAGTGAAACCATTACCAATCAAGGGAGGATGGTGACTACGTGGTATAGCACCAATGAATTGAGCACATCTCTGTTAATAGGATATTTCTTTGAGTAGAAAAGCAGTTAATTGAGCTTCAAAAAAAAAGCAGTTAATTTTTCTCAATCCCTTGTCATATATTAGTACACTTGATTTAAGGACAAAATCATTATAGGCATAACTGATAAAACTCTATACGTAGCTAACATTCTTTAAGTAAAAAAAATCTATGGAGTGCCAACTACGAATATCTTCAAACAAATCAGTATAAGCTTCTCATCTTGTCTTAGTACCTAAGATCATTAGGAATAGAAATCATCAATCAATTGATCCTTGAGTATAAGATATTATTTATACATGTCACTAAAGATAAGTACCGACAGAATACCAGGATTGGTAAAGCCAACCATATAAGAAATGGTGAAAGGATGGAGTAGACCAATAAGTAAAAATGTTCTTGAATGAATGAATCAAGTGAAATTATTGAAAATTGAAAATATTGAGGATCGATGATAATTGACAAATATTGTGCCGGTCATGGTAACCCTTACATCTGATTGTGCGAGGGTGCAGTGACCCTCAACTGGGCAGGAGAAAGGAAGCCCAGTTATGGCAGCGGTTGCCAAGTGCGCGGGTCTAGGATCCCAGTCCCTTTTCCGATTTTACGCAAGCTCGCAGTGTTTTTACGCGAGCTCGGAGTGTTTTTATGCCTCGTTAGGAACACAACTTTTGACCAGCTCCGCTGACCCTCTATTTTAGGATACTCGTGCAGGGGATCCTCGATTTTAGTTTTTCATACGAGCTCGTTAACCCATACTAGTCAGTCTGGTTTCTTGAGTGACTTTTTCGGAGAGTCTCTCACCCGTCTCTGTGGCGTAGTTTTGGAGTAGACCTATCCCTCTATTGGACGCACTTCCAATTAGAGGGTGAGACAGGAAGAGTCTCCTTAGGAGTCTGCCTCACCGCTTGAGTTTTTGTCACTTTTCCAACAATAGGCTTGGCGGTGCTATATCTGAATCATTATACATCTGAATCATCTAGAGTTACATATGAGTCAGTTACAGTTGAATTTGGAGTTACAGTTAGTTGAATTTGGAGGTGTTACAGTTGAACTTGGAATGAAAGCATTATGGATCTTGTCTAAGAGATGAAGTTAATTATAAGTTGTGTTGGCTAGAGTTGATTATAATTAAGTTAGCGGACGTGTTGGGAACTTAGTTAGGATGCATTACACAACACCGCATGCCTACGGAGGCACACCAATCCTAAGGCATTATTCACACCTTAGAGTCATGGTGTGAGGTCATACATAGACCAAGACCACAGACTATCCACTAGACTTGAAAAGATAGATAGAATTAAGAGCCATATTAGAATATTATCTTTTCCATCATCAATAAACTAAGAGTTAGATAAAACGTCACCTCATCAACTTCTTATCAAGATCCATAACTTGATCTTAATGACAAGAAAATAATATCTATATCAACAACAACAACAACAAAGCCTTTTCCCACAATTAAGTAGGGTCGGCTACATGGATTCTTCGCCTCCATTCAGATCTCTCTTGGATCAATCTCGGACTTATATCCAAAAAACTAAGATCCCGTCGTATAGTCTCTTTCTAACACTTATTGGGCCGTCCTCGCCCTCTGTTAGCCGGCTCAACATCCCAACACTCGCATCTCCTAACATGTGCATCAGTTGACCTTCTTTGCAAATGACCAAACCATCTTAAGCGGTTTTCTCGCATCTTATCCTCGATCGGAGCTACACCAACTTTATTTCTAATTGCATCATTCCGAATCCGATCTTTACGTGTATGTCCACACATCCATCTTAGCATTTTCATTTCTGCTACAGCCATTCTCTGCACATGTCTATGGTTCACAGGCCAACATTCAGAACCATAAAGCATAGCAGGTCTCACGACTGCTTTGTAAAACTTTCCTTTAATTTTTAAAGGAATTTTCTTATCACAAAGAACAACGGAGGCTCCTCTCCACTTTAGCCAACCTGCATTTATTCTATTAGTAACATCTCCAGCAATTTCCCCATCATGTTGCAAAATAGATCCCAGATATCTAAAAGAATCTCTCTTCTGAATGTTATCGTCACCAATCTTCACCTCGATTCCTTCACCATTGCTTCCATCAAAGGTGCATTCCATATATTCCGTCTTAGCTCTACTTATACGAAAACCTTTAGTCTCCAATGCATGTCTCCAAACCTCAAGCTTCTCATTTACTCCATCTCTAGTCTCGTCAATCAACAAAATATCATCAGCAAATAACATACACCAAGGTAACTCATCCTGAATGTGACTTGTCAACTCATCCATAATCAAAGTAAAAAGAAATGGACTCAAAGCTGAACCTTGATGTAAACCAATGTTGATATCAAAATAGTCAGTCTTCCCCGTCGGGGTCCTTACACAAGATAAAGCCCTATCATACATACCCTTTATGAGATTAATGTATAGGACAGGTATTTGTCTCTTCTCCAAAACTCTCCATAGTATCTCTCGTGGGACAGAATCATAAACCTTCTCCAAATCAATAAAGATCATATGGAGATTCTTCCTTTTAGCTCTATAAATCTCCATTGTTCTCCTCACCAAATGGATGGCTTCAATAGTTGAGCGATCTGGCATGAATCCGAATTGGTTTTCTTTTACTTGGGAAACTTGCCTCAACCTTCGTTCGATCACACGTTCCCAAATTTTCATAGTGTGACTCATCAGCTTGATACGTCTGTAATTTGAACAATTTTGAATGTCTCCTTTGTTCTTATAAAGAGGCACCACGATACTCCTCCTCCAATCTTCAGGCATTTTCTTGCTTCGCCAAATAACATTGAATAGATTCGTAAGCCAAGTCAAACCACGCTCACCTAAAACTTTCCATACTTCTACAGGGATGTCATCCGGTACAACATCTTTCCCATGTCTCATAACCTTCAAAGCCTCCTCTACTTCTTTTCTTTGTATTCGTCTATAGCATGCACGATTCAAGTAATTTTCACTACTAGTTAGATCACCCAAAGTGATCTCTCTACTTCCTTCTCCAATGAAAAGTTTATGGAAGTACTGCTCCCATCTAATCTCTATATCTTTCTGAGTAACAAGCACGTGACCTTCTCCGTCCTTAATGCATCTCACTTGAGAAAGGTCTTTGGTCTTTCTTTCTCTTGCTTTGGTCAACCTGAATATATCCTTCTGGCCCTCCTTAGAGTTGAGATTTTTATACAAAACCTCATAAGCTTTTGACTTAGCTTCGCTTACAGCCTTCTTTGCTTCCTTCTTCACTATTTTATAGTCTGTGACAGTTTCCTCTGTTCTATCCTTAGACATAGCTTTAAAGCAAGCTCTTTTAATTTTTAGCTTCTCTTGCACCCCTTCACTCCACCACCAAGCCTCCTTTTGACCCGGAGCTCCTCCTTTTGACTCGCCTAGCATCTCTTTGGCTACCTTTCGGATACAAGATGCTACTGCCTCCCACATCTCATTTGCACTATCGCTACAATCCCAAGATAAGTCTTCTAAAACCTTCTCCCTGAAGCTTGATTGCTTCAGCGGAAGATTCCACCACCTAGTTCTAGTGATCTTAAGAACCTTCCTTTTCTTTACCAACCCTTTTATTTGTAAATCCAAGACTAACAAGCGATGTTGGGTTGTCAAACTCTCTCCAATGGTTACTTTGCAATCTTTGCAACACAACCGATCTCTTCTCCTCAACGCAAAATAATCTATCTGTGTTCTATTTGAGCCACTCTTATAAGTAATTAAATGCTCCTCCCTCTTCTTGAAAAGAGTGTTTGCTATGAAAAGATCATATGCAGTTAGAAAATCCAGAATGACTTTTCCCTCTTCGTTTTCATCCCCAAAATCATGTCCTCCATGCGCACTTGCATACCCTGAAACATCTTTTCCCACATGTCCATTAAGATCTCTGCCTATGCAAATCATCTCTCTTTGTGGGATTCCTTGTAAAATCTTATCCAAATCCTCCCAAAAAGATTGTTTAGTCCTTTCATCTAAACCAATTTGCGGTGCATAAACTGAGATGATATTCAGAATTTCTTCTTCAAGCACCAACTTGCGGTGCATAAACTGAGATGATATTCTAAACCAATTTGCGGTGCATAAATTAATATATAAATTATATATAAGAAAGGCTAAGGGTGAAATGGAGAAATTATACTTATGAGCCATTAAACTACTATGCAAGAATATAATATAAAAAAAGGTAGTGGGTAAATATCGGGACTTTTCATTAAAGTAACTTGAAAATCTTCCTCATAGCAAGTAGTTGTAATTTTTCAAGTAGTTGTGGATTTTTAAATGATTATGCCTTACTACTTGTTTCTTTTGCAACCACTTCAAATGCATGCTTATTTTAATAAGTTTTTGGGAAGTACCAGCGCTCGTTGACATCTCATGTACCTTTCATGTGTGGCAGGCAAGCAGCCTGCATCTCAGCAGCTGTTTGATGATTCCTGCCGCCTGGGTATATATCAGACAGTACAGTTGCTTTTGTCACAATTTTTGTTCAGTTATGATATAATATGTTTTTCCTTCTCTTCTGAATATTTTGGGAATACATGTATGAATCTGTTAGCATCTTTTATACATGTTTATATATATGAAAAATTTAATGAAATGAAATGTTAGTGACACTTGTCTTTGTTGGTTCTATGGTTGTTATATTGATTTGAATGTCATAAGCAAATAGCTAAAGCGAAAAAAATTCCCTTAAATTTCATTGTTTAATGATCTTTAACAAATGTAATGACGCGAATGCAACGTAAACGGGTGCCTGGATCCGAGGGCATCACAGCCATCTACCTCCTAAGCAGGTCAGTGGCTAGCTTCTGCATGTTGCCCTTATGCGGGACCCGCCTCCCTCTTGTGTGGGCTTTCCCCAACGGTTTGCTGGGCTCTTCATGAATGACAACAATCCTCACATCGATTATCTTATTCCGAACTGCCGACCTATGTATCGTTATCAAACGAGCCTTCCTTAACCACCCAAGTAGCACCTTAGGCAGACTTGACCATGACACCATGGATCAGGCCTATTACTTGCAACCTATAGAGGGCTCTCCAGGTCCTCTGTATGTACATCTATGCCTCCTTTTCTCTGACAACTTGCAGATGGACTCATCTGCAAGCATGATATGAGCACCATAGGTTTCTCCTAATAAGTTTGAACCTTTGTGACATGGGTTGAATCTTTCAAGTAGAAAACCAAGCTCGTAAAAAGGCTCGACTCAAGGAGTATAGTTACCACGGAGGATCTAGAGAAGATACCAACCACCGGAGAAGTAGGTAGTAGACACCCATTCACTGGTTAAATACTATAGTTAGACGAGACAAACTTTGCCATATAGTCAAAAGTTTTCATGATGTCTGTAAAAAGCCCAAATAAAGATCGTCTTCTAAGGTTCAAGCCTACCAAAAATAAGGGAAAATAGCCTACTTATCGATAGACAATCGAATGGTATATGTTTTTCTACTTAAAAGTACTATATTGGGGATCACTAACAAAGTTCTTTATGAGACTATCAAGAAGATTTAGGGCAACCTCTGATAAGTATATTCCTATGAGAAGATGGTCTCATATTTTCCCAACCTACAACGAGATGATGAATCTAAGGCATGACATGATATTGTTGGCTTGATACTACTTGCAACTAAAGAGTCTTAGGGGGAGGTACAACTCTTCTTAACATATTTGCATATGTACAAATAAGGAATACAGTAAAAAGATAATGGTGATGCTCTTCATCTCAGAACTATCCATCGCCTACAATAGAGAAAGCTTACAATAAGTTCAGTCATTTCAGTATAATCTCCATGACTGAGGTTGTTGATGCACAATATGCATATTTCTTTATATGTGGTGGATATGATTTCTCTACCTCATTATAAAAAGAGGATATCAATGAGGAGTCATTAGACATGGTCACAATATCTAGTACTTTAACTATAGAAAGAATGTTTATGTTACGAATCACGGAAGCAAATACACACAAACGTTCAAGCAAGCAAACACACAAACACATAAACTTACAAGGTTCACCAGTACTTGGAATACGTCCTTTGTCAGAGGCGATCATTTTTCACAATTTGTAGAGAAAGAAAAAAATACAGAGGATACAGAGAGCCCTAACCCTAGGGAGTCTATATACTACTTCCAGTACAAACGGATCCCTGAGAAACATATTGATATACCCAAATAGAAAAGGAACCTCTTATAAAATTTTCAACTGGGGCCGTTGCCCCCACACCCCACCGGGGGGACATACCTGCTCCCCCAAAGACGCCCCCAAGCTTGTTGATCGGACAGCAAGACCCCCATCTAGTAGGGCATGGTGTGACATAGGGATGCGTATGACGATTACTCAACTACTTTCAGTGGAACATGTGTTTACGATTTAAGGCATATCAACAGTTTATATTGAAGATTCATGTTGGCTGAAGCATATGACCACCTACAGGACATATTGTAATCATACAAGTTGAAATCAATGATGAGGACTGACTTTGCAAGCTTAAGGAGATACTTAAACGGTTGACTCATACATTCCTTAGCTCATCATGTGTATATGCTTCCTTTGTCCAAAGTACGAAATCTAGGGGGTTGGTTAATATTGGTAGGACTAAGAGTTATATTAGGATTATGAATATAAAGGAAATAGAACCCAGTCTTAATAGTGATTGAATTGTAATATATATAGGGTCCTTTTAGGAATAGAACTATAAGTCTTGTACTTGTGCCATATATAGAATGGATGGGATACTCTCTCAATACTGTAAGAGAAGGCAACAATGTAAGAGAGCAGAAGAGAAGAATAGTAATGGAATGGAGAGAAACATACTCGTTCTTTTTCTTTGTGATATTTTTTATTCGATGTTGCGAGAAGTGAGTAACCATTATCATATAGTTTCATCTTATTATTCGTGTACTTCCATGGTGGTCTATTGTGCACCCGTTTTATCCCTCACAATTAGTATTAGAGCGAGCTTCAAAGTTCATAAGTTGCAATACATCGGGTGTGCATTCCTCAAAAGTCGTACGACAATGGTCCTTTGGGTCTTTCTTAGTTGCTTCGGTCCTGTCCTGTCTTGATGTCCCTCCCCCTACTTTTATAACATATAAGAGCCCCTACAAGACAAAGGAACGATGCATTTTCATGAGGTTGCACCACTATTTCCAAACAAAAAATGGGTGGTGCTCTTATACAATGAGTGGCACCATCCACAAACATATAAAAGAACATTTACACATAGATCCTTAGTATTTGACATATTACAAAAGAACCATGTGATTCATTCTTTTGTTGCTGAATTTCGTTGGGCCTAACTGCATCAATTCCCCTGTGCTGAGAAGAATCTTGCTCCGGCAAGATAGCATCGTAGTAACTTTGCAGGAAGTCAACGTAAAGTTCTCTTATCTCATGCTTTTCAATCCACAAAATGTTCTCCAAGTGACGTTCTTTCCACTGTTGGGTGAGAATGTGATATGTTGTTGATTTACACATATCAAGGGTTTCGTCAACGATATCTGAATCCAATGTTGTTGTGGTGATTGTTGGTGACGATTTCATCTGTGGAAACTCTAGTATAGTTGTATCTCTGTCAACATCGGATATCGATGAAGTCTTGATATATGGCGAGAAGTGTGTTGCATAAACATTTGGACCCATCTTCTTGATAATTATGAAACAACCAATTTTATTTAGGCTTAATTTGTGCTAGGTTCGCTCGGGAAAACACTCTTCCTGAAAATGGTCCATAATCGAACTTCCTTCCCTGAAGCCCATCTTTCTCATGTGGGTATTGGCTTGTATTAACGCATATAGTAGTTTCTGTATCTCTCTGTTATTTATATTTTTCAGTTGTATGCTTTATGTAATTTACCCATAGGCTACTCTCCTATATAAGAGAGCCTAGGGCTTATGGAATAAACATCTCGTTCTCTTTTCCCAACATGGTATCAGAGCGACGGTCCTAGACCGGAGTTCTCGAAACCCTAACCCTACCCAACCCCACCCGTCGACCTCTCTTTCTCTCTCCCTCTCATCGGCGCCGCCGCCGGGGCTCACCCCAGTCGCACCAGAACCCTCGTGTGCTGTGGCTGCTGCTCCTACGCCCCCTGTGCGTGTGCGCTAGCGCAACTGTGCAAGTGCGTAAGTCTCCTCTGCGCACTACGCGTTGTGCCTCTTCCGCCTACTGCGCGAGTGCGCATCCTCTGTGCGTTGTAGCCCCCTGCGCATGTAGCCCTAGGCGCGAGCGCGCATCCTCGCCTGCACGCATCCTCGTCTGCGTTTGTAACCCTTCCGCGCGCTGTGCTCTTCGCGCGCGATCCAGCAGGCGACTGCTCCTGTGATTGCGCGTGCACCCGGTTTCGTGTGCGTGTGCTCCCTGCGCGTGTGTACGTGTGATCAGTCCTAAAGCGCGCACCGTCATCTACATGGGTTTAGTTGCGTGAGGTCTACACGTGCAACTAAACCCGTCTATGTCATTGTAGACATATTTCATCCTCTGTCAATCGTTCCAGTCTTCAGTCTCCAGTATGTCAGAAAGCCAAGGCAGATATCCCATCCATTGGCGTCTTTCGTGGTCCAGCGCCTATTGTAAAGATGGACGGTACCAACTATGAACTGTGGGCAATGCAGTTCATGAGCATGATGAAGTCAACGGGTAAGAAGCACATTCTTACCGAACCAGAGCATGCTGAGAAGACTGGAACCAATGCCTCTTGGGAGGCTGATGACGCATACGCCAAAGTCTGGCTATCTGGTACATTGGCAATTGAGATTGCCAATGACATTCTACATCAACCCACGGCCAAGGATATGTGGGACATTCTGGCGGCCACATATTCGCAGGCGAAGAATGAGACAAAGATTCTGCAACTCCAGCATGATATATTCACTACCAAGCAGAATGGTCGCCCTCTACATTCTCTCTACACATCACTGAGAGGGATGTTCGAGAAGCTCTACAGCTTCATGCCCCTTACAGCCACGCCAGAACAGCATAAGACATATAGGAATGCGACTATGGTGGGTGTGTTCCTTGTTGCACTTGATCCAGAGTATGAGGCGGCACGATCCCAGATCTTGGCCGACTCTACTATTCCTCCCATGGAGGAAGCTTTCCATAGACTGAGTCGTATCACAGTTCCTTCCACGGCCACGAGTCAGAATACTTCGGCCATGGCAGCTAACAGGGGTCGCGGATTTCATCATCAGGGCCGTGGACGTGGACCCCGTGGAAGAGGTTGCCGCACTAGGCCAACATGTACCTACTGTCATCGCGTTGGACACAATGAAGACACATGCTACTCGAAGCATGGATTTCCTGCATCTGCACGAGTCGCTGAGCAGATAGAGCCTCCATCTGCTGCTACTTTGGATCAGCGGTTCGACGATCTAGTTGCCCGTCTGAGGGGCATTATTCCCCCATCCGGTCCAGCACCGACTACTAAGAGTCAATCTGATGCTGCTGCCTCTGCCTCTGCCTCTGCGTCGACCAGTGCTTCAGGTAGCATACTTGCATTCACCAGTAGTAGATCAGATACATTACCGTGGATTATGGACTCGGGCGCTACACATCACCTATGTGGCGACCAGAATTTACTTACAGGATACGCTCAGATTCCTCCAGGCCGAACAGTAGTAATCGCAATGGTACACATTCCCCTATCACTGGTCAGGGGGAGATTAGATTGACATCTTCTATGCAGCTCAAGAATGTGCTACATGCACCTGATTTTTCAATGAATTTGTTGTCAATTAGTCAGATTACGAAGGATCTACATTGCCAGGCTATTTTTGATCCATCTTCTCTTATTTTTCAGGACATCCATACGGGCAACGTGATTGGTCGTGGCTATGAGCAAGGAGGCCTCTACCGCCTGAATCAGACTCCATTCGCTGGAACCTCATCCCTTCCCACTGGACCAGTATCTCCTTTATTGTGGCATCTGCGCTTGGGACATCTATCGCTTCAGAAGTTGCGTCGTGTGTTACCTCAGGATCTTCCTCACACACCTATCCAATGTGAGGCGTGTCAGTTGGGAAAGCATCACAGGTCGACCTTTACCAGTCGTCCAGGTCGGAGTAGTACCTCCAAGTTCGAGTTATTTCATATTGATGTCTGGGGTCCGAGTCGTGTACCTGATCATCAGGGACACAGATTTTATATAGTGTTTGTGGATGATTTTTCTCGTGTGTCATGGGTATTTTTGATGAAAAATAAATCTGAAGCAGGCAATATTATTATCCATTTTCTGAATGAAATCCAAAATGTTGTGAAGTTTGTAAGAAGTGATAATGCCCTAGAACTATGCACTCATGTCCTTGCCAATTATTACTCCTCAAAAGGGATTATCCACCAAACGTCATGTACTCATACCTCTCAACAAAATGGAATTGCTGAAAGGAAACATCGCCACCTACTTGATGTCACAAGATCACTTCTTATACAGAGTCATGTTCCCTACTCTTACTGAGGTGATGCAGTTCTCACTGCATGTTACCTAATCAATCGTATGCCGTCCTCTGTCTTGGATGAACAGATTCCGTTTTCCCTTATCTACCCTGGGAAGGATCTGTTCTCTCTTACCCCCCGTGTGTTTGGTTCAGTCGCCTTTGTCTATCAGTTGTCCCCTGGTACTGACAAGCTCTCTCCTAGGGTTGTCAAGTGTGTCTTCGTTGGGTACTCCAGAACCCAAAAGGGGTACAAGTGTTTTGATCCTCTGCGTCTGCGGTATATGGTCAGTGCAGATGTTACATTTTTTGAATCTGTAATGTATTTTTCAGCCTCAGGTGATCAGCAGCTACCTCCACTGCCTACCGATGCCATCTACATGACACCACCACCTACTGCAATACCACCACCACCATCACCACCACCACCACCACCAATCCCCATATCACCACTACCTTTCCATTATACTCGCAGGCATCCTCCCGCTCATGGTCATGGCTCGTCTCCTAGCTCGCCTATGGTATGTAATGAAAATACTTCTATTGATGGATCTAATGATATTCATGAGCAGGATATGTTGCAGGGGCCAGATGAGGACACAGCTGATTTAGATGTTCCTATTGCTATACGCAAATCGAAGAGGAGCTGCGTTACATATCCCTTGTCAGCTTCTGTGTCATTTGAGTCTATCTGGGGATTTCAGGAACTTTGTGGTGGCCCTCTCAGTTGTAGACATTCCACGGAATTATCAAGATGCTCTGCAGGACAGTAGATGGCGGCTAGCAATGGAAGAAGAAATGGCAGCACTTCAATCTAGAGGAACTTGGAGTCTAGTTGCTATACCTCCATATGTGACCCCGGTGAGCTGCAAGTGGGTGTTTACGGTGAAGCACAATGCAGATGGATCTATTGACAGATACAAGGCACGCCTTGTTGCACGTGGTTTTACACAGACATATGAGGTGGACTACCTTGATACATTCTCGCCAGTTGCCCGTCATTCCACTCTCCGGATCTTGTTGTCAGTTGCAGTTAATCAAGAGTGGCCACTGTATCAGTTGGATGTGAAGAACGCGTTCCTGTATGGAGATTTGCAGGAGGAGGTCTATATGCAACAGCCACCCGGTTTTGCTGTTGAGGGGGAGTGTTCCAAGGTGTGCAGACTTCATAAGGCTATCTATGGCCTTAAGCAGAGCCCCAGAGCATGGTTTCATAAGCTTTCCGATCTCTTTGAAAAACAAGGATACAAACGCTCCAATGCTGATCATTCCTTGTTTGTACAGAAGACTTCTAGAGGTATTATTGCAATTATGGTTTATGTAGATGACATCTTGATTACAGGAGATGATGAGCAAGGCATAAAGCAGGCGAAAGAAAAGCTGGGAAGCGAATTTGTCACTAAGGATCTTGGAGTCCTTAGATATTTTCCGGGGCTGGAATTGGCTAGGAATCCGTATGGATTAGTAATGTCGCAGAGGAAATATGTTACAGATCTGTTGAGTGAAACAGGTATGCTTGGGTGTCGGCCTGCTACGACACCGATGGATCCCAGCATGAAGCTTTATGATGATGACACAGAGGAGGTGGACAGGAGAAGATACAGAGAACTGGTAGGCAAACTGTTGCATGTCACGATCAAGACCCGATATATCATTTGCAGTGAGTCGTGTGAGTCAGTTCATGGAGCAACCACGTCAAGTTCATATGGATGCAATACATATGATTCTTAGATATCTCAAATCATCTTCAGGTGCAGGTTTGTTATTCAAGAAGGGAAAAGGGATTTCTATCTCAGCATGTGCGGATGCAGAGTATGCAGGATGTCCCAAAGACAGGAAGTCCACCTCAGGATTTGCAGCCTATGTTGGAGATGCTCTAGTCTCATGGACGAGCAAGAAACAGACAGTGGTAGCTAGATCCAGTGTTGAATCCGAATATAGGGCTATGGCCCAGGCTAGCACAGAAATGATGTGGGTGAAGGTTGTTCTTACAGATCTATGTATTGATATATCACTTCCTATGAACTTGGAATGTGATAATCAGGCAGCCCTGTTCATTGCAAACAACCCAACATTCCATGAGAGGACCAAGCATATTGAGGTTGACTGTCACTACATACGTGACATGATTCAGAAGGGGTTCATTGCCACATCTCATGTTACCTCAGAGAATCAAACTGCTGACATATTCACCAAGGCATTACTACGAGGCCCATTCCAGAAGTGTGCGTCCAAGCTGAGCATGATTGACATATATGCTCCATCTTGAGGGGGAGTGTTAACGCATATAGTAGTTTCTGTATCTCTCTGTTATTTTTATTTTTCAGTTGTATGCTTTACGTAATTTACCCATAGGCTACTCTCCTATATAAGAGAACCTAGGGCTTATGGAAAAACATCTCGTTCTCTTTTCCCAACAGCTTGTTTTGGGTATGTGGTTGATGTAATTTGATATTTGGTGTAGATCTTATGGTGGAATTCATGGGCAGGATTAACCATACAGTTAGCAATTGCATCAGCGGACTCGAACTGAACTATGGAGACTTGATCAAGGACATGGAATTGGAAATTCGTAAAAACATTCGAAAGGAAACTTCCTAATGGACTGATAAGATGAACCATTACAAAAAATTCTGCACAAAGAAGAACCGAGTCCCATTGAGTATTTTGTTTTCCTTCGAGACAATGCAACAAGTGTCCCATAAAGTTGATTATTACTTCTGTTGGATCATTAATTTAGAAATGATATGCAATTTTATAGCGTAAATGCATGCCCGATTTCGACAATGACTTAATGCCCTTATTAGCCAAAAATGGATGAGGTATGCAATGTACACAGACAACTTCCTTAGAAAAGGGACCATGGATGTGCCCAAGGACTTCATGCACATGAGACAATGTCATTTTAGAAATCGGATCAATCATGGCAAATCCAGAGATAACCATCCTAGTAGCTGGGATAAGCATGATTACATAGTCCATAAGGATATTCTCTTAATGACATGTAGGAATTTTTCGAGGAGAAAGAGTTCAAACTCTACGTTTGAATCTTCGATGCCATCTGATCATGAGACATTTGGGATAGGATAATTTCTAGGACAAGATTCATATGGGGTGGTTTGTCTCGCAGAGGTGGGGGTTTCTTGGGCCATACATCCACATATTCTCTTAGGGTCAGGGCAACTTCATGATCTTTTGGACCTAAGTTCAAAGCATCGTATCCAATCTATCTACGATAAGAACAAAAGTGACCAATGAATCTCGAGGATGAAGTTGGATAATAGAGACACCAAGAATCTCATGTGATTTGTGTATACAGTAAGGCGATTGACCATCATAGAGTTTTGGCGATCCATCTGGGGATCTTTACATTGGTTTATTGTCATTTTCTTGGGATTATGAGCATCGGGTCGGGGTTGACGAGTGATTCGTGTCTTGTCTACCATGTCAATATCCTTCATCCCTCCACGGGTTGTACCTCGACCAAATTTCCAAGGATATCCTATTGAGAAGTGTAAAGCTTCCATCGGTGCAATGTGACACTAGATCTCATCCTCATAGGTTGAAGCAAGGATAAATTTGATGAGGCACTGACTTGGTATTTGGTTCCCTCCTTTATGCCAGATCATCTATATGGTCGATCCTAAGGTTGTGTTTGCGTCCTTGTCTCAGAGACTACCTCATGGGCTACAAATTTTCCTATGCTTCCTCCAGCGGTGATTAAAGAGCAACAATGATCATTGGAGGCATATAGGGTGCAAAAGGTGCTCTTTGTTAACCAAACATCATCTCTCAATTTCAGGTGCTAGTATGAATTGTGACACGACCATTGTTGGTGCATTATCTTCTCTTTCAAGGTCATCATGTTTAATCGAGGAGAAATGTCCATTAATGCCTGCATCAACCTTACCGACTTTATAATCTTTCTTGTTATCAGTGCATTCAGTCATTGATGAATCTCGGATTCATCACTCTAAATCTCATTTATTAAGCTCAAATCCCTTAAAATCAACAGCATTTCGGCATTTATTCTGCATAATTAGCATTCATACATTTTTCATAAGAATTGCATTTTAGCACTAATTTTTGCATAAAATAAGAAGCCAAAAATCTCAGCCAAAATTGACCTGTAAATAGCCTAACTTCCCGATTTTTTAACTCATTCATGCTAACTCCGAATAACCCAAAACCACCTCCACTGTGTACATATCACTAACAAGAATAAATGAAAAATACAAAAAAAATAACCAACCCAAATAAGTAGACCAAAAATCCAAAGCCTAGTTTCAGGATTTCTGGACTAAAAACCGCATATCTTCCTCATCCAGTGTCTGTTTTAATCCTACTCACTTTTGAACTAATGTACATTCATTACCTTCAAAACAAGACCAAGTTCAAGTGATTCAGAGCTCATATATGAAAGTTGGGTTTTGGGCCTCTTTTGTACATTATGTATTTTAGCAGTTTTAGACATATTATTTTATGTATATAAATAACCTATTTTAGTTCATTTCTTTTTCGTTTGTCTTCTTTGATAAAAGTTTTATTAGAATGTGCAAAAATCCAAATCCAAATTGAGCTTGAAATCAAAGAAACAATTTGGGTCCGAGTCTTCACTAACCAACTGTAAAAAATTGGTCTTTTTCATCTTTTATTTTATTTCATCTTTCTCTTAATTAATAAAAATCCAAAAAAATAGATTCATGTGTAAATATTTATCTTTAATTTTACCATATTTTTTCTGGATTTTTATCTGGTTTAAAAATAACATAAAAACTACAAAATCCAAAAATCAAGGTATTCTATGTACATGGGATACTCCAAAAATATCACTTTTTGCATTTGATCGATTTTGATTTTGATGTCTTTATTATAGTTGTAGTTCTCATCGAGACGAGCAATTTTCGTGAAGAAACTTTTTCGATCCGAGGTTGTTTGCTATTTATTTTTTATTTTATAAAGTCTTTAATTTCTGAATTTTCTGGTGTTGACACGTGGCAGCCCCTGGGCCGCCACGTGTCAGCCATTTTTGGCTTTATTTATTATTCGTTTTATAAAAAAATAATATAAAAAATAAATAAAAAATAAAAACGCCCCGCACGTGCGAGGCACGTGCCTCGCCTTTCCCACCTCCTGCTCCACGTGGCGCTACAGGGACCGTCCGATCTCGCTCGATCGAACGGCGCCTATGCGTCATCTTCTACCTCGACTTTCCCCTTTGGAAGCACCCCCGCAATCATCGCCGGTGTTCGCGCCACCGCTGCCTCGTCTCCGATCTCTACCGATATCATCGAGCTTCGCCGCCTTATCGCAAATCCCGTGTCATCCCCAATCACCCAGGACCTTCCTTCTTCGAATCGATCTCCAAATCTTCCCATCCCGGATCGCGTCAACCGCCGATCTTCACCTTCAATCATTGACCCCCCTCGTTCCAGATCAATCCTAGATTTCCCCGTCAATCCCCGAAACACCTTCCTTCTCCGGCGAAATCCCTTGCTCTATTTAAAACATAGCACCGCCCCACGCCACAGCATCCGCCGAGTCGTGCTTCAAAAAACACTGGGGTGACAGCTCGGGCGTCCTCTTCCTCGACGAGATCCGGCCGCCCCTTCCTGTGGTCGTCGCAGCGCTGCCAGGCCTTGCTGCCGTGCTCCGCCAGTGGCGTCGAGCCGACGACGACGACGTCTCCGCCAGCCGCTTCATCAACGTCCCCCGGCCGTTTGTCAGGCATCGCATCCACCATCGACTACAGCCGCACTACACCGCCACCTTCGTGACGCCTTCTTCGACATCATCTCCGATGACAACCGCAACTTCACCCTCAACTACGACTCCCCTCCGACTCGCTTCATCGCCAATGCCGTCGCCAACAACTCCACCAACCGACTTCTCCGATCGACGGCAGTCGCTACTCCATCAAACGTCGCGACAGAGCCACCGTCGTGCGCTCGTGCTGCGCCACCTCGACTGCACCAACTCCATCTTCGCCGGCCACGCCTCTTTCGACACCTGGCAGCCCCCCCCCCTTTTTTCCGCAGCGCCGGAGGCCAGCCGCCCCTCCGTCGTCCCGCCGGGCCTCCTCCGCCTCCTACCCGTCGCGACCGGGTGTCCAGGCCCGAGGCCCCCGACACGTGCCGCGCACGTGAGGGCGGGGGAACGACGTCATCTGATATCAGCACCCTTGGGTCACGTGCTCTGCACGTGACCTCGGGGCAAATTGCAGTGGCCCCCTCGGTTCTCTTTTTTTTTAGGCTCAAAAAAGGGGGAGACACTCTTTGGTGTTCGCCCCAAAAATATAAAATGAAAGCACGATATGGTAAGCCCCGTTCTGTTAGTAACAAAGTACTGAACGAATAACTGTTTGGACGGCCAAGATTACTCCATATCACCCCCTCGGTTCTCCTCTATATTGCGGACTGGCCCCCACCGAACAAGGTCACATGCTTGGCACGTGACCTATTGGTCATTTTGCAGACAGTACCCCCCACTTTACGGTAATTGCAGTTTCATTATTTATTTATATATTTATTATTTACATAAAGACCCATGTGTTCCCCAGTAAGTTTAGACAGCTACATGACATTATTTAATTATCCAAAAATAACATGATGTTTGTCATTTAATTCTCTACACTTTGACATACTGTGCATATTTTTGTGATTAATGGTTAATTAATAATTAATTATTCTGTAAAAATTGCATATTTTGCCCATTTCATGCTTTGAAATTGTTATTTGATTAACCGTTGCTTTAAAAATTCCTGAAAAATCATATATTGTAGAAATAATTGTGCTTGACATTGTGCCCAAAAAGATTTGCATTTGCATACATAGTTTGTCCTTTAAAAATCATTTTGCATATTTCAGTGTTTGATTTTTAATAGGTATAGAAACTAGTATTTGCGAGTTGTAGGATTTTTTTGAGATCAAACACCTAGTGAAGATCTTAGATAATTTTGTTCCTTGAAAATAATTAGGTTTAATATTTATTATAATTAAATATTAAAATTCATTTTGTTTGCATTTAAAATTCATAAAAAATTCATATTGCATTCAAAAATTCCAAAAAAAATACAGTGCATTCATTTCATCATATTTTTCATCGAGGCCAAGTTTCGTATTTTTCGAACATCGTTTGATCGACTTTTACATTTTAGTCCCTAAAATAGGTCAAAAATTGCATTTTGCATCCTTTATTGCATTAAAAATTAAAAAAAACAACGACCGCCTCGAAAATCGTGCACGAATTTTGATAGACATAATTGTAGGTTGTTCCTTTGCCTCCTTGTGTTCGACCTTGGGACTTGCCCAAGTAAAATAAATATAAAACCGCATTCATTAAAATCGACAAATATTTTGTGTGGTTATTTTCTTGACCGATTCCGATTGCCGCCTACAACAAAACAAATCATCACATTAATTTTTACGAACAAATAATACAACATCTCTTTTTTAACGCAGTGAATTTTGGACTCGTCAGATGGCGCCGTTGCCGGGGAGGCAAACGGCTTAGTTTTGTGTTTTGAAAATTTTCGTTCAGTTTTCCGCATTCAGGTAGTCTGACCCCCGAATTTTTGGTGAGGTACCCAGCATACGTGGAGCGGCTTTTCAAGAACCGACGCATCTTCATCGACTTTCGAAAAAGCCGCAATTTATTTGAGATCGAGTCGTGAGAGCGTAGAGTCTAGGATTTTAATTTCTGCAATTTTATTTCTGTAATTAATTGCTCATTTACAGCAGTGTTTACTTAGCCAAATTTAACTCAATTCTTCCATGCTAATAGAACTTTCTGCTAGGTGCGGTTTCTCATCGGCTTACATCCATATAGAATAAATTTATAATTTCTGTATTGCATCCCACATGGAGATTGCGATGATTCACTGTAAGTCTTCTAACTGAGCATACATCATAGTTTTTCACGTGCATCGGCTTTTCTCGGAATTCTCCCTCTTGTTTTGTCACATAATTTTAAAAAGAAATTGGGACTGAACGGTAGACGTGCATTTGTGCTTATATAACTCCTCAGTGATCGTCAAAAGAAAATTGGGACTGCTAAATATAGATGATCAAATAACCATAAAATCAAGAATTTCTGCGGGAGAGCAACCCCGACCTTGGATGTTTTTATTTTTTGAGTGAGCAAGAGACGACACTTAAGGCTAGAGCCCAAACCCGGATTTTCATATTGACTACTGATTCTACCAAAAACGATTAGCTACTTCTCAGTAAGGATCTACGGTGATGCGGATCGAATTTGGCGCGGCGATAAAAATTGAATTTGAACGGCGATGATGCAAATCGAATTTTGGCGCGGCGATAAAAATTGAATTTGAACGGCGGATTTTTTGGTGGAGAAAATAGAGGGGTTGAGAAAAAGAAAACTCGTCGGAAACGAGGGCCTTGGAGAGAGAAGCGTGAAGATCGCGTAGGGGAGAAGAGAGAGACGAGATAGAGAATAATTCTCAAATTATCATCACACTGAACTGACTAAAGCAATGGACCATCATCCCTTTATATAGAAGGGGTGAGATTACAAAAATAGAAACTAAATTCAAATTGAAAACAAACTTATCCTAATTTGACTCTAACCGACTAACTACCTAATTTGGAAATATAAATTAAAACTAATTGAGATCACACGCGATCTCTTTATTTAAATTAAAAAACACGACGACAAAAAAATTACGACGACATAATTAAATAAATATACGGCCCTATAGTTCGGTTCCACGCTGCATCAACTCTCCTCCGCTTTAAAAATTCATCTCCCGACGAATTGCTTGATCTCCGGGCTGTTGATGGAGAATTTCCACATGGCTTGTTGGTCGAATCTCCCAATTTCACTCCTTTTCCCTGTTACGTTTATAATTTTTCTGATTTGAGGGTATGGCTGCAAATATTCTACCCCTTCACTCGAAAGGATTCCATAGCATAATTTATCCTCCAATGGGCCCTTTTGATAAGTAATTTTGGTAGGAGGGGTCTCCCTGCAAATCTTCCAAATCAAACCCTCATCCCTTAATTTTGGGGATTCACTAACGGATGTCGAGAAAATCCTTGCTAGGGCTCTACACGTCCAAGATAAGAGGCGGCAGCGCGTGCTTGGGATGGAGGGCCATGGGCGGTGGCGACGTTGAGAGGGTCGCGCAAGTTGCGTACAAGGAAGCACGCACGGGTCTGGGCGGCGGTGGCTTGCGGGGGCAGGGGCTTCGGGGATGGGGTTTGGGGGTGTGGGGTTTGCGACAGTAGGGGATCGCAGCAATGGAGGGGTTGCGATCGGGGGGTCGAAGGTCGCGGGGAGAGTAGCGAGAGGAAGAGGGATGCGGGGGAGGATGGCAGTGGCTTGCGCGGCGCGAGGTTGTGGTCGGGAGGTGTGGGCGGCTCGGGTAGAGGAAGGCAGGCGTGGCGGCGATGGGGATTGTATGTGGGGCGGGGCGGTGAGGAGGGGCGTATGCGGGGGGTGTTGGCGGCGAGGGGAAGCGGGGAAATGCAGGTTGGCGCGTGGGAGGGGGCGGGTCCGTGATGGGGCTTGGGCGATGGTGGGCGGCGAAAGAGGGGAAAGTGGCGGTGCCATGAATGGCGCGCAGGGGGTTGCGGGTTTGTGGAACGGGGTGGAGTCGATGTGGATGAGGCTGGGGCTGGGAGTGTTGGGGTGAGGTTGTCGGGGAGGCTGGGGTTGGCGTTGCTGGGGGGCGATGGTGCGAGGCGGGGGAAACGGTGGAATTTTTGGTGGAGAAAATGGAGGGGTTGAGAAAAAGAAAACTCGTCGGAAACGAGGGGCTTGGAGAGAGAGAAGCGCGAAGATCGCATAGGGGAGAAGAGAGAGACGCGATAGAGAATAATTCTCAAATTATCATCACACTGAACTGACTAAAACAATGGACCATCATCCCTTTATATATGAGGGATGAGATTACAAAAATAGAAACTAAATTCAAATTGAAAACAAACTTATCCTAATTTGACTCTAACCGACTAACTACCTAATTTGAAATTCAAATTAAAACTAATTGAGATCACACGCGATCTCTTTATTTAAATTAAAAAATGCGACAACAAAAAAATTGCAACGACATAATTAAATAAATATACGGCCCTATAGTTCGGTTCCACGCTGCATCATACGGGTAGCCGGTAAACGATCCGGATTTCCTTAGCAGAGTGGGTGGTTTAGAGGACACTACCTAAGGCTACGTCCTCAAGTAACGGGTAGCCGTTATACGGTCCGTACTTACTCCCATACTGGATGAAAGTAGGTGCAACTAGTCGTAAGAATTCGGGACAGTCATTACGAAAAATTCGGCACCTAACAGCTCGCTAAATTTTTTCCAAGATTGATTTATCACCAACTAAACTTGAAAAGATAATAGCCGAACTCTTACGGCTTCATTGTGTGAGTTGGTGAATCTGTGGTCTAATTTGTGTTTGCATTGGTGTGCGTGAACCAATATCGAAGATCAAAAAGCCACACATTTGATAAAATTTCTTTTGATTATCCCGTGCAATCATCTCTCTCCTTTCTTGATTTAATCCTCATCATGGAACTTTTTAATCATTGCAAACCCGAACCATCATTCCTTTTAGCTCTTTCAAAAATGGCCGAGCATTTATCTGAAAATCCATCAAAGTTATACTATGAAAACGAATTTGTCTCGGTTAGGTCCAAATCAACTAAATCCTTTTCTTTCAATAATCCTCCAACATTTGCGGGAGACTTTCACCCACGGATGAATTCGACCCCCTCATTAAATGCCTACTCGAATCATCCGACTGCACATGACCACCTACCATCTTGGACTGAACTGTCTTATTCTCGGTTTCTCGCTGATGATCCATTTCAAAATCAAAATACCTTTGAGGTCGCATGACTGGCCGAGAAACCAAACCCAGATAACCGCACTTAATGATCATCAGCGCTGGATTGACCGCAACGATCAAATCCCTATTGACCAACCTGAAGATCACTCATTTGATCAGTCTATACATACAGAGGACCAAACTGATGACATTGACACATATATACCATGTATGACTCCTTTATTCGAGGATACGATCAATCATGACCATGGAAGTAACTCTACTCAAACCAGGATTACATGCCCGAGTCATGACATATTGAGTACGAGACCTACACATTCCTGCAAAATCCTTCCACTGAGCAGCCTCCTTCCATAATTTTTGAGAAAATTTCCGAAAATAATGATCATATATCGGATATTCAAAGAAACTCTCCTCTCAGCATATACAGGAAAATGGAAGATAAAATTATTGAACACCAACCGACTGCTCCCATGATTGATCATGAACAGATTTTTGAGGATGATATTTCGAAGATAAATAAAAGATTTGAATTAATGGAGGATAGATTTCAAAAATTTGCTGACCGACTAATTTCACTCTCTGAGAGCTCAGATATAAAAATGAATAAGGAAATGATTGGATGTCATATCGACAATTTTGAGGATATTCAGAAACCTAGGGTCGATTCTGACAGCGGCACCTCTGCTTATTATTCCCCTAGACATAACTATGCATCTGACTCCTTCACAGAACATCAAAGCCCCTACTCATCTACAGAAGAAACCACATCACCACACCACATAGAAAAGACCAAAAAATGGAATATTCAAAAACACCAAAAATTCAAAAATCCAGAAAATTTCATAAAAATAGAGACTGAAGAAGATCTAAAGAATTTGGATCCTACTGTACGGGAAGCATTGGAAAAAATATTAATTTTTGAACTTCCCTTTATAAAGGCCATTGAACACTTCCCCGACCTTAAAGGGATTTGTAATGGACAAATTAATGATGAAAAAGTCGGGCAGGATATGGACAAAGACTGAAAGACATATCTTGTCAATGGCCTCCTCCTTGGTGTTGAGAAAAATCAAGAGCCGCATAGTGAATCGGTTGCCCAGATTTGACTGTAGAATCAAAGACACAATTTTCACCTATGCTCGGATTGATTACGATTCACCGATCAATATCCTCCCGACCTCTGTATTTCACGAACTCAAACTCGGACCGATCAGTAAGTTACGAGAGATTGTTCAATTGGTTGACCGATCGATAAAGCGGCCGAGAGGAATCATTTCCGTCATCATGGCATTCCAATGTGCTCCGCTCAAAGTGGACTTTACGATCATTGATATTGAGCATCAAGGAGAATTCACCCAGTCTCCAATTATTCTCGGAAAGCCATTCTTGGCATCGGTTAAGGCAATTATTGAGTGTAAGACTCGGGAAATCAATTTTACAGCATTGGAAGCACTTCGATCTGACCCAGTCTTTGAGGAACCACGATTTTTCTGAGGCAACCCACGAAGTCCCCGACAACCGTAACCATGAAGCGGTAGAAGAGCCCTACCCGCTGCTACACATGAGATAGCGGTTGTTGATAAGACTATTGGTTTAGAGAATCTCCCCCTACTCCATTCCCAGCCGCTCTTACCATGGAGAATCAAGTACATGAATCATATGATCCGGAGACTTATGCATGGTCACACCATTGATCAACCTATTTAGACTACCTTGATCACATCAACTTGACACAGGAATGCTCCAATATCAAATTAATTGAGAACGAGCATGCAGAGACTCTTCCCAGTATTTCAAATCCCACGGATCTCAAAATAGACAAATCCTTCTTCTACGATCCTGAGACATATGCATGGTCGCACCAGGGGCAACATTTTCTGAATATCTTGACCAAATCATCCCAAATCGAGAGTGGCACCAACATTCGGAAGACTAAGAA